>JAJOZX010000658.1:447500-745000 GCA_023014485.1 Bathynomus jamesi | reverse complement strand
TGTGGATTTGGTGTTATGTGTTTGGCTTGCATAGTTTTGTACCCTTTTTTTTGTAGCTCTTTGTTATTACCATATCTTAGAAGTTGGAATTTTTCTTCGTTGAACTTCATATTGTTGTCTTCTGCCCACTGGAATAATGTTTCAATGTCGTTTTGTAATTTTCTTATGTCATCTTCGTTCAATGTTTCCTTACATGTCTTTGTGTCATCTGCGAAGCATGATACAATACTGTCCTTAATATCTGCATCAATATCTGCAATCATTATTATGAACAGCAAGAGAGCTAATACTGTCCCTTGTGGAACAGAGCTCACGACTTCCGAGACTTCCGATTTAACTCTGTTTACCACCACTCTTTGCGTTCTTTGCGTCAAGAAATTAAATGTCCACCTTCCTAGCTTTCCAGCAATTCCTGTATTCTTAAGTTTGTGTGCTATGATTCCATGGTCACATTTATCGAAGGCTTTAGCAAAATCCGTATATATTACATCAATGTTTTGTCCTCGACACAATGTTCCTAATATTTTCTCCTGGTGGTCTAGTAGCTGTGAAAGGCATAATCTTCCCGCCCTGAAGCCATGTTGATTTGGGTTGTATAAGTCTTTTTCTTGTAGGTAGTAGGTAGTTTTGCCTCTAATTATGTGTTCAAAACACTTTATAAGGTGTGAGGTGAGAGCCACTGGCCGATAATTTTTGGGCATTGCTCTGTTACCACCTTTATATTATATATATATATATATATATATATATATATATATATATATATATATATATATATATATATATATATATATATATATATTATATATATATAATAAAAATGAAAAGGTTTTTTGGCAGACTCTAGTCCATACGACAAATATTATTAATAGAATGACAGTTCACATACTAAGGATAGAATATATACAGTTCATTAGAAATAATACAGTAATGTCAAAGCTAAGTGGAGCTACAGACAGACGTTTTCCTACCAAGAATTCCATAGCTTAGAGCAGTGGTTCCCAACCTTTTCACCACAAAGGACCCCTTTTATTTTTATTTTTTTCCCACGGACCCCATGTTTTTGAAAGATTCCGTCTACAAAACAAACTGTTTTTATTAACTAATAATTAACTCGTTTTCTCATTTTTCACTATCAAATAAAGGACATATAAGAGAGTATGCAATTAAAATACAACCTATTAAAAAAAGTATTAATAATTCCAGCCAAGAGCAAGGAAACTTGAAATTTTAGCCTAAGCGCCCTTATCGTGGGTAAATGTACGATTTCCATTGGAGCCTCTCGAAATATTGAAAGCTCACGGACCCCCAGTACTACCTTCGCGGACCCCCAGGGGTCCGGGGACCCCAGGTTGGGAACCACTGGCTTAGAGGATAGACGGCAGGACTCATGGGTAGCTTGGATAAACAGGTTGGTTGATTTTTTAATTCTTTGCATCAGACTGTAGTGAGCACGTCTTGTTACCTACGGGAAGCTCGGGGCATTGCGGGTAGCAAACATTTGCAAAGCTGAGCGTCTCGGGGGTAATTTATGTAAGAATCTAAAAGACCTGTTGTACAGAAAATTTAGGGTTCTGCCAGAACCTTTTTTATAATTCACCCAGAGTTGCTGTCCGTATATATTACTGCAGAAAGTACGAAAGAGAGTGTCTTTAGCTTCACTTGTACATAACCGAAAGTTCCTTATAGTCATATTCGCTTTAGCACAAATGCTTCGAGATTGTTTTCTTATATCCGAGTCATCACTCAAGGAGCTGGTAATAGTTTGACCCAAATACTTAAACGCTTGTACTTCCTCAATTACTTCACCTTTCATTTTAAACCTAATATTAACTGGCTGCTTACAGCTTTTGGATGAAATTGCATAACCTTAGTTTTCGTAACATTAAAAAGAATATCATGTTTCTGCGAATACACTTCGCAGACTTTTAGTAGCCGATCCAGACCTTTAACAGATGGCTTATTAACACCATATCATCGGCATAAACTAAGTTATTTATCCTTGTGTTATCTATACAACATCCCACTGTTGCCTCATTAAGTGAAACAATTAATCCGTCAATATACACATTAAACAGCAGAGGGAGAGCAAAGAGCCTTGTCTCACCTCGCTAGAGGAGCCAAAACATTCGGATAGTACATTGCCCCACCTAACGGTAAAAGATTGCTGGGAATATCAAAATTTCAATAAGTTTAATACGTCTTCTAGTTTTTTAAATAAAATATTGTGGTTCACTCTATCATATGCCTTACTTATATCTAGGAAACAGTTATAAATAGTGGAATTACTGTCAATGTATTTAGATATGGTTTCTTTAGATATTGTATCTACATAGATACACAGGTCAGTTGAGTGGGACCTTTTAAAACCAAACTGATAGATGTCCATAGGTGATCATTTAATCGGATTAACAAGAGTTTTTCTAGTAGTTTCGAGAAGCAGGAAGCGACAGCAATAGGCCTGTAATTATTGCTGGACAGAATGTCTCCATATTTATTTTTGACTAGGGGCAAGATATATACCCTCATGAACTCTGCAGGGATATAGCTATGAACAAGCATGGCTGATAAGAGCAATGATATATGCAGACATACTGCGTCATTGGCATATTTTAAGTGTTCATTCGATAGGTTATCTACCCTTGATGCAGAACCAGTCTTTAACTCTTTAATTATCCTCTTTACTTCAGGAACTGATATCAAAATATTTTCCCTTGTTCCTCCCACAGGCGTTTCGTTGCAATCTTTCTTAAGATTATCCGTACTCACACTGTTAAGAATGTTAGAGTAGTGGTTTTTCCACAACCACCCCATCGGTTGTTGGAGGGAGGACACTTTTGAGACCCATTTGATTCTTAACAAATTTCCAAAATTTGTTATTATCGTTATTTACGCGAGCTTCACAGGCTTTTGATGCTCGAATAGACTCTTCTTCCTATCCTGTTTACATCGCCTTATGGCCGCCTTATACTGACCCCTACTTCTACACATATTAATGTGTACTGGTCCTAATCTGGGTCTACCATGAAAGCACCACAAATCGTAGGCGTCCTTCGATTCCCTCTTCAGGGGGACAATAAAATCATTCCATCCATGAATAATCTTAGTATGATAGTTGTAAGTTTTAATCAGGGGGCTTCCTGCTTCTCTTAACAGGGATACTATCTTATTATAATACCTATCTATGAGTTTACAGTGAGAATCATTTGAGCAAAGATTACTACAGGCAAGATGCAAAATTTCTAAATTATTAAAGAGGTGACCTGTTCTGTTTTGTATTCTATTCTCTGTTGCATATTAACATTAGACCATATATATATATATATATACATACGTACATATATATATATATATATATATATATATATATATATATATATATATATGGAAATAATAGAAAAAATGGTACTCAACCTCAAACTGAATCATATAGGCCTAACCATCCAAAAATCACTGTAAACTAGGAAAGGCAGAATGTGCAGTATTTCCAAACAACGACTAAACAAGGAACATCCTCAACACTGAAGGAAAGTAGCTTCGTCGTCAGAAGACAAAGACTATTTAACCAGTTATCAAAAATAATATGAAATACAGCTGATGATCATGTGCACTTCTTCAAAAGAAGACTAGACTCCTGGTTCAGGACACTCCCAGATGAACCGAGTGTGGCTGGCTATTTGAGATGGAGAACTCAAGAAAGCAATTTTTTCCTTCGCCAAACCAACTTTAGAGGTAGAGCCACGACCTCCGTACAGTGGCGTAGCTTGAGGGGGGAGGCTGAGGGGGGCGACTGCCACCCGTGATCGGAAAAATATCTGGCCCAGTCGGAAATCTAGAACCGGTTGTTAAAAAAAAATTTGGTAATAAAGGAGAGAGAGAGAGAGAGGAAGAGAGAGAGAGAGATATACATTTCTCTGTGGCCAATTTTAAATATCAGCTTCTCATAATACATTATATTATAGCATGGCTAAGCCTGTGATGTAGTGGCTTGAAAAACATATATTAGTCACGGAAAAGGTGCCAAATTTGTCCAGTCGGAAATTTATAACACATTTGCCACCCCCCTGAAAAAAGACTACCCTACGCTACGCTACTGCCTCCGTGTGAGCACCGATGTGACGCGGAACCCATTACAAGGTTACAAGAAGATATATATATATATATATATATATATATGTGTGTGTGTGTGTGTGTGTGTATTCAATCTCTTTGCAAAGAGAGAATGCTCTTAGTTTGTCACTTTCATAAATTCTGTTCGTGCAAGTACGTTTAACAGAGTGTGTTCGATAACTTCTTCATTCAGAAACTTCATCTTTCGTGACGCGTATGCGTGACGACGTGCGAAAATTGCTTCTTGCATATGCTGTAATACGTAGTAATAAGTAGGTGGTAGTTATAAGCACAATGCCCGCCCTATCCTATAGAGGAATAGATAGTCCTTTTTTACTTCTTTCACATGGGTAGGGAAATAGTAATAATAATAATAATAATAATAATAATATATAATAATATCACTATTATTAATAGTATTTCACTGTCAAAGCTTACATAAAGAGAGGGTCTCAGATTTGGGTGGGGTTCGGATTTATCGGAACCCCACCCAAATCTGAGAAAACTTACTCAGGCAAACTACTTTAATATAATTGTAGTATTGTGTTACGTATTATACGACTACATGTAATGTATCACGAGAGTTCTTTAATAAGATTCCTTTGAAAGAGAAGGAGTATAAGCGCATAGGTACGCTTCAGTAGCTCCACACAGATTGGGAAGAGTTAGAAATCTTTGTTTTAGCTTTGTTACACCTTTGGGGCGTTAACTCTGATTGGGCGTAGTAGGTAGGACCTACTTTGACTATAGCAGAAGCTTTCCTTCAATTTTGGGGAACCAGTTGACTCCTATTCCTTTCAATAATCTCATTTTAGGAGGTTGTATTTACGTCTGAAACTATATTTAAGTTTAATAAAGACGTCGAATGAGGAAATAGCGAAAGAGAGGAAGAAGAAAGAAAGAAAGGAGAGGCGAGAGAAGATGACATATAAAGAGAAACTCTTCAAGTAAGAGAGGAAAGTTGAAAGAGAAGCCGCGCGCAGCTTCTACCTCCACCCATAGCCAGCTTATCAGTCAAAGCATTTCGCCTTTCGTCCTCGTCAACTTGATCTTAAAACATTTCTCTCGTGGCTTTCAATCCCGTATTTCATCCAATTCAGCGATACCAAACCATCATCCTGTTTCCCGTGTGTGCTTCCTGTTCTCCCAAGGCGATGCCGAATAAAAATTACAGACAACGGCGTGAGTTTAAATTTTAAATTACAAATTTTATTAGTTTTGGCTCGCTTCAACTCAGGACTGGTTGAACCTTTCAAATTATAGTTGAGTGCGTTTAAAGGTTTATTATGTACGATAATATCTCTAATTTTGATTCCTATTTTAATTTTATTTTCTTATGATTTTGGACTGTTTTTGTAACTTCATTACCATAGCTCATTTAATTCATATCTGATATTAATAGTTCCGGATAAGTGAGAATCAGAAATTATATATATATATTATGTGTGTGTGGAATATCATGCATGAACATGCACGATTTCTTCACTGTGAAAACATCGTTCCCACTAGGGTTCGAACCCACTACATCATGAATAGAAGGTGAAGGCGCTAGCCACTACACTACGACAAGGTAAAAGTTAACTCATTCTGTCATATATTTAAACAACTGAGCCAACGCATAACGCTTTCACGACCAGAGGCATTTGACGTGTTAACCCTTCCGCACTCGAGGTAATGATCAGCATTTCATTCAAACTATCTGACGCAACGCCAAAGCGTTACGCGTTTCCTTGGTTGTTTAAATATATGACAAGTTGGGTTAACTTTTATCCCGTCGTACTGTAGTGGCTAGCGCCCTTACTTTCTATTTCAAGAAGTGGTGGTTCAAACCTCGGTGGGGTGTTACTAAAACCTGCCCTGGTTCTCCCTTAATGTGTATACTAAATTTGCTGCAGATTACCATAACCGTTTAGGCGTGTATCAACGAACGGACATTATCATCATCAATATATATATATATATATATATATATATATATATATATATATATTTTGTATCTCCACTAAGCGAAGGTTTATGCCAGATAATGAGGGTGGAGGAGACGAAATAATTTCCTTTGGCTTTCTATCAACTTAATGACGAAAAGATGATTGAGTCCTCAATTTATCTTCCCCTTCTTTATCGTCATTATCCCTCTCACAAATATTATGACGTCACTTACTCATTTTCAACGCCAGGGGCTAAAGTTTCGTTAACAGATAAATGGTGTACCTTTTTACAGTGACGCCCATATATATATATATATATATAGTATATATAAAAGGACCTGTTTAATACTCGTTATAAATATGTTAAGTGTTTGTGTACCTGGCTTAATAATAGTGCGTGTAGCTACATTCCTTAATAGTTTAGCACTACACCCCCTAAACGTTTTTTTTTTTTTATGACAGCCTAAATGTCTGTAATGTCAGTAGCATTTATGAGCGTTTGTCGTTTCCTTCTGCGGTTTTGCTGCTGAAGAGGTTTTGCACTATTAGCAGCGTTAAGCAGATGTACAAGAACGTAATTTTATCGTTTGCTTTTGAAGAAAGATTTTGTTTGATATAAAACGATATGAAGAGATACGTTTCGTGGGAAATGTTTCTAAAACGTTTCGATTATCCAGTACGTGTTAAATGTAAAGTAACGTTTCAATATTTAATTATAACAAAGTATCTTTTCTCGGAGTGAAATTTTATGTTAAAAAGAAAATTAATGTACTGAAGATTAATTGCCCAATGGAGAATAAATAATAGCGATGTTTTGGGGTTGTTTAACCCCCTTCGTAATCCCCACGGGGGTGCCACGAAATTTCATGCGAAAATGACAAAAATGAGTAATTGAAACTTCAAAAGTTACTGAACTTATTGAAGTCACGTGGTATTTGGGGAGTGGGGAAAGGGGGAGAAATTGGATGTTGACGCGATTAGACAGTTATTTGTATACGTTTTCTCCTGAGCCAAAAGATTTAGATGGTTGGTTGATTAGTTTAACGCCCTTCGTCCAAGACGGGGCACCGAGACGGGCGGTAACGTAACCACTTCAAGAACATTAACTGCAGCGGGCTCGTCACTGCACCCTCTCCCAGTTTCTCAGATAGGCTTGGGACAGTCCTTTGCTGGGTTCAGTAAGGCGATCGGATGAAACAACCGACCATCTATTAACATTCGGTTGGTGATCTCCCATTATTTCTCACCAGCACACGTATTATACATACCCAAGTAGCATCGTTGATCGATAGACCAACATTAACTCTTAATGTTTCGAACAGTAGATTAACGCTTATATTAACAGTACCGGGTGAGTCAAAAGTCCGGAAACAGTAAGGATAGGAAACTTTTATTGAAAAAGACACGTATTACGAGTAATGTTATAAGATGTGCTCTATATGTTCTCTATATGTCTAGAAGTGAAAGGAGAACATATAGAGCACATCTTATAACATTACTCGTAATAACACGTGTCGTTTTGCAATAAAAGTTTCCTATCCTTCCTATGTTTCCGGTCTTTTGACTCACCTTGTATATTAACTGTTTTCAAGCTTGTTTTAAAATTAAAAAAAAGAAGATATTTTTGTTTTATAGTATGATGACAATGATGACAAATATAAAATGGTTCTCATGCAAATTAAATTTTATATTTTAACGCCTTTTTAATTTTCTGTGCAGCAAATTTCTGCGACTTTGAAGAGGAACTTGGGTCGACCTTCAAAGTTCGAAATTATTTACTTTGAATATAAATATTTAATGACTTTTTTCTTTTTGTTACACCCTAAAACAATTTGGATAAATTTCTTTATTATATCTTTTTATATTATTCCTGTAAATATTTTTAAATCACTGAATTTTATACATAGAATAAGGATTAATTATTTTTAACTTAAAGAATGCCATAGGTAATAATAGCATAGGTTCAACATGTCGCATGGTAAATATGTCATAGGTAAGTTAGTTAGATGAACCTAACAAATACTATATAATACGAATATAAAATTAGTATATGCTATGTACATTATGGCATTTTGTATCTATAATCGTTATTGCCATATTCCAACACCGCTTCTCGTAGATCAGCGGGGTTAAGCGACTTTGGGTCTATTTAGATGTTGGATGAGTGACCATTCTGTGTTCACGTGATGTAGCATCCCTTAGATGGTTCAGCTGTCGGTCCTTATAGTTATAGAAAGAAGGAGACTTATGTTCAAACTAGGTCGGCTCACTTGTCTTCACGGTTTTCTAATTATTATTATTATTATCGACGCCGAAGAACGTGGCGAAGATTGGGAGTTCCACACAATTTGTATGCAGTGATTGCAATCATATGTCTTTCAGTAAAAAAAATGTAAAGCAAAATGTTTTTACAAAGAATTTTTAATATAATTTTCGTATAAAATCAGTCAGTACGAAATATATAATTTCATTTATTATAGAGAAGTACAATAATCGTACTTTGATTTTAATACGGAGATTGAAGCAAAATGTTCAGAGGAGGTTTTGTCCCCGTGTCGCTAGGCCGTGTCGCTAGGCCACGTCCCTAGCGCGTGTCTCATCATTATACTGTAAGTTTTCTCCACCTCTGTGTAGCGTATTTTAATTCAGTCTCCGTACGCATTTCTCTTACGAAGGGGATCTTGCGATATACGGTAGATAATAGGATTTTATTTTCATTACTGCTCACCATATATCTGGGGGATTTTTTATACATCTGACACTTTAAAAGGTTTGTGTTTTTTTAAGTGAAGTAAAAAGATGAGATTTTTATTGTACCTTCCCTACACATGGGGAATTAGTCCTCTAATGCAAAACATACTCTATGTGATGTCCTCTCAGCTCATTAACTCTTTACACACGAACAACAAAATTTTACAATACTCTGAGAAATTTCTTGTTTAAGTGATGCTTTCAATTCTTCTATTGTGTGTGGATTCTGTTGAAACACTCTATCTCTTAAATAACCCCACGGGTAAAAGTCACGGGGGTTTAGATCTGGTGATGTTGGTGGCCATGATATTCCTTTGTCATAAACCGAAAGAAATCTGTTGGACGGGACTCTTCCGTCGAAAGTATAGGGTAAGTATCGTGAGCTGAGAGGTCATCACGTAGGGCATGTTTTGCAGTAGGGGGACTAATTCCCCATGTGTAGAGGAGGTACAGTAAAAATTTTATGCTTTATTTCAGCTAATAAAAAAAATAAAAAAAATACAAGCCTTTTAAAATGTCAGATGTCCAAAAATCACCCGATAGTTAATACATATTCTAAAATGTTATTAAAATATTTTGTAAAAGAGGTTAAATTTATATAGATTTATTTTTTAAACTGTATCGGAACCACAGCCACCAACCACTGAGCGACTCTTAATGTTTACAACTGTAATAATTTGCAATCGTACAAATGTAGGCTTTAGTTTTATAAATTTATTAAGAAGCAGCTATAAAAAATAATAATTAGTGCACTGCACTCGAGCGAGACGCTAATCGACTCCGACTGTGTATGGCCTTAGTGGTCGTAAGACCACTGAAGTGTGTGTGTGTGTGTGTGTGTGTGTGTGCCAAATAATTATCGGCCTTTATTATGAATTATAAGTATTGCTTTTATTATATCTGTCATTTCATATAATTTTGTTGGATTATGTTCTGTTTTTAGACCATTTATTTTGTTTTTGAAATTTCATCTTTCCTTGCGGCACAAATATTCGAAGTTCACATAACCCTTTTTCACGTGTACAATGAAGCATCATCATCAATTTCGGGACAATTTTCAGGAGTTTTTCCGCACACTGTAGGCACAAAGAATTTGGTGGAGATTGAGGGGTTGACAAAAGAAAACAGACACCTTCAATTTTTCCTAATTTTTGAATTGATAATAAAGACATTTTAAAGACATTTGATAAAAAGGAAAAAAAATTATAGGTTTTAAATTGAACTTAGTTTTCTTAACCCTTCGTTTCATTGAGATTTCCCAAAAGATTGAAAAAAATTCGTCTGACGTCAGCCATAATATTAT
This sequence comes from Bathynomus jamesi, assembly GCA_023014485.1. Classification (NCBI taxonomy): domain Eukaryota; kingdom Metazoa; phylum Arthropoda; class Malacostraca; order Isopoda; family Cirolanidae; genus Bathynomus; species Bathynomus jamesi. Next base: position 734,908 of record JAJOZX010000658.1, on the reverse strand, counting down.
CAACTTTAATTTTATTTCTTAAACAAATTATGTTCCTTAAGAAAATTAAATTTTAAAAAACAAAAGAAACACGGAAACGGATAAAAATTGAAACAATAATACAGGGTGTTTAAAAAGAAATTGATTAGTGAATTAATATATTTAGAATCGTATTCCTTTTTGCCATTTTCATTATTTTATGAAGGTGACACACACGTTCTCTGGCATTCAACTGATGAGCTTTGACATTTGTTCTCAAGGGCAATTAACGTGGTATCTGTTTACTTTTGTCGTCTTTCCGTATATCACGCAATACATAACTAAAAACAGGGTGTTTAAAAATACACTGTGAAGTGAATTACAAATTTTATTGAATTTATTACAATAATTTAAATAAATTATAATATACGATGGTGAAGAAATACAAATTTATGCAAATTGCGATACTTAAAGTAACACTCGCCTCTCGCCTCCACTGCAGTTTATTGGTTGGTTGGTTTGTTGGTTGATTGGTTGGTTACTCGGTTCTGTTTTCCGTCCTTCGTCCGGCTGAGGCCCTCAGACGAATGGTAATATCGGGAAAACTAAGGCCCCCATCGTGTGGAAGCCATGGTCGAACGGAAAAAATTACAGTTATGTAGGTCTCGTCATTGTTCCCCCTTCCTGTTTTTCAGGCTGGCTTGGGACAGTTATTTTTCTTTATGTTTAACCTCTCCATAACGGAAAAGGTCATATGACGGAAGGAATCTACAGTTTTACGTGGGATTCGAACCGCGGGTCACTACATCATCCGGACAGAAAGGATTTTTGGCTAGGTTTCAATAGGTTGTATGTTATGGATGACACGAGAAATCTGTTTTTGATTTGTTTAGAGTGTGCGCATTATTCACGAGACTGTCCTAACTCCACAACCCCGAAAGAAATAATTTGAAGGAAATATACCCTCAATTTATTGACAATTCAAGCGTTCAATTTCTTTTTAAACACCCTGTATTATTGTTTCAATTTTTATCCGTTTCCGTGTTTCTTTTGTTTTTTAAAATTTAATTTTCTTAAGGAACATAATTTGTTTAAGAAATAAAATTAAGGTTGATAATATTATGGCTAACGTCAGACGAATTTTTTTCAATCTTTTGGGAAACCTCAATGAAACGAAGGGTTAAAAAAACTAAGTTCAATTTAAAACCTATAATTTTTTTTCCTTTTTATCAAATGTCTTTGAATGACGAACATTTTAAAAGCCAAAGGTACATTATTTAAATTCACCATATTTGGTAGGTCGATGAGATCATCCTGTGTCGTTTTTCAAGTTTAAAGTATTTTCGCCGCCTCCAGAAAATGCCATTTGAGTGTGTTCATGCAACGAAGATAAAATACAGGGTGTCCATAAATGAATCGTAGAAATTACGTTGCCAGTAAGCTAAATGTGTAAGATTAATTTGTGGACACCCTGTATTGGGTTATTGTTTGTTAAAATACGGAACGCGGAAATGTCTATTTTATATTAATTTATTTTATAACTCTTAATAACTAAGAACTTAGTTTTATATTACTTTAAAGAGTAAGACTCCGTAAATCTACCAAACACCGCCATTCCATTTGCGGGGATAATAGACTATCATCTGTCTATCTATCTCATTGTCTATCTGTTTGCTTATCTGTTTCTATGTTCATCTACACACATTCACTTAATATTCTCGTCTATATTTTAATTTTCTGTTGTTAGGTTTCCTCGTGAATCAGCCGAGTTCGATTACGCGAGTCGCTGGTTTCCATACCTTAAATAATTCTCTTATTAGTATACAAAATTGTTCAGGTATCTCGCATTTTTTTTTTATGATTGTGGTCTATATTAATTCTGTAATTTCGCAGAGTACAAAAACCTGTGTAGACTTTACACATTTCATATCTCTCAAGAGACTCCCTTCCTGGAGCTATTGAAGAATAGGGACCCGAGCCTTCGTTAGTTAGCTTTATAAAGCTAACTAACGAAAATATCATGACCTAACCTAACCAATCGTCAAGGGCGTACAGTTAACCTAACGATTGGTTAGGTTAGGTCGTGATATTTTCGTTAGTTAGCCTTATAAGCCTAACTAAAGAAGGCTGGGGTCCCTATTCTTCAATAGCTCCCCCTTCCTTAACTAGCATTTGAGTTATTCCTGTCCAGTAGTGGAAATAATATTACACAGGTAGTTGGGAAGTCTTTATCCCTGAGATATTATAAATAGTTTAAAGACAAGTTACTACAACAGTGGATAAAGATATTTCTCGCTCACTCTGTAGGCCTACTCGTCGGGAGAAACAAGATGTATTTATTCTAAATTTAAATGTTTATTCTGAATGTGAAGGTAAAAATGATCTTAAATTAATTATTCTTTACTTACTAATACAAACCAGTTTCTGTAGGAAATTTCGCAGAATTGAAATTGGCGTAAAAGTAAATTTCATCTAAGATAAACAAAGAAATTAGATTTAATTTCGATATAGATAACTCTCGCAAAAGCGATTTACCGCCCATCTTTAGTGATGTAGTCGAAACCACATGGCCGAGACCGAGATCGAGACCAGAAAAAAGGTTTCGAGACCGGTCTTGAGTCCCGCATCACTGCCCATCTTCATAAATCACTTTGTGGTAAAAAATACAGTTTTCAGAATTTCATTTTCAAACTTAACGTAGCTTTTAAATGACATTCGAACCCTTTGGTGGATTGCGTCATAGTCATGTCTCAACACCGCTTCCCACTGATCAGCGAAGTTCGGCTCCACTGGGTCTGAGTTGTAATTGGATGGCTGACCGTCCTCCGCGTCCAATGATATAGCGACCCGCGCTTCGGGTCTCGCGTAACGCTGTATGTCCCCTCCACCACACGTAATGGTTAGGGTTGTTTAACCTCCTTCGTAACATCTCAGGTCATATGACGGAGGGGATTTACAGCTTCACGCGTGATCCGAACCACGGGTCGCTAGTCCAGAGCTGGGCATTTGCGCATATTTTGCGGTACTGCGGTACTGCGGTACTACCAAACTACCAACCGGCACCAAACCGGTACGCGGAATTTGAATGCGGTAGCGTACTGCGGTACTTTCAGCGATCCTTTGCGGTACTGCGTTATGCGTTCCGGTTTGCGGTTTGTGTAGTACCGCAGTACCGCAGTACCGCAAAATATGCCGCAAATGCCCAGCTCTGGTCGCTACATAATCTCAACGCGGAGGTCGGTCTCCCATCCACTTACTCTCCAGACTCAATGTCGCTTAACTTCGCTGATCAACGGGAAGCGGTGTTACATCGGCTACGACGTAACGAAGGAGGTTAACCCCGCAAAACACACACACACACACACACACTCTCGAACCTCCTGGGCTGTATAACTGACGAATTCAACGGTTTAAATACTAAGTCGTACATTCAAATCGTCTGAAGTATCTTTGGTCTTCAGGACAAAAAATTCATTCATTTAATTTTATCCTTTTTTAATGATGGTGCATCTTATTTGGAAAATAATGCCAACCATCCTATTCTGCCAACCATTATTCTGGCGCATCATAATGCTTCGACGGGAAATTCTGTTGATAAATGTCTTGAGTTATTATAGCAGGGCCGCTTTTAATTTCTGAGGCCCGTGGCACAAAGCAAAGATTGAGGTCAACCCTTTTCCTCCTTACTTCAAGACAAAAATAAACAATTCTACGAACAAATACAGAATTGTACATAAAAAATAGATTGAAATCCCCTTCTTTCTGCCCTTCTTCTTCTTCTTCTTCTTCTTCTTAGAGGCAAAATCAGTTATAATTTGTTCAAAGAAAATTTTCTTGAGTAAATCTTGTTTGATTGTCACCTGGAACAAAGAGTTCAACCTTCCTTGTAACATTTTCGATCTAAACTTGTTTTTTATATGTGATAAATTTTAAAATTCTTGACAAAGGCCTTGTCAAAATGAGGGTCTCATTTTGACGAGACATTTTTTTCAACATGGGCCTCATTATGAGGCCCATGTTGAACATGAGCCTCATTATGAGGCCCATGTTGAACATGAGCCTCATTATGAGGCCCATGTTGAACATGAGGCCCGGGGGCAAATGCCGCCATTGCAACCCTTAAAATCGATCCTGGGTTATAGGTTAGGTTAGGTTAATAAAAGTGTGGATGAAATTGAAGTAGCTCTCATTGTTACATCGTCCCAGAACATGTTCATATGGCTTTCCCCATCCTTCCGCATCCTTCATAGTAGCCCCTCCAATATTAACTAATGGGGACACTTTTCTATGAAAGATTTCAAAGATTTATTATTCGGAATGTAGATATAGAAGTATAGAAAATATCATACAAATGCATTTCTTAAAATACAATTTATGATACACCCTATATATATATATATATATATTTTTAAAGAATATTTTAGAACGATATTAACTACAGTTAAATCAAAAGGAGAGAGAGAGAGAGAGAGAGAGAGAGAGAGAGAGAGAGAGAGAGAGAGGCGTTTCACATTAAATAAATACACGTTTAATTTATAAGAGAGTAAAATTTGGGAACGGGTTTTCAAGTGAGAATAAAAGATCGTTTCAAAAGCAAAAATGAGTTATTCCCCAAAAAAGCAAAATTTGGACTTATTTTCTTTCGCACTTGCTCTGGTGAATCATTCCACAGCGACAATTAATGGAAACAAATCTGTGAAACGAATTTGTAAAAACGAAGTTAAAAAGCTTGACAAAACATTGATGAAATCAGTACAATAATGTGAAATCTTAGTAAAGTTTTTTGATCTCTCTGAGACATAAAATATTATGATTGTTAAAAAAAAAAACGTACAGTTAATTAACGTGTCGTTATCTTATAGGAAATACATAAATAATTTATTTCCTAATACTTTTAGTGAAATGCTTAGAAGCTATAAACAGGATAAAGATAAAGAAATATAAGGTATTATAATAATATTTTAAATTGGGAGTCGCGACAAACTGAAAAATTGCCCTGAATTAATTTCATAAGAGTTATTTAAATTATTTTATCAATAGGCCTATTATTATTATTATTATTATTAAATCACAAGGACTAATTCTAATATTTATATTGCTTTTAAGTAACGAAACACTGACTTAACTTATTTAATAGAGTTTTCACGCCTTTAAAACAGTGATTACAATAAAATAGTAACGACAGCTTTTGAGTCATCGACACAAAGTCAACGAACCGGTTATAATCGCCTCACTGACTCAGTAACTCAGAGGTGACTCGGACGATGAAGCGTGACTCGAGTCTCGGCGAGATTGCGACTCGCTCGCTGATTGGTGAAAACTATGAAACGTCGTGGTGGTGACTACAGTACTTATTCAGTGTAATGTAATTTTTTTTTTTATCTCGATGGAGAAATATTTACAAATTTGGTTCATAAACTCTTTATTTGCTCTTCCTTTCGCAGAGAGACTCGTTTCGTCTACCAAAAAAGGAAGTTTGGAGAAAATGAAAGAAGTTAACAAAGAAGAGAAAGAGAGAAAGAAAAAGGAAAAAGAAGGGAAAGGAGAAAGATAACAAATAAAAGGTAAATAGAAAGAATACCATTTACGACGACGTATTAAGATGATCCATGTAATAAATGAAAACGCCGCGTCGTATCCCAACAAACAAAGATGCGTTTACTAAACGTTCATAAAGCGTTAATAAAAGATAATATAACGTTCGTAAAATGTTAATAAAACGTTAATAAACCCTCACAAAACGTAAAAAACTGTTCATAAAACATTAATGAATGTTTATAAAACGCTCACAAAAGACAATTGTTTCGAGGGATAATGGGGAAAATATTAAACAAAATGTATTCTCGTAATAAATACATAATGTTAGTTATTTGTTATTAAACTTAATGTTAACTTGTTAAGGTTATTTGTTGTTAAACACTAATGAACAATCGTGGAAAGTTGGAAGAGAGGTTGTTCCGTGTTGTCGTCATCCGGAGATTAACAATTTCACGCTCTTTGATGATAGCGTTGGGTTGTGCGAACGTATTTGTGATTAGGGCGGACGCATCTGCGTTGCCCCGAGGAAGAAACGCAAACTCACGGTGCATCTTGCTCCTGATGATTCATGCACCCTGAACTCATAAAACCAGAAGTAGCTGCAATGTAAACTAAGAAGAAGAGTACGTAAAAGGATTATGGATTGGATCACTCACGTGAATATAATAAATCAAAGGATTGTTTTTTGATGAACGTCATGAACTACGTACACGAGTCTCGTTTGTACATTACGAGCGTATATACAGGGTGGCGAAAAAGTCGCGCACCATAGGAATTTTTAGCGTTTAAAATAATTATTTTTTTCTTTTAGGTAGTGGATGGTTGCGAAATTAACGATAGATGACAGGGTGATCATGGTTTAAATATAAGGATTACCAGGTACGACAAATCGATTAATCGTTACAGGATTCAAATTCTGTACCGAGTCATCGATTTGTAGTACCTGGTACTATATATATACACACGCACACACCTTTAGTATGATCCTGAAACTGAACCAGTAGAATTTTATTTTTAGGTAAAAATATATAAATACATTTTAAGAGCAAAACTGAGACGTAACGATAACTTCTCTCCTTCATTTTCTTTAATAGATTACTTTTAGGTGATAAACAGAGCATTAAACGTAAAACCTTAACACTTTAATCCATCCAAGAGACGAATTACTAATTAACGTCTTGGATTAAGAGGAAAACATGGGGGGGGGGGGACTTTATGGGTGCGTTTATATAAGAAAAATTAATTTCTAATTTTTCTAAGGCTAAAACTTGTTCTTTTCTCTTTAGAATTTTTTTTTTACAGTATAGGTTCAACATCTTTGGCACCCTGTACAAGATGGAGATAGTTTATATTTTTTTTTTTTGCAATTTGAGAAGGTGGTCGGGCAATTGTAGTCTTACCTGTACTTGATCCTAATATAATAATCTAACTTTGTTAAAATAGCCTTCCTCGAATTTGGTTGCCTACCTTTCTGGGTTTATAAAGGTCATACAGGGTGATCCACAATTTTTTTCAGATATAACTTGTTACATAAATATTTTTGAGAACACTTTTTTAGATCACCCTGTATTTTGTGGGCTAACGACCCCTGACTGACTTTACATAAAACTGAGAAGTTATTATGGGTTAGATTAACTCACGTTAGGTTAGGTTAGATTAGGTTACGCTAGGTTAATATACATTAGGTTAGTTTTTCGAGTGTCAATGTTATGTCTTGTCGATCAAATAGTTTGTTGAGGAAACAAAAAGTCCGTTTGGTCTACCCGGTAGACCAAACGGACTCTACCATTCAATTTCGTTTTTGTTTCAGAGTAAAAAAAAAGGTATGCGTAGTTAATGGTTTAAAACAGCTTTTTTTTTTTCGAAATAAGTAAAAAAGGTGTACGTAGAATAATTTGAAACGACGTTCTTTTATTTCAGAATTAAAAAGGTCTATATTTAATGACCCGAAACATGTTTTCTTTTTTCAGATGCCAGGGATGTTTGTTGAAGTTGTGCCACCTTCAATTCAGTTAACCAAATTTAGCCGTCTAGCACCTAACTTTTAACAAAATGTAAGGAAATATTTATATCTAAATGAATAATAACTGAATGGTTATGGATTGAAATGAAAGAAATGCCTACGTACGTCTGCGCGTGTTTGTTAATTTGTACGTTAATGTATCATTTGTTTTAAATGTTTAGGATACAATAAACCGAGTAACTAAACAATGTTCACACACGTTCAGGGTTGTACAAAAGATTCAAATTGTTCCTCAAATGAAAGTAATTTAGTTTTCTTAACGACACCTAGTTTTGTTTATATATTTATTTAGCCAAAGCTTCGCAATTCAAAAGGATCCATTTAAAAACTGTATATTTTATAAATATTTTATATATTTACATCGAATGCAGTTAAGATTATATTTTTATAAAAAAGCTTTTAAACACATTTCTAGGCCTAATTTTAGACTTTGTATACAAACTAGTTTATAAAGAAATAAAACTTTCCAAGTAATATAGAAAGACGCATCAAAATACTATTATTATTATTATTATTATTATTATTATCATTTTAAAGTTTTTATATTGAAGTGTTTAGTATTTATGACATAGATTCAGAATCAATTTTGCTAACGCTTTGTCTTAATATTTTACCAAGGGTTCAAAACAGTAGAGGCTACAGAAAGTGTTAATACATTAGATAACTATTGACAATTTATGTAATTAGTAGGCAACCTATTGTGTGTGTGTGTATATATATATATATATATATATATATATATATATATATATTATGCATTTAGCTTATGGTATGTAGGATATTTTCTAAATTCAAACTATGTCCATTGTGGTTTTAAATTATGTGTGAAACTGAAAAAAACAACATTTTGTATCATATTAAACATTAAAAATTAAAAAAAAAAATGCTTAAGTTAAAAGCTACAAACGAATTCCTATTTTCTTATTCTTGAAGAATCCTCACTGACAATACTCACATCACCTGAAAAGGTGATTTTTCCCACTTTTAGTTTTCCATGACTCGCCCAACTCTTAAACTCACGAAACCCCCAAAACTTCAAATTTAGGTTTTAAAGGTTTATATTTCACAACAGGGTTCAAATTTATAAGAAAAAGATGTTTTTTTTTGGTTCTTTTCGGTTTCGACGTTAAGGTTAAAAATAGCGATCTCAAAGGACTTTCATGTTCAATTGAAGGACTAATAACGGAAAAAATCATTCAATAAAAATGAACTTTTACTGAAAAGGGAATTACGTTGATTACAAACCGCTAACCAGGCAAGTTCAATGAGTACTAGTACCGTATTCCCACTTCTCTTGGAATAAGATAAAAAATGGTGCCAAAAAGTTTGTTCATGGCATCTCAACTCCTTTAAACACGAAACGGAATTTCGTTCCATAACTGCTGACCATTCACACTGGATTTTGCCGAATTTAAATGGAACATTCAATTTACACTCGCTTATCTAATGTTCATAACAAATTTACAAATTAAGTGGGTACTGGGGGCATTTTTATGTAATAGGGAGAAGTGCTTCCTTTTTTTTACCAGTATGCTCCTTGAAACTGTCTGGGAAATTGTTTCATGTACCATCGGTTACTTTCATTGAGGGCAACGTCGTGGCCATGTCGTAACACCGCTTCCCGTTAGATCAACGAAGTTCAGTGAAGCTGCGTCTGCTCGAGAGTTGGATGGGGACCGACCTCCGCGGTCAAATGATGTCTAGCGATTCGTAGATAGTTCGGATCCTACGTATAACTGTAGGGCCCACCTCTGTCACATGACCCGTGCCGTCATGACTAATGCCGTTTCGGATTAAACAAACCCCGAAATAATTAGTAACACTTTACTTCATATTGGACACACACCGTTCGTCAAACAAAATCACAGATCACCTGAAGATCAGGGCCCCCAGCCTTCTTTAGTTAGCTTTATAAGGCTAACTAACAAAGATATCACGACCTAACCTAACCAATCGTCAAGGGCGTACAGTTGACCTAACGATTGGTTAGGTTAAGTCATGATATTTTCGTTAGCTAGCCTTATAAGGCTAACTAAAGAAAGGTGGTGGGCTCTGATCTTCAGGTGATCCAAATCACTACCGTTACCTCTGTAAAACTGACGCGACCCGTATGAGGTAAAGTGTTAATAATACTTTCCTATCTAGAATATGACCACTGCACATTTATATTTATTTAATGTATACCTCATTCATATACTTTTAAAGCCTGATGTCCAAATAAATGGCTGTTTACATTGCGTACTTTTAATAGATATGACATTGTGAATGTACAAATTGTTTTACGTAAAATGATTACATAAATTCATTAATTCATCAATGTCTCTGCTACTAGAAGTTTAGCACCAAAAATGATTGTCGAAATATTTTATGGACACCTTTTTGGGGTTTGGTTAAGTAAAGTCAGGATGGGTCTGACGAGTGTTGATTAAAGTATAGTATTTTGTCGCGTATTCAGGGGTTAGTTCCTATATAATTTTTATTTGTAATTTTTCGTAAGCTGTTTTATAGTTTGTTATAAGAACCACTGCTTTTGAATGTAAGGCGACGCAGTTACTCATAGAGGAAGGTTTGGAAATTCCAATGAACTAGAGACCATTGAAAAACGATCCAAAACATCGGGACATAGATTGCCATTCAGGCTACTTCGTGGCCATGTCGTTACACCATTTTCCATAAGATTAACGAAATTAAGAGACACGTGATCTGTTCATTGGCTGATGCGTAGTTGTACTCTGTGTCCAGATGATGTAGCGACCCATGGTTCGGGTTTCACGTTAAGCTGTAGGTCTTTTCTATCATATCATCCTCTACCCCCACGTGGCTGTTAGAACGGAGGCTGAATCAGAAAATTTATAAGAACCGCCAGTTGCTGAACGGGAATTAATATCAAATCACTCTTGGGGACAACAGCGGTCTAAAAAAAAAATGCTCGACATAGCCTTAAAAACCACAAAAACTACGCGGTCCAAATTATGGACACTGGAAGGGGTTTCCCCGCCTATGTTTACGTCACTTTTTCTCGATACAAAAATGGTATAAAAATTGTCAGCGTGGACATTGGAAAACTTTCCAACAAACTTTGTCAAGGTTATAAAAATGATTTGCTGATGACTAGGGTGAATCACCTGTTGAATCTCTTTCTCTGCCATGAAAAATTTTCTTGGTGAACATCACTCTACGCCATTGATGTCATAACAAAATCATTTGACGCGAACAAAGTTAATGTACCAATATACTGCATAAAACTTTTGGACGACTTTTTTGGCATTAAATGAATCTACGAATCTACGAAACCAACCTAAAATTGGTCTCCGCCCATAAAACAGGTCTCACGAAAATCAAATACAGATCGATAGTGAAACATCAACCTTAATGATCCTTAAACCCAACCAGCTATTCTCTAAAGACAATTCTGATAGAAACGAGAGTGAACATTGACGGGTTCAGTGTTGTTAATTTGTCGAACACTATCATGGCCTCTATTTTTTTTTTAACTTTGGTGACATTTCGTGTTAAAAAGAATGTATGATAGTGAAAACTAGTTTGAATAATGGGCCTTAATTCTTTGTGTTGAAAATTATTTTCAACATCGAAAATAACCTGTACTTGGAAATTTTTTGATGTCTCGCTTACGAATTACGACAGCTACCGCAATCTCATAAATGAAAAAAAAAGATTTTAATCTATTTTGTATGTGCCAGTTGCACGAGAAGCAGAAAGGTATTTCAGTTCTTTTCTTTGTCTCAGTGGCCTCACTTGAACGAAAGACGTAAAACGGAACAACCAACCAACCAACCAACAGTTCTTTTCTGCCCTCCTTAAAGTTAACTTTTAGTCACTGTTTACACTATGCCTGAAACCAGGCTAGGAAAATGTGTGTGTTTACATGTTCCTGAAATCAGGAGAGCAATATGCTCACTTCCCTACTTCTGTTCTTCCATGTTTTAATTCATCTGACTACGTGACTTTCCTAACCAATCAGCGTTATTCAGTCTTCTCTCGTCAGGCACTAATCTATGGCTTCCCCACAATCAGGCCTGGAACACAAAGCGCCTGCTTTCAGACGCCTGGAAAAGGCGTTTACACGCGACTATTTTCAGGCATAGTGTGAAAGAGTGACTTAGAGTTTACCGGTGACAGCATTTACTTTCCAGCTTCGCATTGGCAACCCTTATTAATTTATATGATAGATTGAGTTTCAATTCATATTCTATTTTAGAGCATTTAGATCTAAACATTACTCGTGGAGATTAATTTATCGGTACTACTTACCTTTCTGGGTCCCAACGTATATTCCAACTAAAATAACCTTTCCGGGTCCTAGTATACACTGAGCGGCAGAAAAATCGGCCCACTTGGAATATCGCGAAAAGCAAAAAAGTGGGCAAGCTTCTGTTAAAAGTTTCAAAATTTGAAAAAAGGTATGCGTGGTTAATGGTTTAAAACAGCTTTTTTTTTTTTTGAAATAAGTTAAAAAAGGTGTACGTGGAATAATTTGAAACGACGTTCTTTTATTTCAGAATTAAAAAGGTCTATATTTAATGACCCGAAACATGTTTTCTTTTTTCAGGTGCCAGGGATGTTTGTTGAAGTTGTGCCACCTTCAGTTAACCAAATTTAGCCGTCTAGCACCTAACTTTTAACAAAATGTAAGGAAATATTTATATCTAAATGAATAATAACTGAATGGTTATGGATTGAAATGAAAGAAATGCCTACGTACGTATGCGCGTGTTTGTTAATTTGTACGTTAATGTGTCATTTGTTTTAAATGTTTAGGATACAATAAACCGAGTAACTAAACAATGTTCACACGTTCAGGGTTGTACAAAAGATTCAAATTGTTCCTCAAATGAAAGTAATTTAGTTTTCTTAACGACACCTAGTTTTGTTTATATATTTATTTAGCCAAAGCTAAATGTCGCAAGAGAGATCGTCGCTTGACTGCCACAAACGTCCGCAATGAGCTGGAAAGGTCTCGAGACGTCAGTGTATCGGAGCGAACCGTTAGAAGGAGACTTATGGAAAGTGGCTTACATGTTAGACGTCCAGCAATGGGCCAGGAATTGCTCCCACACCACCGCAATACTCGTCTTGGTTTCGCTCGTGAGCATGTCAATTGGACTATGGCCCAATGTGGACGAGTATTGTTCACGGACGAATCAAGATTTAATCTTCGAACATCCGATGGACGGGAAAGAGAGTGGAGAAGAACAGGAGAAAGATTCGCCCCGTGCACTTTTACAGAGAGGGTTGCTTTTGGAGGAAGCTCAGCCATGGTCTGGGGTGGTATCACTTGAAACTCACGCACAGAGCTCATCGTTATTGGTGGTGGGTTATTGACATCAGCAAGATACTTGGAAGAGATCTTGCTGGAGCATGTGGTCCCTTTTGCTCCTTTCGTTGGAGAAGACTTTCTTCTACAGCACGATAACGCTAGACCCCATGCGGCAAGAGCCGTTAGCGATTTCCTTGACGAAGCTGGAATTTATCGAATCGAGTGGCCTTCCCGAAGTCCGGACCTGAACCCCATAGAACATCTGTGACACGATGGGACGGCGTCTTAGGGCTCGTCTAGTTGCCCTAACACTCTACAGAAGCTACAACAAGCTTTAACTGAAGAGTGGGAGGGAATCCACAGGATGTGATCGCCGATCTCATTCATGGGATGAATCGACGAATGGCTGCAGTCATTCAAGCTAGGAGAGGCAACACTTCTTATTAACCCTGGATCACAAGTTGTTTTTTGTTGTTGTTGTTGTTTTATTGTTTTTTTTTTCAATTTTTTTATTTTTGTCGAAATCTTTTTTTTTTTTTTTACAATTTTTTTACAATATTTTTGATAATAAATTGTATTAAGGAGGTGTTTGAAGATTTTTTAATGTCCTCATAGACTAAATTTTTGAATTTTAAACTTTTATAAACAGAAGCTTGCCCACTTTTTTGCTTTTCGCGATATTCCAAGTAGGCCGATTTTTCTGCCGCTCAGTGTATATTTAATGCAAACCTACAATTGTGAGTAATACGTATTTGGCGAATGAAACCATTTATTCTAACTTCTTTCGGATCTTGTGGGTTATAACCCATCATATTTGACAACAATTAAACTAACGAAAATATCACGACTTAACCTAACCAATCGTCAAGGCGTAGAGTTGACTTAACCGGGCATTCAATTAACCTAACTAGGAGAAGTAGGAGGGGGTTAATTGAGTGCCCGGTTAGGTCAACTGTACGTCTTGACGATTGGTTAGGTTAAGTCGTGATATTTTCGTTAGTTTTAATTGTTGTCAAAAATGATGGGTTACAACCCACAAGATCCTTATATAAATATTAAGGTTGGGTCATTGTCGGGACCCGGAAAGATAAGTATTACCAACAATTTCTTTTGTAAATGTTTTACGTTTATTGTGTATCAATGAAAGATTTAGACTTTCTAATTTAGTAATATTAATAGTAATAATTATTATTTTATTCTTTATTTAATTTATTAGAAGTCAGTTTATTAATACTCGCTCCAAGATATTAATCAGTATTGTGAAAATTACTTTTTAAAAGTAACTAATTTGCAATTCCAATTACTTTACTTCCGAAGTATTCCGATTAAATTTCAAATTACTCGCTTTAAAGCTTAACATCAACTCTTTATTAGTTGCGTGGAAAGACATAGTCTCTCGCACTGCGTCGTGTCATATTGATCCCACGCGACTAATGAGGGTTAAAGGTTAAATAATTTGGTGTGGGGAAAAACAAACAAAGTTCTGTGAATAAAGGCATAGTTTAAGATACATGGCAAATATTAAATTTCATGGACACCATTTCTTTTTGTAACTTTTTACAAAGATCTTGATTGCGATTGCCCGATAATGGTCACGTGGGAAATAACTGACAATCTAAAACGACCACCTAACCAAGTGTAATCTGGTCTCTGGGAAACTTAATATTAACCAGATAAGCTAAGCTTAAGAATAATGGACGATTTCTTTTTTTTATTTTAAGAAAATAAACTGCTTATTAGAGTTTTAATAGGGCATACAACCACATGTAAGTGGTAAGCAAAGCTAAAAAATTGATTTGCAATTGATGCGATGGACACTTATTTTTATACTTTTTTAAATAAACTTTAAGCTCAGAGAAAAACAGTTCAACAGTTTTGGAAAGAAAGGATGGAACCCTCAGAATATGGATGTCGATGAAGTGTCATCAGAGTTGGGCACGTTACTTTCTATAAGTAACGGCGTTACCGCTACCGTTACATTGATGAAAAAATAACGTCGTTACTGCTTCAGTCACTTCTATGAAAAAGTAACGCGTTACCGCTACCGCTACCGTTACTTTTAAGAAAAGACTAAAGAGTAAAAAAGCTTTGATAATACCAAATTATACTCTATATAACAAAAAAAATCAAAACATAAACTCAAATAAAAAAAATGGCCTATCCAAAAAACTAATCTTGCAGATTTTTTTAGGAGTGTGTTGCTCGATTTCAGGAACACTAGTTTTTCAAAACTGGCAACTGATAGTCCGCCTCGTTTGGAGGAGCTAACAGCTAATTAACAGCTAATAAATGATAGTAGTCAAATGATCAGTTTGAAAGTAGTGAGTAACGATTGAAATCGCTCTAAAAAGTTGTGCCGTCACCATTTTCGTTACAACATCTCAAAAATAACGGCGTTACCGCCACAGCTACTAAAAATTAATGCCGTTACGTAACGGCGTTACTAGTAACGCTGAGTGTCATGCATGGTTGATTGTATCTTCCTTCCAAGACTCGAAGTTTGGGAAGATGTACTGGAAAAGAACGAGAGTACGTAAACTTTAGTACTGTCCTGTGTCCTCGCTTTGCTATAGGTCTTAAAGCGATGGGAGAAGCGTTACAGCCCGGATCAGAATTGCCAAATGGGGAATCGCACGTGTATCTAAGTGAAAATAAAAATATGAACATTGAATTTAATAAAAATGCAAAAATCGTATAAACATTAGAAACACGTCACTTGTTGACAATGGAAACAAAATGGCTGACACCGTTGAATATTTTCCAAATAAGGATCTGTTAATGGTTCTTAAGCTCCGCCGTTTGAGCAGATTCCTTCTAGAAAATCATGCGAGTGGAAAATGTTGCAGACTTTGACCAGAACGATGTCAACAAAGAAAACTAATAAATTTGAAGAGGTTAAAGGCATCGAGTGGATTAAAACTCGTACATATTTCCAAGCGTAGAGTTATGTGTATTTAGAGTAACACTGGTACATCGCATCTGAAATAGCTGTGAAATGTGGAAAGTGGTACTGCGTTTCAACTGTCTTCAAAAGAGACTTATATTTAGTTATATTTAGCTCTTCGTTCCGATTCGGTGTCATAATATCGAGGATGGTTGAAACGGACGTGAACCTCGTTTTCAACCGCCATTGAAGGCAGTTGAAAACGAGGTTGACGCCCAATTTATGGACTTTTAGTAAACTTAAACGGTCAGATTAGTTACGAGGTAAAATTTACTTATATGCTAAGCATTATATGTATTTAATTATTAAATATTAAGGGTTTATTTAACTTAAGGAATATTTCTAAACAGAAAGTAAGGTAGGTAGTATCGCGAGCGAAACCACATGCCCTTAAACATAATTATTACTCTTGGATGATAATGAGGATGCAAAAATGAGTGGAGCTTCAGGAAACGTACCTGGTAGCCGTGAGCTGCTCAACTTTCTCCCTTCCAGAATGGCTTTCCCCATCGCTGGCAGAAGTTATAAAGAAAACACATTTGAGCAAGGCCCAAAAGAATCAACGATAATTTACATTACAGTACATTTAATTTGGAAAACATGAAGCCACTGGGTCTATCGAAGTTATTCAAGTCATGAGCTATATTTTGTAATAATAAAATCTTGCAAAATGTCAATCTCAAGACAGCTAATTAGCATACATCTATTTACTGCTATCAAAGTAGCCTACATAACTTAAGCTAAGAATATACACTATTTACAATCCACAAACTTTCTTTTTCATTCTATACTGTATCAGAATTCTATCCTCCTTCAGAAGTTAAAGAAATATAACACTTTAAAAACAACACAGTGAATCAGAACTAAAACTTTACCATTCGAAGGAGTTTAAGGAAACTTACCCGAATCAAGGAGAAGGATGCGTGTTCATAATAGTTTATTATTCGCATCTGAAGTTAAAAAAGAAAATATACTTTGACAAAATCACGAAAGAACAAAAGAAACGACAGCAATATGAAAATAAAAACACACTCTAATAGACAGAGTTTATTTCCACAACAGTTTCGATGCCCACTGGCATCCTCCTCGGGTGGATACAGAAAAACGAATGAACCAAAACAAGAGGGAAAAACAGTCCAGGGACCGACCGTTAAGAAATTCGCACCTAGGTTAGATCCCGTTCTCCCGACAGCGGAAGGGCATTTTCATTAAAGGGATCCGCTTATAAGTACATTCGCACAAATTTAAAACTATCTTCCTGTTCTAAACATACAGATTCTATTCTTTTTTTTACATAATTATTACATTTATTATTAAATTTATTACATTTAATATTGCATTATTATTTATTACAGAAATTATAAATTTATTATTACATTGTTGTTTATTATACAGAAATTATAAACCGAAAAACGAATGAAAAAGGCGAGAAGGAAACAATCCAGAGACCACTGAGAAATTCGCACCTAGGTTAGATACCGTTCTCCCGACACCGGAAGGGCATTTTATTACAGGGTCCCGCTTATAAGTACATTCGCACAAATTAAAACTATCTTCTTGTTCTATACATACAGATTCTAATATTTTGACATAATTACTGCATTTATTATTGCATTTACATTTTTTTAACATTTATTATTATTACCTTTACCCTAATTATATTAAATTTATAATAGTACCTTTATTATTACATCTGTTGCATTTATATTTATTTCCACATTTATTACTTCCATTATTACATTTACGTTTATTATTCCATTTACATTTTACAAAAAAAAAAAAGAAAAATCAAATGAACTAAAGGCGAGTAAGGAAACAATCCAGAGACCTTTAAGAAATTCACACTTAGGTTAAAACCCGTTCCCCCGACTCCGTAAGGGATTTTTTGACCAAGAATCTCATTAAAGGGTCTAACTTATAAGTACCTTCGCGCCAAATTAAAATTATCTACTTTTTCTATACATACAGATTCTATTATTTTTCTTTTGACATAATTAGTACATTTATAAAGTACCTTACTTGATTCCCAATCTATAGCATGATTATTTTGGCTGGCGTATTTAACCCGTATTAAAGAACACAAATATGCCTTCAGAAATTGTAATACTAATAATGCCATTTTTTATCACGCCAGCCAAACTAATCATGCTATAGATTGGGAATCAAGTAAGGTTACTTTATAAATGTAATAATTATGTCAAAAGAAAAATAATAGAATCTGTATGTATAGAACAAGAAGATAGTTTTAATTTGTGCGAATGTACTTATAAGCGGGACCCTGTAATAAAATGCCCTTCCGGTGTCGGAAGAACGGTATCTAACCTAGGTGCAAATTTCTCAATGGTCTCTGGATTGTTTCCTTCTCGCCTTTTTCATTCGTTTTTCGGTTTATAAGTTCTGTATAACAAACAACAATGTAATAACCAATGTAATAATAAATTTATAATTTCTGTAATAAATAATAATGCAATATTAAATGTAATAAATTTAATAATAAATTAATAATAAATTATGTAAAAAAATAATAGAATCTGTATGTTTAGAACAGGAAGATAGTTTTAAATTTGTGCGAATGTACTTATAAGCGGATCCCTTTAATGAAAATGCCCTTCCAGTGTCGGGAGAACGGGATCTAACCTAGGCGCAAATTTCTTAATGGTCGGTCCCTGGGGCCTGGACTGTTTTTCCTCTTGTTTTGGTTCATTCGTTTTTCTGTATCCACCCAAGGAGGATGCCAGTGGGCATCGAAACTGTTGTGGAAATAAACTCTGTCTATTAGAGTGGGTTTTTATTTCATATTTTGACCTTCACGTAGAAAAAAGTGAAGTTTTTTGCATTTATTAAACGACAGCAACATTGTGGCAAAGTGAATCTTCTTAAATTACTTTTTAAAATGTACCAAAACAAGGTCTTGCGTTGGCATAGCCTTGACGATAGGCTTCATCATCTGAAATGAAAATGCACTATCATAAATCTTAAGCAATTGAACCCAAAACATACAAATGTGAAAATTTTGAAAATTCCGTTTTTATATTCCAATGTTCGCGAAATGAATGATATCCTCTCTTAGAGGTTAATAAATTAGAACTAAAACTATTTTGAAGATTGAAAGAGAAACTTACCCGAGTTATTGGATAGTTGCTCGCAAATTTTTCTTCTTTGCATCTGAAATAATGAAGGAAAATATTTAAACTTTTGCTCGCTGAAGTTAAAAAAGAAAATAGATTTAAGCAAAGCCAAAAAAAATCAACGATATTACCCCATATTGTATCATAATGCTTTCCTTTAAAAGTTAAAAAATGATGTACTTTAAAATGTTGAAAATGAACGAGTGAAGTGAATCATAACTAAATCTTTGCCGTTTTGAAAGAATTTAGAGAAACTTACCAAAATCAGAGGGAGGAAGGATGAGAGGAGGACAGGCGAAGGACGGTTGTTCTTACGAAACTGAAATTAAAAAAGAAAATCTACTTTGACAAAGTCACAAAAGAACCAAGAAACAACAGCATTGTGACAAAGTTAATTTAATCGCGTATTCAATGGTATACCTTATTTGAAGAGATTATAATTGGTAGGAAAGGAAATAACTGAAGAACGAAGTCTAAAAGAAATGAAAATTTAACATGTTGAAAGAAAGCTTTTTTTGTATTTCCTCCTTTCACATTTTCATATAGTTTGTACAAATTCATCGAGTGACTGACCTCAAACAAGAAGTGTCAGACATCGAAATAGGGATTGAAAAGCCTCTTTAATCAAAGGCTTTTGTTTATTTAAAATCATTCTTGAAAGTGGAGTGGGACAAGGCTCATTAAACTAAGTACAATTAAAGATTCAGCAGTAGTTTTGTAGTGTTTGGAATCCCAAAAAGGCGATAAGAATGGTGAGAGAAGAATGTGTAGAGAGGGTAAGTGTATGGTAGTATATGAATATTTAGGGACCCGCGGAGGGAGCTTCTGCCTCCTTTTTAAAGGTGAAAGCTATATATAGAGGGAGGTTTGCCACAGTGCATATGTACACAGCTATGGCCAAAGAATTGAAACACCTTAACATTTTTGGATGAGAGAGGTATTAACAGAAATTACTTATAACATCACTGAGGTGTTTCGAATACTGGTAATGAATTTAGTAACAAATACAGTACATATGAAGATTGTGAAGCATTAACCCAATCATACACTATCTCAAACCAACCTGAGAAATAAGAAGGGGATATAGTGACGAGTCCACTGCACGTAATCTATTCAGATCATTCACTGCTCCTTTTAAAGGAGACCTGTTTTTCCTTGTTGGTGGCCTTACCGCTCGTCTCAGTGCCTTTAGTTGGACGAAGGACGTAAAACAGATAGACCAACCAACCAACACTACTCTCATCAATGTAGTGTTTTATCTATTGAAGGGCCTATTTGGCCGATATATTAAGAGTGCAACAGGTAAATGAGTATCTTTCCAGCTTTACCAGCCGACTTTTCACTGACACACCCTTAAGAATTGACGAGATAACTTAGCCGTTGGAGTTTGTTTATTAAAATAACTAAATTATTTAAGGATTTCAAGCCTTTAGGGCAAGGGCGAACGTTAATACATAAACAGCACCGAGAGAGATATTCTGGTAATTTGCGATTAACACTAAACTGACAAGCTATACTTACAAAATTTTGAGAGCCCCATAAACCTGTGATCCTGACTGAATAAAATCTAGAATTCAACTCCTCGTATGTAGGATCTTATGGCACCCTTGTAGAGGGAGTTCCCCAACTTCTTCCCGAAGGGCAGCTCTTGTCCCCCATTCCCAAACGAAACACACACAAAAAATATAAAAACCGTTACATTCTCTGAGAAGTTACATTCAACAGACATTTTAAATTTATCTTTCCAAAACGACCATATAACAAAAATGCTATATTAACACTGTTCATTACAAACATTTCTCCCGGTGCCATTTATTAAATTTATTACAAATCATTACATCTACTATTTTAGGTAAAATAAAAATATAAATAATAAAAGTTTAAAAAGGGCTTACATTTTTGTTAACTTTAAATGTTTATATTACACTGGTATGCATCAATTTTGCTGTCAAGGGTTTTGTAAGTGATTCTTATAGAGTTTTTCCTGCTGATTTCGAATCTGCAATCCGTTTTTCTCAATCAGCTCAGGTTATCCGGCTATGGCCTCATAAGTAAAATAGAATATTTCGTGATTTTGTCAAAGCGGAATTGGAACAGTAACATCTATCATCACTTGTTTCACTTGTATAATATCTTTTTTTACTTTTCAGGCATATAGATAAAATATTTCATAATGAATAGAGCGTGTAAAAATGATCCCAATAGATTCTGCTACATATGTGGGACGGTTACCATGCCAAATAACCAGTCCCAAATCACTAAATTTGTGAAGACAATGTATAGAGCATACTTTGGAATTAAGCTAGGGGACCAGGACAAAAATTTCGCCCCTCATATGTGCTGCAAGACGTGCATTGAAAATTTGAGAAGATGGAGCAAAGGCAGAGCGAAATCTTTGCCTTTTGGAATTCCCATGATTTGGAGAGAAGGAAAGGATCACGTGACAGATTGCTATTTCTGCATGACAAACCTCCAAGGTGGGCTTATAAATTTATTTTTCTTAAATATTTTGAAATCCTCGTATGAAACGACATAATATTCACCATAATGTAATATTCACCATATATAGCATAATATTCACCATAATGGTAATCATACATTTACATATACATATTGTTATAGAAAATACATTTACACATACATATTGTTATACAAGTTACATTTACATATACAATGATTGTATATTTTCTTTCTTTTTCATTCATATTGTCCCCGAAGGGACAATATGAATGAAAAAGAAAGAAAATATACAGACTCCATCGACCTATTTCATATCTTACAGACCGCAGCCTTCCCTCACGAGCCGCCACTGTCTGAATGCTTCTTCTATTTCATATGCAAGTTTTATATCCATGTTTCTGTGTTTCTATTTTCAGGAGTTAACAAGAAGAATAAACACATTGTTGTATACCCTGACATTCCTTCTGCTATGAGACCTGTACCCCATGATCCTGGAATTCCAATACCCGACCCACCTCAAACCCTGGACTTCGATGATTCTGATGATGAATCAATGACCAATGCCAATGACCAGTCCCAGTCGTATATACCTCAAAATACCGCTTCAAATGAGCCGAGGCCTCTCAACCAGGCCAAACTTAATGATCTTACCAGGGAATTAGGACTTTCCAAATTAGCTGCCGAGATCTTGGGCTCACGACTTCGAGAGGACAACTTGCTGGCTCCGGGAACAACATTCTCCTGGTATAGGAAACGAGAGGAAGAATTCCGCAAGTTTTTTGCAGTGCACGAAAATACCTCTTCCTTAGTGTACTGCTGCAATGTTGAGGGGCTAATCGAATCCTTGGGCCTGCCATATAACGCATCAGAATGGAGGCTATTTATAGACTCGTCTAAACGAAGTTTGAAAGCAGTACTTCTCAACATTGGGAATAGGGTTGCATCAGTCCCTGTAGCACATTCCGTACAACTTACTGAGAGCTACGATAACATGAAAATTTTACTGGATGCTCTCGTATACGACCAACATAACTGGAGGATCTGTGGAGATTTGAAGGTAATACTAATATCATAAGTAAACTATTGCTATTGACTATGTTGTTTTTCCAAAGGTTATTTGAGAGCGTATAAGAACACTTAACTTCCCACAGAAGTGATACAGTCCAATGCATAGATTTTTTTTATCTGATAGAACAAATTCTCTAAATTCTTTAAATATTTTCATTTTTTTTCAGATTGTGGCATTTGTATTGGGAATGCAAGGGGGATACACGAAATACCCATGTTTCCTCTGCAAATGGGATAGCCGAGCGGATGAGAAGCACTATGCACAGTGTGAATGGGCATCCAGAGAGAATTTTGAACCTGGGTCGCATAATGTCGTTTCAGTGCCCCTTGTACCACCAACAAAAATTTTGCTCCCACCACTTCATATTAAGCTGGGCTTGATGAAAAATGTCATCAAATCAATGAATAAGGAGGGTTCAGCATTCCGATATCTCGAGAGTAAATTTCCTCATATATCTGATGCTAAACTAAATGCTGGGGTTTTTGATGGTCCTCAAATTCGAACTTTGATCAAGGATACTTAGTTCGAAAACGCAATGACTCCAACTGAGAAGAATGCCTGGCAGGCATTCAAATAAGTTGTCACTGATTTTCTTGGAAAGCGTAGAAGTCCAGAATACGAGTCCGTTGTCGAAAACTTGATGGAAGCTTTCAAAGCTCATGGGTCGCGCATGTCCATAAAAATGCACTTTTTGTGGTCCCACTTGGACTATTTTCCTGAAAATTGCGGGGATTATAGTGAGGAACAGGGTGAACGATTTCACCAAGATATCAAACTAATGGAAGAGAGGTACCAGGGAAACTGGGATATCAATATGCTGGCGGACTATTGCTGGTGTTTGAAGCGAGACGTGCCCGAAGAAAAACACAGACGGAAAGCCAAAAAAACTTCATTCCTTCCTCAATAAACTTTTTTCCATATTCACTGTATGAATAAAAGTATTTATTCACACAATGTTTTCATTTTTCACGAGTGTTCTTATAATATTACTCGTATCTACAGTGTTTAAGCTAAAAAAATCAATAAATTTGGGGATAAAATTGGACTTATAATAAATGGCCAATAGAGAAAAAACCTGACCTGATTTTAAATTCTTCATACACTCGACGCCAAAGTCACAAACTGATCAACGATATTATCCTACAGTATACTCTCATAACTGCATTCTCTCTAAGAGGTTAATAAACATCTAAAATTGTGTAGTTAAGAATGAACAGTACAGTGTATCAGAGTGAAAACTTTGCCATTTGTGAAACAGTAAAGGAAACTTACCAAATCCATAGAGAGGTTCTTTATATCCATACCCTTGTTCTTCAATTTCTAAAGCTATAAAAGAAAATAAATTTAATCCAAACCACAAACGAATAAATGATAAGAAATCTCAGGATTGTGACGAGATGCATTTTATATGTAGGCCTATATAATTATTCACACTAAAAAAAAAAACGTTTAATAATCTTTTTAAATAAGAAGAATTTATTTATTTCTCATTTACTTCAAAATGAAGTTTTGTCAACTTCAAAATTTAAATGTAAAAATATAAAAATGTAAAAATATTAAAAAAGTTCACTCTAAAATGTCTTTATATATATATATATATATATATATATATATATATACACACACAGTAGGGCTTCGATTAACGGGGCTCGCGATCAACTGGGTTTTACAAAGAGAGCCAGCCCCCCCTGATCATCCGGGTAACTCCCAAGCATCCGGGATTCCCCCCACCCCTCCAAAAAAAAATTACGATAAAACATCAAGGTGTACCACCTTACCAAGCTAGATGGTGGACAGCCTCAAATCAGCGAGTTCTTCATGAGCAGAGGGGGCAGTGGGGAAGGCAGTGGGAACAGATAAAACATTTTTTTCTTCAAGATTGTATACAGTACAGTATATGTACAGTCGCTTGCAATAGTTCCGCTCCACCCTCTCCGAGATGTGACACAACGCAGTCCCTCTTAAATCCCACTCCTCCCCCCCCTCCCTCTCCTCCCCCCTCCCTCAGGTGTTGTCATAGTAATACTTTTATTTTTTGAAAACCAATGACAGAATAAATATATTGTTCACTGTAGTTTTGGTGGTAATGGTAGGACGACTATGTATTTTATTCATGCATTATTCCTAAATTTAAGGAATACAGTAGTTAGGTTATTTCACGAACGTGCAGAGCTGGGCAGTATTTAAATACATTTGTATTTAAATACGTATTTAAATACATTTGTGTATTTAGAACTGTATTTATAAATACATTGTTTTTCATGTATTTAAATATAGTATTTAAATACTTTAATGAGTATTTAAATACAATGTATTTAAATACTCAAAATATAAAAATGTAAATACTTTTACTGGTTTAATACACGTTCTGTACTAGCACAGTACGACGCGTCGACAGTGTAGTACAGCATGGTTCATGTTTCAACAGTTTGGGAAAACATCCTCTCATAAAAAGACTGTTCCTCCGCTATAACACGACATTACCATCTTCGGCACCGGTAGAGCGAATATTCTCATTCGCGGGAATCACTTTGACTCCCAAAAGAAACTCTCTTTCAGACAAAACTTTTGAAAGATTGATTGGTTTTGATCCGCAGCAACCGTGAAATAAAAGAGAATTCGTAAGGTGCCTTATGTTTATGTTTACGTCTTATGTTTACGTTTATGTCCCATCTACTCATTAATTGTTACTCATTTTGCAATGATATAATGAGTATAATATGTCACTGGTTGAACATCGTAAGTTCTAAGTTCTTTTGTTTTTGTTTTGTTCTAAAAAGGGAAATATATAATCGGGAATTAGATTGTACTATTTCTTTATCCTTTATCAAGCATTTTATATTGTTGTTACTCATGAATTAGTGAATGCATATGTTAAAATGTGTATGTATTTAAAATGTATTTACAAATGTATTTAAATACAATTGATGTATTTTGTATTTAGTATCTAAATACATTCGTAAAATGTATTTAGTATTTAGTATTTAAATACATTTCTCCCATGTATTTAGTATTTAGTATTTAAATACATTCAATGTATTTATTGCCCAGCTCTGCGAACGTGGAATACTTTCCTCTTTCACTCTCTATCCACCCACGCTCTCGTCCTCCCCCTCTCCTTTCGCTACACCAAAAACGACATTACGAGATCAAACCGTCTACATGGAATCGTACAGTAGCTTAAATTAATCATCTGTAGTGCCCAACCCGTTTATTTATTTATGGTACTGGACACCCTTTTAATTATGTTAATTCACCTCACTGACACCCTTTAAGTTGGGCGTACCCATTAATTCGGTTTCAAATTATTTCTTATTTTCGTCCAGGATGGCTCGGCCTATCCAGACGGATGGCCCTTTAAATTGATAGGCTAGGTTCCTTCGGCTTTCCAGAAGCCTACTTTGAATGTTAATTCACCTCAGCTAACAAGAGAGGCCTATTGCAAGGTATCTAAAACAACACACGCCCTCTTATAAAGTTTATTAAATGTTACTCTAAACAGTACATGAATTTATAAATTTGTTCTGAAGTAAATTTATCAATTTCCGTACAATACAATCCAATTTTAAATTCCAAGACAAAGTTCACAGTTATCTGAATTTAAATCGTTTAAATTTACCAATTTTCCATAAAATACAATCCAATTTTAAATTCCAAGACAAAGTTCACAGTTATCTGAATTTAAATCGTTTAAATTTACCAATTTTCGGTAAAATACAATCCAATTATAAATCCAAAGAAAAAGTTAACAGTTATCTGAAGTTAAATCGTTTAAATTTACCAATTTTCCGTAAAATACAATTCAATTATAATCCAAAGAAAAAGTTAACAGTTATCTGAATTTAAGTAATTTATATAGAGGGGCTTTATATTTTAGTGCAACAAAACAAATAACGAGAAATGAAGTGGTCTAAATCGACCATGATATTTGAAGAATTATTCTACTTACGACTGCAGATGACAAATGGCTCTCAATTGTGCTGCGTACGGACCGTAGATTTACGGCACGCCCAAAACTTTCAAAACGACAATCTACCAAATAACGGGACTTACTTCCGAACCCAAATTGACGGATTCAGGAACTAGGGCCCAGACGTACCCCGTTTAGCATTTAATTGGAGCCAAATTAAATTAATGGAAAGTTCACAAAACTCTTGGTCCGTTGGTTAACATTAATTAAGATACAATCAAGTTCTCGGTTAAGGTCGCTAACAATAAAATTCTTATGCACAATTTCCGCGTAAACGAATGACATGCAATACAAGTTCTTAATTTCAATTTAGTGACAATTTATACTTTCAGTTTTAATTTTCTTACACCACAAGTCTACAGGGGGTTTGTTTAGCCACAGTTAACTTCAAGGAGGAACGACTACAACTAACTTAACAATTTTCGAATTTACTTTACAATTTTGAAGGACCCCGCCTTCCAATGTTCTGAAAGCCTATCAAACCCTTTGTTTTTCCTAAGACCGTCCCCCAGAAGGCTATTACCCATACAAGAGGGAAAGAAGGCGTCTTTACTACGTTTCCCAGGATCCTGGGCCCCCTGATTGGAGCTGGACCTGATTTCCGAGTATAGACCCCTCCTTCTTCCCAAAAATACATTTAAATATAGTAACAGATTCGAAGTCCCAAGTTTATGACCCCCTCGTGGTTCAACTTTAGCAGCGTCTTCGAATCTGCTTACAAAAGTCGCACCATCATGCGAAAATAAAAATTTTCGACCCAGCGAAAGAGGAACCCAACCATTTGCATATACATCCAAATCCGTTGGATTACCCTTCTCGCTGGGGTCGGGTCTCGGTGATAAACCTCTGTCCCCACGTGGTTTGGCTTTATTACTTCTCTGAGAATCCGAATAAGATAGAACAACTTTAAACAATCTGAAACACTTCGGATTTATTCGTTCATGAATGTTTAAAACCAAACCACACTGCGTTCAGAGATGTACACCACGAAATCTTAAATAAAATTCCTTCACTTATTTTATAAAAGATCTCTGCCTGCAACTTCATGGTTACGACATCCCTCCCCTCCTTTAATTTTGCACTCCGATGCAAACTTTCTTAACTAGGGTCGGGTATTATCACTTTACTCACAAAAAATTTCCATTTACTTGTCCCCTTTATTGGGACTATCACTGATAGATTTTATTTGTCCCTTTTATTGGGACACCAACACTGACACATTTAGTTTTAGTCATCCTCGGGTTCCTCGTAGTGTACTCGAGGTCGGGGCCTAAGAGCATACTGACGCTCAAACGGTGGCCCTGGGAAAGCAGCCTGTCTGCTTTCTCCGGGGGACCCTATTCCCATAAGGTCCCCGCGAGGAGGTAGTTCGGAAGCACCTGGCGGCTCCTGCTCGCCACTCGGTCCTGCCAGGGGGCAGGAGGTGCACTCCGGTTCACCTCCACGGGTCGATGTTCCTCCGTTCCCTGGGCGAAGCTCTCGGGGAGGAAGTAGCTCGGAGGCGCCCGGCGGATCCCCTTCCGCCACTCGGTCCTGCCAGCGGGCAAGAAGCGCACTCCGGTTCACTTCCCCTTGTGGATGTTTCTCCGGTGTCGAGGGCGGAACTCCAGAGAGGAGGGGCGGTGGCCCTTCCCCCATCTCATCCCCTGCGCCGTCAGCCCCGCCTTGTCGCTCGACGTCCCATGGGGCCTCGATGCTGCGGCGGATGCGGTCTCGATGGATCACTATCTGATGTCCAGTGATCATGTGACGTAGGAGATAAGTGACTGGAGTCTTCTGTTCGATGATGATGTATGGACCCTCGTACCGGGGCTCCAACTTGCCTCTACCCGGTCGGGGTAATCAATGTACACCAAGCCATGGGGCGCCTTCTCTTCGAACGGCTTCAATTCCTTGATTCCGTTAGCTTTCTCGTATCTCCGCATGAACTCTTCCACTCGGCGATATTTCGCTCAGACTCCTCTTTCGGTCTTCGGCGTATTCCTCTGGGTTGTACGGGCTCACGCATGCCTCCTGTGGCATGCGAAATAGCTTTGAAGGTACGTTGGGGGTTCGCCCGTACATCAAGAAGAATGGAGAATGTCCCGTGGCTCGGTGCACTCGGATGTTCAAGGACAATTCCACGGTGTCGAGGATTTTATCCCAGTCTCGTCCAGTTTCTTCACAAAGTATGCGGAGTTTGATGCATAACTCTTTATTCAGACGTTCGATCTTCCCGTTGCTTTGGGGTGGTATGCGGCGGTCCGTTGGTGTCGTACTTCCCAAACCCTGAAGAGCTCCTGCAAGGTAGAGTTCCAGAACTCCTTGCCTTGGTCGGATACTACTGCTGAAGGGGCGCCCAGTTTGCACAGTATCAAACGATGGAACTTGTCCGCCACCTCCCGGGCCGTCTTGTCCTTTATTGCTGCCAGTATGGTGAATTTGCTGAAACTATCTACACACGTGAGGATATAATGGCTGCCTTCCCCGGTCGGAGGAAGGGGACCAACTAAGTCCACGTGCAGAAGTTCCCAAGGACTGTGGCCTCGCACACAAGGCATTGTTTCCACAGTCACTTTCCGCGTCTGTTTGTTCCGTGCGCACGTGTCGCACGTTTGGACTACCTGCCGTACCTGTTGAACCATACCTGGCCAAAAATAGAGGTCCCGTAGGATTTCTTAGTCCCTGCAGCTCCCGGATGAATGCTCCCGACGTCTGTGTGTGCGTTCCAAATGAGCTGCTCTCTCAGCTTTTTAGGAACTACGATGACCTCTCTTCCGTTCGCATCGACGTAAACCAGCAGGTTCCTCATTAGTTTGAATCTCGACGGCTGAATGGGCTTGGATACGGGCCAGTTGAAAGCCTTTCCTTCTTCGATGGCTGTTCTAATTGCCGCTAATTCCACGTCCTTCTGCTGGTGTTTGCTGATTACTTTGCGGTCTATGATCGCTTTTTCGTATATCGCGTTCACAACCTCCTTAGTCACTCCAGGTGGGCGGGACAACCAATCGGCCACTCTGTTGAGTTTGCCCTTTACGTACTCGATGAGAACGTCGTAGTCTTGCAATGTCATTACCCAACGCGCTAGTCTTCCATTGGGCTCTATGTCCTTCCCTCAGAAGCCACTTCAACGGCTTATGGTCAGAGCGGACGATGACTCTCTGACCAAATATAAGGGGGCGAGCCTTCTTCAATGAAAAGACGATTGCAAGCAGCTCTTTCTCGTAGGTGGAATAATTTAGTTCTGCGCCCGTTAGTGTTCTGGAGAGAAATAAGATCGGTTTCTCGATTCCTTCTTGTTCCTGCGCGAGTACTCCCCCGATATCTACTTGACTCGCGTCCGTGTTCAAGATGAACTCTTGATCAAAATTTGGGTACGCCAATACGATGTCAGTTGTTAGAGTGTCTTTGAGGGATTGCCATGCGGTCTCTTGCGGAGTGTCCCATCTCCAAGACTCCTTGGTGGACACTTCATTAAGAGGTCGCGCAATCTGGCTGAATCCCTTTATAAACTTTCTGTAGTAGGAGGCGAGGCCTAAAAATTGCTTGAGTTCCGTCTTGTTGTTTGGCCTCTGGGAGTTTTTGATGGCCTCCACTTTGGATTCCTGTGGCTTCACCCCGTTCCTGGTGACCACATGGCCTAGATACTCCACCTGGGATTTTAACAACTGACATTTTTAACTTGACCTTTAGTTGGCGTGCGTAGGCTATCCAAGGCTCGTCGTACCCTCTGGTCATGTTCTTCTAAAGACCTTCCAAGGACAATGAGGTCATCCAAATAAATCAGTACTTCCTTGTCCAGTTGCTCCCGAAAAATAAAATTCATTACTCTTTGGAACACCGGTGGACTATTGACAACCCAAACGGGACCACTCTGAACTCGAAATGACCGCTTCCCGTGGAGAAGGCAGTTTTCGAGATGCTATCGTCGTGAATGGCCAACTGCCAATATCCCGAGCGTAAATCCATGCTCGAGAAGTAATGAGTCCCGTGCAGCTTGGCCAAGGTTTCATCGATTATGGTAATGGGTATTTGTCCTTTATGCAAATGGCGTTCAGAGGTCTATAATCTACACAAAGCCTCAGGGCCCCACACTTTTTCTTCACAATTACCAATGGAAACGACCAGGGGGAACGGCTATGCTGTATCACTCCTTGATCCAGCATTTCTGCTATTTGTCGCTTTACCTCCTCCTCGTGTGTAATAGGTATCCTGTAGGGTCGCCTAAAGATGGGAGGATGTCCTGGTTTCCAACTTCATTGGCATCAGTTATTATAACCCAATGGCTCGCCATCCATTGAGAAAACATCTGAATAATCCCTTAGCCACTCTTCGACGGTTTTCCTTTCTTTGTCGGAGAAGGATTTCCAACCAAGGACATAGGACTTGAGGCGTGTCACTCGTTCTTCGAAGTCCTTCTTTGATGCTTGACTTCCTTTCACCGTGACATTCGTTCCAATTTGGGGTGAGCGTCGACCGGCCATGTCGACTACCCTCCCTATTAGCTCTGCCTCCGTCACTAGGCCCACGACGTCTCCTTTTTCGCCAATGTATTCTTCGTCATCCTGATTGATCATCAGTAACCTTATCTTCCCCTGTGGGATCCTGCTCGGTAACATTTTTAAGTTTCCCCGAGCTTCACTGCACATCCCGTGCAGCGGAGAATAGACGTCCAAGGGAACTACGTCCCCGGGTTTCATTCTGACTTCTCGCGTCAGAATCACGGCGGCCACCTTTAGTTTTTCGTGCGGGATTGCCTCTACCAGAGTCACCCTCGCACTATCTTCACCGTCTACTCCCTTTCCTTGGATGGTTACTGTTTCATTCAGAGTGACTGTCCTCTTCCGGTGGTCTACCTGGGCTTCGTAACTTTCTAAGAACGGTACGCCCAAAATCAAATCCTGCGGGGCTTCTGATACTATATAAGCACACACGAAAAATTCCTCCACGCCAATCCCGATAGTTAAACGCAACTCTCCTTTACAAGGGTAGGCGGGTCCAGTAAATCCTCGTACCGAGATGTCGGCGGCTTTGAGAGGCGGACTCCCGATCTTGTTGTACATAGCCATGGTCATCAGCGAGACAGAAGCTCCACCGTCGACCAGCGCGGTGAAAGCTTTTTGAGCGACGAATACTGGTAGGGTGATCAGTCCTAACCGGCGATTCGCCGCTATTTCAACTGCGGCTACTCGGAAGACCTCTCCTCCTGGTCCGCTTGAAAATTTCGCCGAGGGCACGAGTTGGCCCAGTGCCCCACTTGTTTGCAGACCCGGCATTGATCCCGGCTGATTTCTTCCTTCGTTTCATTCTTCTTAGGACCCTTTCCCGCCCCCGTCTTCGGGTGGTTTCGCTTCCGATTTTTCGGGTTGCTATAACAATCTCGGGTGATGTGATTTTTCCGGTTGCAAATAGAACACTTCTTCTCCGGCACCCCTTTCCCGGTGGACTTGTTTGGCGCGTTCGCTTTGTCTACGGCTATTGCCCCCACGTCTTTGCTCTTACTGTCCTCCTTGGTGGCTGTGGCTACCCTTTCTTCCCGGTGTCGTGAGTTGTAGTTCCAAGACGTGGTGCGGTTGTGTAGCCGTTGGAGCCTTCGACTCCTCTCTTGTGGTGTTTCTTCTTTCAAAACGTCCTCATCCCGTAGCCCGAGTCCTGGATTGTTCGCCGCATACTTTATCGATTCCAGCCAGTATTCTTTAAACGATTTTCCTTTGACAAAATTTCTGGCATATTCGGGTAGGACCAGCTTGAACGCGTCCTTTAATAGTGAATCTTTAGCATATTTCATTATAGGTTCAGCATGTACCAAGGCATTGCCTAAACTTAATAACCTTGTAGCGAACATGTTGAGCGTTTCGCCTTTTTCCCTCTTGGCGGCGTATATCTTCCTTCGAATGACACTTTCGTCCATGGCGCTGGCACACATCTGTAGGATTTCCTCCTTAATCTCGTCGTAGGAAAATTTGCGATTCGCATCCCTCCACGTGTCCAACAACACTCGGGCTGGACCTGTACTCTTCTTGTACAAGATTTGGAGTCTCTTCTTTTCATCCAGGGTGACTTCCTCTAAGGCAGAGAAAAAAGCTGCAGGGCTCGTGACCGGGTACCCACGGTCGTCCTCCAAGTGGCCCCACAACCTCGGGACGTAGGAGTCGTCCATTGCCTGTTCACGTTGTAACGGTAAATGAGTACTCTGCAATACCTGTACGACGGCTTGTATATACCTCTGTAGGTCTTCGTCGGTGTGAGGTTTCTCGGCGCTTGTGGTGGTTGCACTTCGGTCAGGGTTCTTCGGTATGGCTCCTGTGTTCTCTGGTGCCAGTTCGCTCGTAATCGTCGGCGAACTTCTTTCCCCTGTGTGTCCAACAGCTGTTGGCTCCGGACTCCTTGCTACCTTTGGGAAATTCAAGATAAGAGGTGAATGAAGTCCCTGCGTCTAAAGTTCCCCTTCTTCTGCAGTGGAAGGAACTAGATCGCTTTTCTTGGGACGGACCCCCAATGCGAGGTTGTCCCCATACTCCAGTTGCGGAGTGTCCGTCGTATTATCCTCCGGCCTTAACTCCCTCCGGTTTAATTCTTCTTCTACTTCTGAGCATGCCTTCAATAACCGATTCGTTTTGGAAAACCTTTTCTTCTTTAAATTCCGTAAACTTTCTGTACTCATTTCCTTTAAGTTCATTGGTTCGGAATCACTCATGTCACTTACGCTTTCTTCATTCGTTATTTCCACGCTCTTTACCGACATCGCGGTTTCTTTGTTTATTTATCTTTATTTTAAAACCGTTTCCACTGTTAGCGACACTTTTTACTGTTCCCAATTATTTTACCGAATTACTGTTGCAAATACTTTCTACGTTCGTGCTTTACTGTCACGCAAATTTATTTTAACAAAAAGTTACACTCTTGCGATAAATACCTTGCAATAGGATTCCACTTCTGACACCATTTATGTAGTGCCCAACCCGTTTATTTATTTATGGTACTGGACACCATTTTAATTACGTTAATTCACCTCACTGACACCCTTTAAGTTGGGCGTACCCGTTAATTCGGTTTCAAATTATTTCTTATTTTCGTCCAGGATGGCTCGGCCTATCCAGACGGATGGCCCTTTAAATTGATAGGCTAGGTTCCTTCGGCTTTCCAGAAGCCTACTTTGAATGTTAATTCACCTCAGCTAACAAGAGAGGCCTATTGCAAGGTATCTAAAACAACACACGCCCTCTTATAAAGTTTATTAAATGTTACTCTAAACAGTACATGAATTTATAAATTTGTTCTGAAGTAAATTTATCAATTTCCGTACAATACAATCCAATTTTAAATTCCAAGACAAAGTTCACAGTTATCTGAATTTAAATCGTTTAAATTTACCAATTTTCCATAAAATACAATCCAATTTTAAATTCCAAGACAAAGTTCACAGTTATCTGAATTTAAATCGTTTAAATTTACCAATTTTCAGTAAAATACAATCCAATTATAAATCCAAAGAAAAAGTTAACAGTTATCTAAATTTAAATCGTTTAAATTTACCAATTTTCCGTAAAATACAATTCAATTATAAATCCAAAGAAAAAGTTAACAGTTATCTGAATTTAAGTAATTTATATAGAGGGGCTTTATATTTTAGTGCAACAAAACAAATAACGAGAAATGAAGTGGTCTAAATCGACCATGATATTTGAAGAATTATTCTACTTACGACTGCAGATGACAAATGGCTCTCAATTGTGCTGCGTACGGACCGCAGATTTACGGCTTGCCCAAAACTTTCAAAACGACAATCTACCAAATAACGGGACTTACTTCCGAACCCAAATGTTCTGAAAGCCTCTCAAACCATTTGTTTTTCCTAAGACCGTCCCCCAAGAAGGCGTCTTTACTACGTTTCCCAGGATCCTGGGCCCCCTGATTGGAGCTGGACCTGATTTCCGAGTATAGATCCCTCCTTCTTCCCAAAAATACATTTAAATATAGTCAACAGATTCGAAGTCCCAATTTTATGACCCCCTCGTGGTTCAACTTTAGCAAGCGTCTTCGAATCTGCCTTACAAAAGTCGCACCATCCCGCGAC
This sequence comes from Bathynomus jamesi, assembly GCA_023014485.1. Taxonomy (NCBI): domain Eukaryota; kingdom Metazoa; phylum Arthropoda; class Malacostraca; order Isopoda; family Cirolanidae; genus Bathynomus; species Bathynomus jamesi. The sequence goes on along the minus strand of JAJOZX010000658.1, from coordinate 700,484 downwards.
ACGAATCCAAAACTTTTCGACCCAGCGAAAGAGGAACCCAACCATTTGCATATACATCCAAATCCGTTGGATTACCCTTCCCGTTGGGGTCGGGTCTCGGTGATAAACCTCTGTCCCCACGTGGTTTGGCTTTATTACTTCTCGGAGAATCCGAATTAAGATAGAACAAACTTTAAACAATCTGAAACACTTCTGATTTATTCGTTCATGAATGTTTATAAGCCAAACCACACTGCGTTCAGAGATGTACACCACGAAATCTTAAAACTAAAATTCCTGCACTTATTTTATAAAAGATTTCTGCATGCAAACTTCATGGTTACGACACATCATAATGTTGAGAAATACGTCACTTATTTGTAAGTGTTAATATCGAATCACGATATGACAAAAAGTATTGCATCACGAATGATCCCAAAATTTGAAGGACACTGTAATTCGGCGTGTCAGATTACGATTCGAGTAGCATTTAATTTTAAACTGTGATTTGAATCCAGCGACGAAATAGATTAAATAATATATATTATATATATATATGTAAACATGAATAATTCTAACATTCGTTTTTGCATATAAAGTCCAAACTCACGTGATACTCTAACTGTACATAAAATGCAAGTTTGGAAAATTGTTTAATTTTCTTTCTATTTTATTTTTGCTAAGTAAGTGATGCATTGTTCTCTTTTTAAATTACCTATCATTTTTTTAGATGAAGCTTAATCATGTAATCGTGTTAAATTCTGCAGTTAATTTTTTTAGACATTCTCTCTTAGCTGTAAAAGATGAGGTCATAACTTGCCAAAACTCTAAATTAACACTTAATTTTAAATTTTAAGCATTTAATTTTGGCTCATATGCATGTTTAATTTTAACCCATAATAAAATGTATATTTCAATTTCCATTTTTAGTTAACTCAGCAAATCATAACATTAGATCTGTCAATATGTTGTTTAAAAGAAAAATATCTGCCAGTATGCTGTTACAGCAAAAATTTACCTTTATCTTCAAATATTTTGCAAAAAAATTCAGCCTATTGAAAATAAAAAAAAAAAAACAGGTCAACATTAAATAATAATGACGTCACCAAATTATTAGTATATAAAATTTTGTAATTTTTCAAATTATCATTCTAATTATTCTGATCTGACCAGAAGCAGTAAAATTCAGTCAGAGGATCTCTTTGTCTTCTCCTTTGAGCCCTGCTTTCTCCACAGAACTTAGTTTTAAAATAGAATAAATAATTTCCCGATACACTACAAGAAGAATCGGGGAACTGTCATATAATTTAGTAAGTTTTCACAGAATCCGACAATCCACTACAAGAAGAAATTAAAGGTAGTATAAAAGAAACTACTGCGATTCCCAACACGGTAGCAGCTACCCAAGAGTGAGAAAATCCGTTGCTGCCACCTAACCAGAGCCCCCGTCAGCCTCGAACCACCCAAGGCCATAGACGGAGGCATGGCCGTAACTACCTATGAGGTCACCGAGGTCCGGACCTCGGTAATTATTTCCTAAAAAAAAAAAAAGAGACTGAACCGTTCTCGTGTATGAAACGCATATTACCGCTTTTCTTTTGAAAAGAGGGAGCGTCGAGCGTTTTGTGTTTTGTGTTTAGTGTATAGCTTGGGTTGTGTTTGTAGATGTCATTTTGGTCTGAATTTTGCTCGTCCCGCCGCGCTCGAAAAAAATCTGGACCTCACTAATTTCTAAACCCTAGTTACGGCCCTGGACGGAGGTTAACATATATATTACAGGATAACTGCCCTGTTCAGACTGCCAGGATCATCAGACGGTCGTTTCAGTAACAACGAGATGTCGAGCTGCTGAAGTGGCCCACCAAGGAGTGACCTAAATCCCATTGAAAATGTGTGGGCAAATGTGGTTAACGCTTGGGAGTCTGGGCAGGAGCGGACATCTCGGCACCTGCTGGAACACACCATGGCAGAGTGAGAACTTTTCCGCACGAACTCACAAGTCATCTACAATCACGTGGCATCTGTTCCAAATAGGCTACGAGAGGTCATTAATAATAATGGAGGATGGACCAAGTATTGAACAATTGTGTATAATAATGTTATGGTTGTGATGTAGTAAACATATGTATTTATTTACTTGAACAATTGTCAGTTCCTTATAATTTGAACATTATGTTTTGTATGTTCTTAAGAAAATCCCTAAATTTACTTGATTCATGTTTATTTTTGTAATAAAAAATTGAACTATGTTATCATTATCTCTCCATGGATAGACCTTTCTCTGAATAATCATTTGTTAATGATGCATGGACTTTAAACAGAAATATTATTGCCTGGAGGAAAAGTCGACACTACAACTTATCTTACACTTTAACTATAACATGGCCACATCGAAATCCTATGATTGAACATTTTTAAAGTATCCCACGTTTGTGAAATAACCTAACTACTGTATTCCTTAAATTTAGGAATAATGCATGAATAAAATACATAGTCATCCTAGCATTACCACCAAAACTACAGTGAACAATATATTTATTGTCATTGGTTTTCAAAAAATAGGAGTATTACTATGACAACACCTGAGTGGGGGGGACTGGGGTTTAAGATGGACTGCGTTGTTGTCACATTTCGGAGAGGGTGGAGCGGAACTATTGCATTATAGCAATGTTTACATGTTTAAAAAAAATATACTACACTATATTTTGTAAATAATAAAATATCATTTTGTACTTGCATCTCCTTTTCCTTGGGTTCCCCGATTAGGGTTGCCAAATTTTTCAAATGCCCATGCGGGACAAAAATTTTTCTGAGGTTTTTTTTAAAGACCAAATTTTTTTCAAATTGAAACTAGATTTCTCCAACGGTTACAACATACACATTTAGAAAATTTGTATTAAAATAATCCTTAACAATTAAACATCGTGAATAATATTGAAATTTGCACCTGAACGATTTCTTATAAAAAGTAGACATACAGATTTTATTTGAATTACACAATCTCAAGTTGTATGGTCAAGCAATCGCAGGATTCACACTAATTCAAAGCTTACAATATAACTACAGCCGAAAAACTGCCAACTCGTGGCCAAACACAACATTTTATAAGCGTTATGTAATTTCTAGGATGTTCTAGAACATTCTACAGGATCCTACATAGTTCTAGAAAATTCTAAATCAATTCATCCCAAAAAAATTTGCTTAAAATATATTTTTGCGGGACATTTTGAATACAAAGCGGGACGCGGAAATTTTTGATCAAATGCAACCCTACCCCCGATCAACGGTGTTTTTCGATCAACTGGGCGGGTCGACCGCTCTGTTAACCCGGTTAATCGAAACCCTACTATATTAGTAGCGTACTTGTTGAGAATTGTGCTAAATGTTAAAAGAATTTTAACAGAGAAACCAAACTAACAGCTATATAGAAGGACTGGATAAGATCAATTTTGTCATTCTTACACCTGAAACAACAGATAAAGTTTTAATTTATCTCAAAGCTAGTGAACTGTTTATACTGTCCAATGAAATGAGTTCGAATTATAAACAATTTTTTTTTAGTTCTAATTTTAAAGTAAATATATTTAAAAATAAGAATTAATTTATGTCCACTAAAACGATAAGTACATTTAACTAATTTCGTCTTTGTACTTTTCAGAATTGTTAATTTTGATTAATAGGATGGATAATTTAAATATCAATATTAATATTTAAACTGAAAGCTATTTCACTCGAAAGAATAATACAGCTGAACCTGTTAATGTGACTTTCTTTACACAGTGACCACCCAACTAAACTGACCACTTTTTTGCGGCCGCGGCACGAGTCATATATTTACAATGTAATTTTTCCTCACTATAGTTATCACCACCATGGTGTTGAAAGTGACCGGTTTTATACCCATCTAAAAACAATTTTTGTTCATAATTTAATCTGTTAAAGTGACCATACGATTTTAATAAAAAACGGTCTTGCAATTAAATCCCGTCATGACTCTCACCTATAATTTATGAAAAAATGTTTCCACACTTAAATAAATAGAAAGTTAAAACGAGTGCATTCAGAATTTAATTATAAAAGATGGTTTTTCTGCAATAATTTCAGCAGTACATAAGAAGCAAAAAAATCTAGAATGTTGCCTCAAATTTGTCTTATAAATCAAATTTGCAGGAACATTCTAGGGAAAGATTTCCTTTTCTGTAGCTGGAGACAAGACAAAGACAAAACTCTTGACCGAATGAACGAGTTCTTGACGTCCAGAAACTGTTCTCCAGGCAAAATTGTTTAGACCCGCCCCAACAAGGCGACGAAACATAAAGTGATATAATTTAATCTAAACAAATTTGATCTGATCTAACTTAATTTAATGTAACCTAACTCAACGGTCCCAACCTGACCTAACTTTACTCTTAAAAGTTAATAAACTATAAAATTGTAAAATGTTAATAGTTAACATCACAGTACCTCAGTACCTCACAACTAAAAGTTTGCTGTTTAGAAAGAATTTAGGGAAACTTATCGACTTCAGTCAGGGTCAAAGGGTTCATAATCTTCCTTCGTGTCTGAAATTACAAGAGAATTTACTTTAATTAACAAAAACGCAAAAACAAACAAAAGAAACAAATTATCTCATCGTGAACTTTAATTGCTTTAAAATTCCAACTGATAGACTTCGAAGAGTCGAATTTATAATTAAAGCAAACATGGTTTTTTTTTTTCACAAATATTCAAACTGATTTTTTGTATTTCAGAAATATTTTCTTTAAAACCTTCCCGAAGGAAGTTTTCGGTTCGCGTAACCTTCATCTGTCACAAAAATATGAATTATTAAGGTCAGACATTATTACTCTTCATCGTGATGATTTTGGGAAAATTTCAGCCGAATCGAATTTTTGTCGAAAAATGGGACAAACCGTTAATCAATACCCTTCAAATTCAAAATTTTTGGTCAAATACCAAACATTATGCACTGCCTTCAAATTTTGCGCAGAAGTTGGAATTACTTGAAATTTCGAGTAAGAAGTTTGTTGTAATAGACCATAATATTCTCCTGAAATTATATTGTTACGGCTTTAAAGGAGTATTTAGTGATTGGTTTTAAAGTTATTTGTTCAATACATGTAATTTTGTATCAGTAAATAAAGTCTGCTCGAGTGAAACGCTTGTTAAACATGATGTACCATAGGACTCAGTCTTAGGGTCCATTGTTATTTTTTTATATTTATATAAATGACCTTCCACGCTCATCTGATAAATTTAACTTCATAATGTTTGCAAGTGATACAACTGTCTTTTTCTTGCAAAAATGTTAATTTAGCTCTGAATATATTTAAATCAGTATTTATCATTGAAATGGCTGACGACCGATAAACTTCCTAAATACCAGTAAAACAAATTTCATGATTTTTACTGATAAACAGAATGTGTATCTTGAACTAAATGTTGATGAATTTGCTATAGAGGAGTGTACTGTAACAAAATTGTTGGTATAATGCTAGACAAGAATTTGCAATGGAGTGATTATGTAAATTACATCTCAATAAAGATTAAGGAGCGTTGCTATAATGCTTAAACTTATAAATGTACAGACATCCCCCGTTATCCGAACATTCTTTATACAAAAATTCGCTTATCCGAAAATTCTATTTTACATCCTTTACCCCAGTTATCCGAATTTCCAAGAGATGTCCGAAGGAAAATCGCTTATCTGAAGATTCCCAGAGCCGTACTTAGCGCTTCTCCGCCTTCACTTTTCTTCTACTGGCGGCCAAGAGACACTGGAGCCCGAACCTTCCACATCACCTTCTAAGTCTCTTTCCCTGAAGCTTCCCCGTGAAGCAATTGACCACCTTAATCAAGCCATGGACATCATTAAAGAAAACGACCCTAATCCAACGAGGAGTGGAGGGGTAGCTCGGGTGTTGAGAATGCTTTTCGCTGCTACAGAGATGTACGAGCACAGGGAACAGAAGGCGCGCCAAACCACCATCTCCTCGTTTTTCAAGCTGAAAACGTCCTCCCTCCGAGCCCACATCGTCTACCAGCTCCGCAAAACCGTCCACGTCTGGCTTCTTCACAAAGTTCAGGCCGAAGCCGACGAAGTCAGCCACCCCAACGACCAGTTCGGCCACCCCGGTCCACATCAGTCCTCTCGCCTTCATTGACTCCGCATCATACTCTTTCTTCCTTATATAACATACTGCACCCAGGGCCGTCGTAAGGGGAGGGCGATACGGGCGACCGCCCGTGGCGCCAAGCTGACGGAACACCAAAAAACTTGGTTGTTTCTACATGATTTCAGCCGTCTTCCGGAGGACTCGCTACTGAAGCACTGCATGAGCTTGCACCTAGCTTTGACTGACGGGGACCACTCCGACAATAACGGCGTAAGTCTTTGTACTGAACTGGACCACCTCCGCCACATCCTGCAGAATGAAGTGCGCTCCCCGATTCAAGTTCTGCAATTTATACGCTCTGCAAACTTGAATGACATTTTTCCTAATGTGTGGGTCGCGCTGCGAATCTTGCTTACTGCCCGTGACTGTTGCCAGCGGTGAGCAAAGTTTCTCCAAGCTGAAACTTATTAAAACTTACCTCAGTTCGATGACAGCCGAAGACAGATTGACGTCACTTGCAATCCTGTTCATTGAAAATGACGTGCTCACTCCATGAATTTCTCGGACTGCGTTGAGGAGTTTGTGGCCATGAAGGCACATGAGGTTCCATTTTAATGTTCTATCGTAATCATTCTGTATTTTCTTCATTAAATGAACGTACAGCCGTTTTCATTAAAATACCTACGCTTCGTTATTTCGTTATGATTCTTATTTAAAAAATCATCAGTTTACAGTTTTCCTTCCGAGGGTGAAAGGGGCGCAGTTTCGTCTAGCGACGGCTTGGGCCGCAACCCTTGTTCGGAGAAGCTCCGCTAACAACGCTTTATAAAACGGTACTGTATATTTGTCATTCAAAAACGACCAATAAGGTTATTGTCTGATACCGATTTCCATGTTCATTCTAGTGCATTATTTAAAGAGCTTAAACTACTAAAGCTCAAAGATGTAATGAAACTGGCACACTTTATTTTTCTTTACAAGTGTAAGAAAATCATTAACTTACAATGAGTAAATAAATATTTAACTGAAAAAATCCATCCGTATCAGACTAGAAATAGATCAAAATAGGTTATTCCTCAATTTAGATCTTTAGAAAAAATTACCCATTTTCATTTGGACAAACTATAAAAATAGTTAAAATAAATTCGTTTAAAACAACGAAATCTCGATTAATGATTGAATACTAACAGAAATCTAGGATACGTTACTCATTGTTCATCCTTTGTCTAATATTGGTTTGTTTGTACCAGGTACAGGTTTGTACAGGTATCATACATTCAATAATGACTATTTTTATATCTATAGTAATATTAATAAGTGCTCTAATAATTCTGATTCATGATTTATGTATTATGAATAACATTTTTAATTAAGAACCCAGTAAAGCCTGGAGTTTAAACTCCAATCAAATAAAATAAGTCGTCCAATTTCACAATTATTTATGTTAAAACAAATTTATCATCGATGGTCATTCAATTCAAAATATTTTCCAAAAATATCTCCTTTATCATCAATATCTCGAAGATATTTATTTTATTACTCCTCATTATGATGATTTTGAGTGTCAGCCAAATTGAATTTATAAGTAATTTCACGTAGAGCTGTATAGTCCAGGGTCCTATGTCCCCAAAATGGGTTTCGTGGGCATTGAATGTTAATTTTTCCCAACATATACCATTCGAAAGTATATCATCCGAGATGATTTAAAAGTCATGTTGGGAATTTTTATTTCAATCATTAGTGCCTCAAATTTAGCAACAAACAAAATGGCCGGCACCAAAATAACAGCATCATGTATTTTCCATTTTCCTCTACTGATTGGAATTTTGTTTACCTGTATGATTTTGAATAGTGGTTTGTGATAACTAGCAACATGTTCAACCAATTCCTTTTGTATATCAACGCACGTGAAGCATTAAAAATTCAAAATGGTGGTCATTTTGGATTAAAAATGTACGTTTTGCTGTTTTTGTATATTTTGGTTGTTTTTCAGATATAAAAGCAAAGCACATGATTATGGTTCCATTGTTATTTAAGTGAAACCTATAGATGTTTACATTAATTATGGAGATTATGTTACTCATACGTTATAGAAATATTTTTTACTTTGTCAGATACCAATAGCAGTAACGTTTTTTCTTTCTGTTTCAGGTTGTTATGTCTAGGGCAGTCAAAAGTTGACCGAAAAAATTAAGAAAGTTGACCTTACGAATTAAAAAAATTGACTTATAAAGTTGCCTTTACTTTCAATAATAAAAACAATACTTTAATTACTTATTCTTGCTCTTCTACATCAGTTGACCGATTGTGGTAAATTATGAAGTATTTGCCGACATTTTCTGGCAAAAATTGCAATCCTGAAGACTTGTACTTTAAAATGGTTTGCGTCTTTTCATTTCCCACATTTTGGTCTATACCACGCTGGTGCTTTTGGGTAGAGCGATGTTTATCCACAAAAAAGGATTTGTCATGCTTGACCACAACACAACAAATCTGACAGTATAGCTCATTTTTTCCTGAACAAATTAATTCATTAGGATATTTTGCAATTATAGCGCGCACTTTAGCAATAGAACTAACTGCAACTTTTGGCATTTTAAATATCTGAAATCAAAAGAAATCGAAATCAGTGAAATCACAAATCAGAAAAAATCACAAATCAAAAATGGTAACCAGTAACCACAATACTCAATACATACAACACAACCACATCCAAAACCAGAACGGACATAACTGAATAAGACAAATACGAGCAGCGAAGTTGCCAGTTAACCAAAAGATGCCAATTTTTAGTTATTTTAATTATTTATTCCAAAAAATTGACTTTATTTACCTCATTGCTATTTTTTGACCTAACAGGTAAAAGTTGACTTTTGGTTGACCTATTAACTTTGGTAATATACCCCTTACAGGTGTTTTTATTGCATTTTCAGTCGTTTCAGCGAAAAGTGCCCCATAGGAAACAATTTGACTTTATTGACTTTTGACCGCCCTAGTTATGTCATAGCTTTGAAGACTTCGAGTGAAACTACTACAATGGAACACCTGGCAACTGAAATTCCACCCAAAAAGAGCAAGATTAAACATTGACAACACCAAGTGCCTTATCTGTCATGAAGAGAAAGGAGGGGACACTAGTGACCGAACCATCTTCCAACTCCTATGAAAAGATAATTCAATATGTTAAAGATAGGGCAGAATATGGATGTGTTATCATTATTGGGGTTGTTTAACCTCCTTCGCAACATCTAAGGTCATATGACGGATGGGGCCTACAGTTTTACGTGGGATCCGAACCACAGGTCGCTACATAATCTGGGAGCGGAGGACGGTCTCCCATCCAACTACTACTCAGACCCAATGTCGCTTAACTTCGCTGGTCTCCGGGAAGCGGTGTTACGACATTGGCCACAACGTAGCCCGGCAGAATGTTGAGATGAGCCATATCCAAGTCTATTTCCGTCTAAAAGGCATGACCTCGGTCCAATTACGGGAAAGCAACAATGTCATGTGGCATAGAGATTGTTAGGCAAAAACATGCCACAAGAAAATGCTAGAAGCTGCCAAGAAGCGGTTTGAAAAATCTATGCAGGTAGGGATGAATCCATCATACAACAAATTCCAAGGACGTCCAGCGAATCCAATATCCTCCTCATACTTAGGTACACTCAATGAGGATCGTCCCACCAAAGCGTATACAAGATTATCATCAACCCCCTACTCAAAGTCCTTGTGTTTCTTCTGCCAAACAGCTGACTCAAGAGATAGACTGCAGGAAGTGTCTACATTTAATGCAGGAGAAAACTAAAGACTGGAGTGAATATATCTGGATCAGATGCTCTAAAGGTTAGGTTGAACACAGCTACTGATCCAAAACATGCACAAGCCATTGATGTGCAATACCATCTGAAATGTTGGGTAGTAAATGTAGTGTGTGCCACTTCAAGGGGAGACAGATCATCAACAGAAGGCCCAGGTAAGCAATCAGAACATTCGACAGAAAACTAGAAGGCAATCCTTGCTGATATTGAATTCTTTAGCCTTGTAAGGACTCTTTTACAAGACGGATCAGTTCTTGAAATGACAGATTTACAGCAAACATACACCTGTATCAGAAGTGTCAATGGCATTATTAATGCTTTTGTTGACAGGAAAACACTGAAAAACAGAATAAAAGAGCACTTCAGTGATGTCAACTTTGGAAAACCTTTTCACAGAAATGAATCAGAGAGGATCTTTTTGAAAGCTCCAGGGGATGCTGCCATAGAACAAATGATGGAAGCAACAGAAACAAATAATGAGCATAATTTTCAAGAGTCCCAACATTTTACGTTCAGCAATTGCAAGCAAATGTTCTGAAGGATGGTCTTTTCAAGGAAGTCTTGTAGGAAGTGATGATCATGTACCTCCAGAGTTGTATTCTTTTTAAGATGGGTTTTGGTTGGGCCTAAGACCTGTGTTGAAAACAAGGTTCGTGATGAGAGAATTCACAAAGAGGTTATCATCATCTCTGATGTGATCATACAAGCATATAAGTCTGACAGACAAGTCAGTCACAACCCAAAGACATGCCACACAACGTTCCGTTCACAAAGAGAATAGCCACTGCAACTTGGTATCGGCATAGCAGCTCACCAGTCAACCCGCAGCAGACAGCTTGTAGATTTACTACACTCCTTCGGATTGAGTGTGGACTACTCCAGGATTCTACGTCTTGAGACTCGGCTTGCCACAGAAATATGTCCAATATACAGTGTTGGGCACGAAAGCGTTAATCCGATAACAGTTAATTAACGAAGTTAACTTTTTTTTAACGGACTATTAACGGAAGTTAATTTCCATTTATCGTTATCGGACCAGTTAACTTCCGATAACTCGATATTTAGTCTGTTAAAGTCCGTTAACACGTTAACTGCGAGGAGTCATTCACGGAAGATCACCGCTCCGCGAATGAATTCAAACCGCCATAACTTCAGTCTGCCAATTCCGTCCTCTGCCGCAGTGGAACGGCTCTTCTCTCTCGGCAAGGACATCCTGAGGCCCAAGAGGTCAAGACTGGCAGTTGGGCCTAACTTTGAGAAGTTGGTCTTTCTGAAGGGCAACCAGCACATTGTGTCATAGTCTTTAATAAATGTGCCTAAAATTTAATTTTACCTTTCAGTTCCCGCCATAATAATTCTCTGGTAAATTAAAATTTAGTTAATGGTTAGTGGTTACAAGGGTTTCAAAACATGTAACCAGTACATTTTTTATTAAAAATATAAAAAAAAGTTAAGCAAAAAAGTTGCAAAACTTGATAAAAATAGTTAAATACCTATTTATTGTTGGATTTTGCATAAACAAACATTTTCTGTGTTTTAAAGCTTTTTTCCTCGATTTTTTTAAATGTTAGTAAAGAAATAGTTATCGTTAACGGATTATCGTTAACTTCCGTTAACTTTGTAGTAAAATTATCGGATTACCGTTATCGGAGTTAAAAATTGGGGTTAACGGATTATCGTTATCGAAGTTAACTTTTTGGTTAACGGTGCCCACCACTGCCAATATACAACTGATGGCTTGTACATCCCACCAGGGCTTGTAAAAGGACGGTTCATATTCTTTGCAATTGACAATTCAGACTTCAACGAAGATCCACCCGATGGTAAGCACACAACCCATGCAACAGACACAGCAGTCTTTCAACAAAGGCTCCAAGATGACAAAATGCCAGCTGTCATTCCCTTTCCGACATCTAGCAAAGCATTTCACCCACAGTAGATCAACCACTTGTGTATTGCTCCCTTTCTACAAGAGCAAAACCCAAGTCCTCAACGTATGAAACCTTCGTGGTAGGTGAGGACAAGAACCTTCTATTACACCACAGAGGATGATATAGCATGGCTTTTGTCCAAAATCATAGTTACTGAGTCAACATGATCAGTATGTAAACTCATATATGAACAAGTACATGTACCTCCATGGCAGCTTATCATTCTTTGATAAATCAGAGCCAACCTTTAACCAGAGTTTGTGTTTACCACTTCTGATGGCACTTGCTTCTAACTGGTCCACCCTTCTAACCGTTCTCAAACATGCTTAGGGTATCAACACTGCTGTAATAGGACCTGGACGAAGGACAGTCATCACACTTGAAATGCAGTTATATAAAAAAGCTAAGCAGCTTGAGATGTCTAGGGAAGACTGCAGAGGCAAATGGGTGTTAAGCATAGGAGAGCTTCACACAGTGATGGCGGCAGTGATGGCAGCAGGCAGCCTCATAGAAGGAAGTGGCCTGGATGATGCATGGATAGAGGCTGACATCTTTGGACCATCAACTGTTCGGTAGATATTAGAGTGCAGACACTACAAGAGAGCGGTCAGTGCCTATGCCATCACCCTGCTGGCATTGTTCTCCCTCTATCAGGATGCTTTCTTCAAAGATCATCAAGATTTGTAACTCAATCTCAAGCAACTGGCATTCTCAGTAAATAATGCACGTTATGAGGGTTCAAATGAAACTCTTGATGCCCACAACAAGATGTATGAGATAAGAGACAGCATCACGTCTCATGGATGAGTTCAACAAAAAGAACACAGCAAGGCCAATGTTCAAGGTATTTCATGATTACATGGAACTTATACTGACAACACTCAGCTTCATCAAAGCAACGACACAAGGTAATTGGGACCTCCATCTAGCTGCCATAGAAAATCTGACAAGTTCTTCTTTGCTCTTGACAAACTGAAGTACGCCAGGTTGGTCCCTCTGTATCTCCGAGATGAAAGCATTGGAAGAAACTGACCAAGATGTGTGGAGGGAATTCAAGAAAGGTAATTTCGGGTTAAACAAAAATGAAGTTCCCTTTTGTGCCATTGGCCCAGACCATGGCATATAACATGAGAATCGGTGGATAAAGGTTTCTAGTGTGCCGATTGGCATCACCCTCAATGAAAGTGCACGGACAAGGCTGTTCTTTACGGCCCCAGAGCTAGCTCGCTTGGCAGCAGCAGTTTCAAGTTTGGGAGTTTCACAGAAAGCAAGTAGGCAACGATATCATGAGCTGTCAGAAAGTCTCAATGAACGACAGGAAAAGCAAGTGGAAAAGCTAAAAAATGAGATCAGGTCCTTCCAAAATCCATTCACGTTTAATGGAGAAGAGCTTACAGGCCTCATCAGTCATAGTTATGCCAAGCGAAATAGTGAACGATCTGTGCAATCAGACATAATTGGGTCAGAAGGCTTACCAGAATTTTGTACAGGATAGAATCTCCTCTGGGAAGGTGAACCTATGGGGGCCCCCCCATGACGAAAATGAAATTACACACCTGGAAAGCTGCAACCAAATCAGCATCCCACAAAGTAGGATCCAAAGTTATTGAGTTTAAGAATGAACGTGCGCTCGGTGCCTTATTGTTGCAAGGTCCAGACCAGAAATTGATGTAAAGACAACTGGAAGATACGAGTTTCCAGTTCATCCAAGATCATTGTTCGACAGCGAGATATATCTGCTTCCTACGCTGGACAAAAGTAAGCTTATGACTGCTTTAGAATCAGATAATGCTGCTGAAGAAGACCTAACACCAACTACAAATGAAGAATCGAGTGCCCCTCAATATGTTAATCAAGGTCACACCTGTACAGTAATTGATGGGATAGCAGTTGTTCATAAATTGGGAAAATCACCATACGTTCACCTGTTCTAATCTTGCAAAATGCTTCTGTTCGAAGCTGTACCAGAAAGCTTCAGATGATACACACCTTGTATTTGATCACTATAATCTGCCTATTTCACTGAAACAGGAAACCAGAACAAGACGCATTGGTTCACAGAAATCTGTCTGCTATAAGGTTTCTGATAATACACAATTGGCTAAGGTGACACTGAAACAGTTCCTATCTCACACTAGCAAAAAAGACCAGCTCACCTCATACCTGGCACAAAAGGTCAGAGGAATATCAAACTTCACCCGACAGTTTTTTCCCACAAGCAGACAGTGCTATCCAATGGGCTGGAAGTACATCACCTAGAAAAGGGATTTTCAAACTGTGTTCCGCGGGGCATGTCATGACACCGAGGGGGAGAGGTAAGATAAAATAACTGGCATGGATGAATTTACGATATATATTCTGCGAATTCAGTGGTGGTGTTTTGAAAGGCGTAGGCAAAGAGTGGACGAGAGAATTTTAATTCAAACTATGAGGTATCCAGAATAAGTGTTGCCCTCTTGCAGCCACAGTAAGAAACAGGAGCCCATTTGTAAAAACACAGCTGATGACCACAAGCACTGGTCTGACTGATATGGCGTTTTTCTAGGTTTAGTTTTCCCAGTTCACGGAAGTTATGATCAACGTTATTAAATGCAGTGTAAATGGGTTCGCTTTCATTTTTTTCTCCTTGTAAATTTCTAAACATTTGTGAAATTCATAACTAAATTTCATAAGTTAGACTGCAGTGAGCATAAATTGTTTTATTACTATTTGCCTTATTTAAAATTTTACTCGTTGGTAAAGGTTCCGTAAATAATTATTTTTTTTTTTTAATAAAGGTTGTGGCTTCAAAAAGTAAAAAACTGACCGTGTTTTCCCACGAGGGTGATACAAAGAATTTTACATGCGAAGGATGCTGCATGCAGAGAAGCAACAAAACTGGATATACGGTCACCTTACACAGCCTTTGCTTAGCTTGGAAAGGACATGGTACCATTCACCGGGATTTAAAAACTTTGGAAGAATGCATGTTAGCTGCACGAACTAGGAACTCAACAAGGATGTTACCGAGCTGCGCTGGAAGCTATTCTGCAGAAACCAGGCAGGAGAGACTTCCTCCAACAAAGGGAGCTTTTCATCAGAAGATCCTTGGGGCACATTATCAAGCCATGATTTGAGAAGCAGATACTGTGGCCAAGCCAAATCTGCCACAACCAAAAAAACTATGAATAGAATATTGAGAACCTCTTCACACCTGCTTCAAGCAATAATCGAACCGATACGGATGCCAGTATCGCAAGTCCGTGTGAAAAGAGGGGCTCACGTAGACGGCACAAGCTGTGCTGTACTGTACAGAAATAGGCAAGTGTGAGGCGACTGTTTGCCAAAACACTATTGAAAACTTTTCATGCAGTTTCGAGAAAAGTTAGCGATGACGTCTCAAGTTATAGTTTAAATGTTAAAGGCAGAAACATATATCAGTTCATCCATTAAGTAATTTTTTTAGATCTGAATTTGAAGGACAAAAAAACTCGGCTGAAACTCTTTAATCTAGTATATATTTTCCATCGGAATCAATGACTGCCAACGTCCTACAAGCTTTTCAATGCCATGTTTATAAAATTCAGGCGGTTTTGAGGAAAAAAACTTAAAGACTGGTGTGCAGGTCATCTAAAGTAGTAGACCGTTTCTCGTAGTGTTTTGCAGACTCCTGAAGAGATGATAATCTGAAGGCGCAAGGTCTGGAGAATATGGAAGATGTGGAAGTTTTTCCCACCCAAGCTCCTTAATTTTTGCAGAAGTGATCCGAGCGGTATGAGGACGTGCGTTGTCGAACACGATTCCTTTCCGACTAACCAAAGGTCTTTTCTTTTAGTGCAGTGTTCAATCGATCCAGTTGTTAACAGACTCGAGCGGCGATTGGTTGTGTGGTAAGGTTTCAAAGTGTATTACACCACCTTTATCCCACTAAACACCTTCCGAGGGTGAAGATAGTTTTGGCTGTGGTATCGCTGGTTCTCCGGCACAAACCCACTGTCGACGGCGCTTAACATTCTGGTACAGTATCCACTTCATCACCAGTCACTAAACCAGTGGTTCTTAACCGGGGGGGGCGCGCCCCCCTAGAAACAGGAATTTCTCTAATTGTATGTTATTCTCTTAACGAGAGCATGGGCTAATATTGAGAAGTTATTGAGAATGTTATTTTGACTGAAGGGGGGCGTGGAGGGAAGGACCAATTCCTAGAGGGGGCATGGTAGTAAAAAGGTTAAGAACCACTGCACTAAACGGTGCAAAAACGGATCTTAAAGTTCACGGGAATGAAGAGCTGTGCTAATGTTTACCTGCACCCTCAGTGTCGACCGACAACTATTGTGGCACCCATTTTCCTAACTCAAGCACTTTCTAGAGTTCTTGCAAATGTCGATGGATGGTGGACGGGGATGAATCGAGTTTCTGGGCCAATTCTTCGACAGTTGTTGAAGTCCAAGTGCGGCTAACAGCAGGTCATCAAACTCAGCACGGCGTCCAGAGCGTGCTGCATCTGTCACACAGCAGTCACCATTCCTAAACTTTTTAAACCATCTTTGACATTTCCTCACATGGAGAATATCGTTGCCATAAACTTCCTGAACGTTTCGCATTGCTTCAGTAGCACTTCCTTTTTTTTTAACTAAAGCATTATATGCCTGATATGCTCTTCTGATACCGCCATGTTTATGACGGGGTTCACAAAGCAAAACACGCGTTCACTGGTCAAGGTCTGTAAAGTATGTAGCGAAACACGATCTCCTTAGATATAACCTTCGGAAAATTTATGCTTAAACCGAGGGGGATTAGTTTAAACTTAATCTATCGTAAAAAACGACATTACTTACGGGATGACCTGATAGAATATAAAAGGCAAAAAAATATAGAATATAAGAAATATAACAAATGGTTAAGTGTTAGCGACGACGACGTATGGAGTGATAGTTTACATGGCGAGGGCAGAAATATAACTAGAAAAGTATAACAAGTAGTTAAGATTGTCAAGCTGCATTGCTTTCCATTATAATTATTTCAAGTTGAATATTAATTTTAAAATACTTTTGTAAATTGTATGAAGCCACTTTGAATTGGGTTTGCCTTAATTTCTCATTTATCTTTAATGAATAAGTTGAGGCAAGGGATCAGATGTTTGAGAAATATCAAAAAACACCATAGATAGGTTAAAAGGGTTAAAATTTGATTTGCGCTCCCGAAGCCACAGAGGAAAGTAAAAACTCTGACCAAGTAACAAGTTTCATCACACACGTGGAGCTATACTAAACAAATGTTTTGGCAAAAATTAGCATTCGATGCACAGGGGATTGGATTACATAATGTCCTGGACTAGTAGATACTGTCCCATAACCTTTGCCATCGCAAAATGGGTTATTACTGTACCGAAGAGGTTGATTAAAACGCAAAAATGCTGCAACAAATATTTATTGAAGAAATTACACTTTATAAAGGCAGGCGAAACACCGAACATAGTCAACATTTAGATTTTCAACAACCGTCCTGTGTGCTTTTTCCTTAAGCAATCAATGTCGACCATTAATTAATGCAAAAATATATTTATATAAAAACCTTTAGTGCTAATAAAAACCAAAATTTTTTTTTTTTGTAAATCTATATACACTAATCGAAAAATATTCTGCAGCAAAAAAATTAAATTGTGTGTGTTAGTGATGATTATATATGACTATAACAGAAGAGAAAAATACTAACACCAATTTACAAACAAAAATATATATTTCCCGTTCGCTTTAAGCCTCCACGCCACAAACTAGACATTCGTTAGCCTAAGTAATGTCTTGGCAATACTCTGTTGCTTTTTCAAAACTATTCAGAATGGCTCCTTTTCAAAACAAATTAGAGTACCTTAAATATGTACACATTTCGTACAAGAGTACTCTCATTCTCGATGACTTAAATTGTATAATACGGATGTAAATGTAATACGAGCCAGTTTTAAACCCACTAATTATAATATACACTAAATATTTACTGAATTTACCGAGGCCCAAACACCAAAGAAAATAGAATAAAGTTCAGCTACATCAACATTCTAATTGAACAATAGGCCTTAAGCAGAAATAAAAATTAAGAGAGTAAAAGGAGAAAAAAAAATGGTCAACGAAGCAGAAAAGTTTAAAGTTTCCACGATTAAAATTCAAAGTTAAATATCTATTTTCGCCGCGACTAAAAACCCGTTCTCAGCGTATTTAGACTAAAATCAGTTTCTGCTTCGTTAAAACGAACCATGAGCAATGAAACTTCAATAAAAGATTGCTATATAAACAATTCAAACATAAATGCCATTGAATAACTGATTCTAATTGCTAAGGAAAGTGTTATTAAACTATCAACTACTAATTCCTCACTTACATAAAGAAAACTTATTACTTTAAAAATATGGCATTTATGAATGAGAAAGCTAAGAAATAGTCTTGGTAATAAGAAACGAATGAAGAATCTAAATTGAACGTGGTTTACAGCTTCGATTTATTCAACGGATAGATTTAGTAATAACCACGTTTGAGTTAGATTCTCGCTCGCATCGTACGTCTGTCATAGTTTAGTTGTCACCAGTCATTAAGACAACTTCTAAATACCGATCCTACTGAAACTGATCAATTACCATGTGATTGGGGTAACAATAATGTCAACTTAAATATTACTAAAAGACGCGTTAACGCCTTTATTTTTCTATCCAATTTAGTCTTCTTTCAACGCAATTTCAAATTTAAAGGTTGTCAATGTCTACGTCACTGTCGTTGCCTTCGTCGTCGTCAGAGGATCCTTTTTGTTTAGGCAATTCCGCCACTGCAGGGGCGGGCGCTGGGGTTGCCTTCACTTGTGCCTTTAAGGTTTCAGGACGAGCCTTGTCATCGTACTCGATCTATAAAAATATTTTCATTTAAAATCTAGCAATTAAACCTCTTCAAGCTCCAGTAGAAGGATGAGAAATAAAGAATAAATTAACTATTTCCACAACCTTATGGCTGTATACTGAAGTTTAAAAATTTTCGGTCTAGACTACAAGTGATGCTTATCCTCTTTACTAATGGAACCGGACCAGAGAGAATCCGACTTTCCACTCCAAAACCCTTTAAATGATTCGAAGAACCTACAATTAGCTAAATTCCAAATTACTAATCTTATAAATCACCAAACCACACATACCACTATCGCCTACTCAACATGGATTCAGACCTCACCACTCTACCACGACATTACTCACTAACCTCACGCAGCAGATGGATGGCATCAACTCTAGATGACCATCTCAACGTACACTATTAGCAACAAGACACATTAGTAAAGCATTTGATGCTATCCCACGCTTCCCTCTCAAACAAAATACTCAACACAAACATGCACAAAAGATGGCTGAGCAGCTATCTTTCAGGAAGATACTCGCACGTCACATTTAATGGCAAGTCATCCAAAAACAAGCTCTTTCCGAATGGGGTCCCTCAAGGCTGTTCTCTCAACACTGTTCAACTTATACATGCACGACATGCCAACACCCATAGATAAACTTACCTTATCATATACAGATGACATCACTAACATCCACCCACAACATCGACACCGCTACAAAACCTACAAACAATATACAAGACTAGCTCACACACAATAGACAAAGTAGCGCCCACAAAATCAACCATCACCTTGCTTACAAGCAATACAAAACACCAGAACACTCCACAGCTCTCACTAAACACTCGCAGGACCAAAATACTTGGGGGGGGGGGGGGGGGGGGGGTCACATACATGTATCTTTTGCAAACCACATTCAGGACTAAAAACAAATGTACGTCAAGACTTAACACGCTTAGGGTACTAACAGGCACAAACTTTGGACACCAGCAGGAAACATCACTCTTATACAAACAATATATTCGCTCAGTTATGGACTATGCTAGCCCATGCTGTGCACCCATTATCTCAAAAAAACACACAGCTTACTGACAAGACAAAACGCACTTCGTATCATTACAGGATGCACTCAACACCAACAGAACACCTGCACACAAACAAAAATACCGAAAGTTACAGAACATTTAGACACCAGGGGAACAATTCATGGCAGCAGCGACAACTAACCGACAACACCCTTGCCACTACATGTACAGACACCTCGCACCATTAACGTAACACCAGAGAACCAAATACTCCATACCATACCCAACAGACATCACAGTACATATGAAAAAAAACAGCACCGACACGACTTGTCCGAATGCAGTCCTAGGTGCGAAGCCGCCACCCATTAACAGGTCAGACACCAGCCTGAGCAGATCGAGTTAACTTAGCACGATTCCGATGTGGACATCACCTCAACTTACGGACAAACACAGACTAGACAACTCCAGACACACCACCTGTGCCACGACACAAACAATTTAACACATTATGACAGACTGTACCGCTCTAGCACAACAACGAACACATCACTAGTGCGCTGAACCTCTGGTCCACTCTGGAGTGGGCGATCAGTTAGTTACCTGCGTGCCGCCGGCTTGCTCGATCAGGGTGGGCTGATCGGCTAAAAACTGCATTTCCGTTTAGTTTGAGGGGAAAAAGCAAAATTGTTCAGTGATCAAAAGGATCGTGAAATTTTAGTCTAAGAGAAAAGGCAGCTCTAGCTCACCTCGACGTCATCTTCCTCGGTTTCAGACGACTCCTCATCCGCTTCCTTCAACCACTTGATGAACCGTTCCGCCTTCGTCTGAATAGCCAAAGAAGTCTCTTTCGACACGTACTTCTTAGAGGGTTTCTTGCCCCATTCTAAAAACGCTTCCTCATCCACAATATCCGCATCATACAAGGCCTTCAAAAGACGAGAAGGAATTACAGATTACAAGCAAAAAACGTTGTCAGAAGTGGTGAGGGGAATTTAGTTTACTCATTCGCATTAAGACTAATCTGAAGTTAAATTAGATATTCAGCAAAAGAAACTAGAAAGTATTTACCTTGAAAATGTTTGGAACTTTCTGCAGCAAATCGTTTTTCAACTCGATCAGTTTCTCAATGGCACCGAGCAGATACTTTTGAACCTTTGCGTTTTCATGCGTAAACAAAAGGAACAAAACTCTGTACTGAGGGATCTGAAATACAACAAACTATTAAAAAAAAGCCTTAAAGTAAATTCAGCATGGGTTAAACAGTCAACTTTAATTTGAACGGAAGAATCGCGCGAACTATTCGGGAATTTCTTAAGAAGAGTTCCATATTAAATTTGACCACCACTAGAGCTCAGCAAATAAGTAAAATTTTCACTTTGTCAGCTGGAATTCAATGGTTATCCAAAATATTTCTAAATTACTGCAGTTTCCATCTCTATTCACTACGGAAAATCTGAATGCTTAAGAGTAATTACACCACTGTCAATTTATCATACTTAAACCTGGGTAAATCTTCATGTACAAAGAACGAGCACAATGCTTCCACCAATCATCAATTGACATACAAATGGGTTCTACTCACTTGCTTGACAACATTTTCATCGAAGATAAGCTCGACCAGCACCATAACTGCTTTGTTCTCCTTTATTTCCAATCTCTCTGCTTCTGCTACGATGTCCTTAAGAACGGACAAATCGGACACGGGCTTCAAGATTCTAGCATCTTTTTTGCTCTGTGGAAAGATTAAATTTGTGAAAATGGATTAATCTTACAATTTGTGAATAAATATAACAACCATTTTGAGCAAATAAAACAGTTACGATTTTCATTGTAAAAATGCAAATAAGTTTTACAAGAACTAGTTCCTGCAAGGACAACTTTGGTATTCACACCTAAACCTTCATATAGGCTCTGTTATCTTCCGATATAAAAGTAAACCTAAAAAACTACCTTAAAGGGCACACGCGCAAGTCCATGGTTGCTTATGCCAGAAATTCTATTTAATGAATACCCCGTTACATCAAGATATTCGAATGAAATGCTGCCATTGGCTAGAGTGCAAAGGGGATCGAGGTATGGAAAACGCCCCTGGACGAAAATATGTGGTGGTCCCTCGGATGTTTAAGTATGCGGCAGGTGGTGCTCTATGCGTGGGATCCGTACTCCATCTATACACGCAATGGACAGTTACTTATCCAACTACTATACAGACCCGACGTTCCTTACCTCTCTGACAGAACGGGAAACTAGCCACGCGAAACCTGAAAACAATACTCACTTTACAGTAACCGAAGAAAATTTCCAGACGTTCACTCAGTGACTTTTCAGCATCGTTCGAGACTGTCATATTCTTCACTCCCGATGTCAAGTCCTTCATCCTTTCCTTAACGGCTTCTTCACTCAGAGAGACGGCCCAGTCATTATCCAACTTTTGAAACAAATAAAAGACTCAATGACGTCATTTCTAAATACTCCATTAAGTCATTAAATTTATTTTTGTTCTAAAACACACTTAATCCCCCCCCCCCCCCCCATATTCCATTTCGTATCCTGGTTTATACAAAAGTTTATATCCTCTATAATAATTCGAGACATTCAAGCCGAATTTACACAACTGAATGTCAAAATTTATTTAAAAAATTACAATTACTGAAATTTGCATTACGACACGAGAAAAGCAGTTTTACTGAACAGTCCTCTTTGAAACTAAAATTTGCGAATGACCCACACACTTAAAGCATTCAATTCCGCGCGATTCATACCTCAGGAGGAGAGCAAAGATCTTTCTCGCTTTAAAGTTATTATAGTAAATTTTTAATCAATTAAACTAGGTAAAGCTAATAAAGTGAATAAAATTTAGCTGCGAACTAAAATTTATATTTTAAAACTCACATCGTCCTCCGCTTCTCCGTTAACGTCACCGTCCGAGGCGTCGGATTTATCCCCTCTTGGTGGGCTGGATCCAGTTTTGTGCCCATTCTTTTCTCCTTCCCTTTTGCGAGTTTTCTTCTTGGTCAAAGAAGTTCCTTGCTGGTCTGGTTTTACATCTGAGGGGATTTACTCATTAAACCACTGCATTATTAATTTATTCCTATTTACAGATAAGCCAATATTAAAACCAAGAACTTCATGGCATTGTTTACTCTATTTCATTGAGAATAAAAAAAATTACCAGGAGGATTTTTCAGAATGAAAGTGGTCAACTTGTGTCTCATGTCAACCATCCACTGATATCCACAGGCTTTGCAGGTCTGCTTGATTATGCCTTTTCTCTCATTGGGGAAGAGATTAGTCTCTGGATTTTCACATTCTGGGCAAAGGACATACTTTCTGATAAAACCATCGAGAAGACACTGCAGTTTGCCCGCCTCGTGGCTTCCGTTTACAATGTAACGATCGTTCTTGAAGTCAAACTGGGTTTGAGCACCGAGTTCACAGCCAAAGAATTTTGTTGGATCTGCAGTTTTAGAAATGTATCACTATCACTGCTTACACGTAGAAATGTAGCGATGGACCTAATAGTATGTCACATCGTCAAAATGCCCTTTAAAGTGATGCTCAATAAAGCCTATTTACTTGGGAATAAAAACAAAATAGAGAAACCAATAAAAACTATGTACACATTCCAAGGTCCACATCAATTTCATACTGGGAAGGTGGGGGATTTAATCTGGCCTATTTACTATTTTCGGTCAACTACAACAATCTTATCCTTTAACAAGTGGTGCATTCCGTCTAACCCAATAAAAATTAGGACTACCCAGTCAAGATCCTGCAACAGTCTTTAGAATAAACCTACTCTAAATACCTTAACACTGCCTGCACTAAAGCAATTATTTTCATTGCGAAACAATAACTTTTCTTACATGTTGGAGGGCGTCCAAGTGCTTTTGCAACATCCACCATATTTACAATGACTGTTTTAATACCATTTCCTTTGCCCTCTACTTTGGCAATCAGTTTAGGCATTTTGTATCGGTAGAAAGTGTCGGTGACACTGCGGTTCACGTTGTAACTCATCTGGAATGGTTTTTTTTTTAAATTTTCCACCTTGATGTGGTAACTTAATTTATACATTCAAAGCTTGTTTTAAGACGACGGATAACTTACCGTGACAGGTATTAATGAATGCAATGCACGCAGAAAAGATCCCCGTTTAGTCCCAAGTCGTCAGAAGTCAATAACTAGTTTACAAGAATTACCATGAAAATGCTTAGATTATTGTTCTGAGGATGGGAAAATTTTTTTTAGAACATGAATCAAATGGAAATAACCACTTCAAAAATATTCGAACTGAGAATAAATGTTAACTGCAGTTCTCTTACCTAAAGAAGAAAAAGAAGGTGCAGATTGAACAAGGCTTCAGCTTCATTCAGGTACAAACTCAAGCCAAAGAGGAAAAGCTTCATTCAAGAAAGAATGGAAGGTATCTTTTTAGACTAATGAAACTATGGCCTTGAGCCTGAGTTAGCCAAAACAAATCTGATTTTATCATAAGTGGGCTCTGACGGCCGTCGTTGGACGACAAGTTGACAACTTAGAGTAATGCGACACGGCACCAATGACACACAACTGTAAACAAAGTTGAATTAGGCTTTTCAATAGGTTAAAATGTACAATTTTCAGCTTGCATTATTATTGGAAAGTTCCAGTAATGCTACCGAAATATTGAGGGATGGGTGGATTTTATTAAACTTGACACTGCAGCTCCAGGCACAATTGGTGCGAAGGCACTCTTAGCCCCATGGCAGTTAAAATATTTAAGGACCAGGATTATTCCATTAAGATTTCTTTAAAGAGTGGCTGTGTGTATGCTGAAGTCAAATTAGTTAATTTGGGTTTATAACAAATGCGAAGGTTTTAAACCTAACTATTTAGGCATGCCTCAGTTAAATATAATGTCCCACTGTACTGAGATCTTGCTATATTCTAACAAACCACACCTGCAAACAATGTAAAACTGACAAGCTACAAAAATGAATACAAAATATGCACAAAAAGAAACTGGTTAAAATTGGGGCATACTGGTTTAATTACATACTATGGCAAAGGTGATTTATCCCATCATATAACTTACCTTAAATATGAAGAGCAAATAAAGAAAAGTTAAATTGATAGCATGTTAATTATCAGTTAACTGGCTATAAAGAAATGTCAGTGATATATTTAACTGAAGGTGTAAACCAATTCATAGTTCAAAGCTCTAAACAAGATTAGACGTATACATGAACTTGCACAGCTGAAGTCAATAGGTATAAATGGTACCTCAAGTAGTATTAATTTCACCAAAGGTTTTGAAGCAAAATTACGAATAAAAAAGTTATCCACAAAAATAATGCAATAATTATTTTCTAACAAGAAAAACATTTAAGATGCAATTAATAAATGTTATCACTACGAAGTTCTAACAATGAAGATACAAGGAATTTAACCATGTTGACACCATGAAGGTTTTTCATAGAATGAACACAATAGTATTCCACACAAAAAAAGTGGAATTCACTTCTGGCAGAAGTACCAATCTAGATATCCAAAATATTTAATTTTGGTTTGCATTTAGAGGCTTTAAAAATTTTTACATTTCAGTCATTTGGAAGTTGAAACTGTCGGAACATCCAAGAGGATGTATTAAATTTTGCTTCAAATAGGGTAACAAACCCAAAGTCTGGTTAGAATTATAGTATACAACTGATTTACCTTTTGTCAAAGTTATCATGAATTGTAATAGAATATGTTTGGACCAAAAAATGAGCCAAATTCAATCAAGATAATTACCAATTAATATTTTTATGCAAGATTTGAACCAGTGATTTAAATTTTGAATTCCATAATTACAAAACATTGCTATGTTTAA
This sequence comes from Bathynomus jamesi, assembly GCA_023014485.1. Taxonomy (NCBI): domain Eukaryota; kingdom Metazoa; phylum Arthropoda; class Malacostraca; order Isopoda; family Cirolanidae; genus Bathynomus; species Bathynomus jamesi. The sequence goes on along the minus strand of JAJOZX010000658.1, from coordinate 674,903 downwards.
ACTTTGAAATGTAGTCCCAAAACAGGTTTTATTAACCATCATACTCTTGTTCTTCCTTATACAAGGTACTGCACCCTTGTTTGGGGAAACTACTAAATGCTTTAGACAGACAGTAGCTTCATCCAAAAAAAGATCAATCTGATGCCAATTTCCTTGCTAACAGTTTAAAGAGCTAAAACTACTGAAGTTCAATGACAAGCTGCAACATTTTTATTCAAGAAAAAAAATCCTTAAATGGATAAAGATATTTGCTAACTTGTCAAGAAGTCGACTCATTAGACTAGAATTAGATCAAAGCAGGTTATATCTCTATTTAGATAATCTTATTTTCATTGGATTGACTATGGAATGATTTAAAAATGCAAATAAAAATGAGTAATTCACTTAAAACCAAGTTAAAATAATATTAAAGTATAGTATTAGTGTAATTAATCTTTTTTCATGTGTAATCTAGGATTAAAGATACTTACAATTGTTCATCCCTTGTGTACATTGCTTTCTTTGTATGGTACACAGTAATTGAAAGTTAGTGGCACTAATCCCAGCACTATACATACACAACATACCATATGAAAGTAATTACAATTCTGTAGAGTACTCTCCTTTAACTTTAGAATAATGACCACCATTACTGAAACAAGCTTATTATGGATGTTAAACAAAAAAGCCAGGATTTTCCCCAAATTGTGACAGCACATCTAATATCTATCACTTGTATAAACCCAAATAAGTGTCCCTTACCTGTGTGTCGTGTAGCACAGAGACGGTGTCTGGTTTGTGGTAGTGGGGCTTTGTTAAGTCACGAAGTTCTGAATGGCTGAAGCTTACGATGCCTATTGCTGGAAAACTCTCTATTCCTTAAAAAAAAAAAATTTGAAGTGTGTAAAGTATTAGATAAGGTAAGACATTCATAATCACCATGAAGACTAATGAGCAGCAATGCAAGATATGAAATTTGATTTATGCAAGAAGTCCAAGGAGGAAGTAGCTAAGTGACAACAGTAAAAACACCAGAAAATGGAGTTAAAGTTATAGTAATTTGAAATATACCATAACAAATATTGTGAAAAACTCAAAAAATTAATTGCATATTTCAAATTGGTAGGACTTTCAACCCCTCTATGGCACTTTACTTTAGTAGCTTAGCCACTTCCTAGGACCATTATTTCATACCTTCAATGTGTAGAACAGGGGTTCCCAAATTCGTGTTCCGTGGAACACTTGTATACTGTGAGAAGTTTTCCACAGAACACAATTTTGGAACCCCCTGGTATAGAATATTGAATTGCCAAATATATTAATTCAAATTGAACATTTTTAATTTATGTTGGCTTTCAAGTTAAAATGTATAATTTGACATTTTATTCCCCCCTTCATGGAATTTTCCAGGAAAAACCAATCATCCTCTACAGCCTAAAAACTTCAAAGACCAAACCAAGTTTTATTTTCCTTCACATCAGTCTTCACCCCGCAACCCATCAATCCAATTACCACTCATTAAATTAAATGTGTACCAGTGTTGACCTTCTCATTATCACTACACTAGCTTAATTTTTCCCATACAATGTTGCAAACTAAAATGATTGGGAATATGGTGCTCCTCTAATGGGAGATGAGAAATTAACTCAGGTGTGAGCAGCAATGGATAGAAACGGCGGTTTTAAGTTTTATTTGGACAGACATTAGAACCATTACCAAATACTGCTCCAAGGAAGGTTCATAACCTTATTTGTGAGGCTCTGGCAAGTTCTGTACTTTTATGAAACTACTACACACAAGGGCAGTTTTTAGTAGACCTTCGCACTGGCATTATTCACCCTGTCACATTCAGAATAGCAACTCATTTACCCAGGAATGCAGTTCCATACTTTGCAAAACTTTCCACGAGCTTCGCAGAAGATCATGGATTTACCTCAAATTTCTAAAGCAGAAATTAAATTTAACTATCATCCACTGATGTAAAACTAGACTGACATGGTTCTTGGTCTACTGCTTTGGATGACAATTAGAACAACCATATAGATCATATGCCTACCTTCATGTAGTGGGATTATGCAAGAGAAAGTGACCCTCATAATGCCTTGACTATATAAAGCCACGTGATTATCACTCAATAATACAACAAACAATTACTCTAAAAAAGGTCACTACTTACCTAATATCACAAGATGTATCTAAAACAGACGCACACATACAAAATGGAGGCACTAAGCCTGGGTGCAGCTCCGATAATATACAATTTCCAGGGGATATGTGTCCCTCTGTGAGCAAAAAAAAAAAAAAAAATATACAATTACTAAGTGTTAAATAATATGGACAGCAGTACTTAAAAATCAGTCTGGTTTTGCATCACCTCCCATCAGGATTTTGGTTGCCTAAATAAAGAGGTGTTGGTATACTTATGGTAAATAAATACTCAATCCACAAAGTCAAACATGAATAAAACATTCTTACAAGACATTAGAACTTGCTTAAATCACGAGTAAAGATCAGTGTATCAGCCAATAAATTAGTGATCATTACACAAGAAATCTGCTGTATAGCACCACAAATGTGGTACCTAATTTAAATGAAGACTTTCAAAGAAACATTATATATGCCTTGTGCACGCGCGTGCACACACATCTTGTCCCATACAAGGTTCAAATAACTATTTTGATTGAATAGAACTAACAAAACTAAGTTTAACCACCATCTCCTTAGCATAATCTTTCTATAATTAGCCACTATTTAAGAAATTTGTCAAACAGTATTGTACCTAATAATTAGACATGTTAATATTTTAACCAACCAATGTTACATCCTATATTAAAGGATGTAATGTACAAAGTGGACAAAGTTTGGGCACCTCTAAAATATCTGAAGTGCACAAACTTTTTGCCCACCCTGTACATTACATCTTTATTTCCATATTGGATACAAGGTCTTTAACAAAGTAACCATAACATCAAAATAAATCATTGGTTGCACAATTCCTACAACCTAAAGTAATGGACAAGTGTGCCAACTACAAAAATACTTAACATTGAAGAGTTAAGACCATTATTACTGTAGGCTACATTTGAGGTCATTTCAAGTGACCTCAAATGTATGTATGTATGTATATATATATATTTTTTTTTTGGGGCGTTTACCGCCATTTCCCGCTATATGGTAGCGGATATCATGGCGAGGCGGAATACGAGAAAGAGAAACGGAGACGGAGAAAAGGCACTAGAAAAGGGAGAACAGCAGACTACAGGTGAGAAGCCACCTAAAGCTCAGATAGGATGCGAGATTGGGAGAGGAAGAGGAAAAGACGGTCAAGCGAGAAGAGGGCTCTCAGCGAGCATAAGGCGTAAACGTTCGGGGAGGGGGAAATCAGAAAGGAACGGAAAAGCGCGACGACGTACTGACGACAGGGTGGGGCATTCCACAAGGATGTGAGAGACGGTGAGGGGCGACTGGCAGGAGGCGCAACGAGGAGCCTCCTGCCGGAACATAAGATAGCCGTGCGTGAGGCGCGTATGGCCATGCGAAGCCGCGCAAGGACGACCTCTTTGTGTCTGGAGCGGTGGAAAGAGGACACCCAATATGACAGACAGGGGCGGATGGACCAGAGTTTATTTCCGGTGGCATCGTCCCAGGACTGTTGCCACATGCGATCGTAAAAGGAACGAAAGACCTGCACATAGTCTGAGAAAGGGAGCGGGCGAGGGAGGGGAGGCAGCGAGGCGGCGGACCGGGCTAAGCGGTCCGCCGCCTCATTACCGGAAACACCAACATGGGCGGGAACCCAGCAGAAGGTGACCCGGATCCGGTGAATGGTGTGCAGGACATGGTACTCCTGTTGAATAAGGCGTACGAGGGGGTCCGGGGAATCATAGCGCTCGAGCGCCTGAAAGGCGCTCAGCGAGTCCGAAAAAATGGTACAGGAGGACCGCGAACAACCCGATACCAGACGGAGGGCTTCCAGAAGGGCAAAGAGCTCCGCGGAAAAGATGGAGGCCTGAACCGGCAGGGGGATACCCCGGGAGGTAGGTGACAATGACGGAGAGAAGACGGAGGCCGCGACACCTGCAGGGGAGCGCGAGCCGTCGGTGTAGACGGGAACGTCGTCCGAATGGATGGGAAGATGGGCCAGAAAAGAAGACCGGAGGACGGCAGGAAGAGACTCCTTACGCAGGCCACGGAGCGCCTGGCAACGGCAGATAGGGGTGGTCCGCCAGGGGGGCGACAGATCGAAGGAGAACGGCAGAATAGAGGGTGGGGGGATCCCCAGGGACGAGAAAATCTCGGCCAGAGGCAGCGAAATGCCACGTGTCAGGCCGGGGTAGCGCCTGGGAGATCGCGGAGAAGAGTAGGGACTTCGGAAGGCGGCAGATGCGAAGGTAACACTTCGCCATGAGAAGGCCCCGGCGAAGGGGCAGGGGGGGGTGTCCACAGTCCACCTGAAGACTAGCGAAAGGGGACGAGCGGAAGGCACCCGACGCCAGGCGAAGGCCACGGTGGAGAAGAGGATCCAGCATACGGAGTGCTGGAGAGGAGGCGAACTGTAGACCACACAGCCGTAGTCGACACGGGATTGCACCAGGGAGGTGTACAGGCGCAGCAGAGTACGCCTGTCCGCCCCCCAGGTCGTGTGGGACAGATGACCCAAAAGAGAGGGTGCGGCAAGATGTTTGCCGCAACCGCCTAAGGTGTGGAACCCAACCGAAAAATCCGTCGAGGGTCATACCCAGGAATCTAACGGATGGGACGAGGGGAAGAGGAGTGCCGGCAAGGGTAAGAGCGAAGGTATGCGACAGACGGAGGCGCCGAGGACGGAAAAGCATACTGGAAGACTTAGAGGGTGAGAAAGCATAGCCAACCGAGGACGCCCAGCGAACCACCGCATTGATGGCTAGCTGGAGCCGACGTTCAGCCAAAGACGGGAGGCGGCCTGAGCAATAGATAGCCAGGTCATCGGCATAGAGGGAGCTACGAACGGATGTAGGCAGGACCGTAGCGACTGTGTTCATCACGAGTGAGAAACACAAGACGCTAAGGACACTACCCTGAGGGACACCCTCCTCCAACGGAAAGCGGTCAGAGAGGGCAGAACCGATGCGGACGCGGAAAGAACGGGCGGACAAGAAGTTATAAATAAAGGAAGGGAGAAAGCCTACGAAACCCAGGGAGCGTAAGCAGTCGAAGACCGCGCTCCGCCGGGTAGTATCGTAGGCCTTCTGGAGGTCGAAAAAGACGGCGAGTACAAATTGACGCTGGGAGAAAGCCTCCTGCACGTCATGGCTAAGGAGAAGGAGGGTGTCGGTGGTAGACCGGAAGCGCCGGAAACCAGCCTGGGTAGCAGGGTACTGGTCACTCGCCTCCAAGGTAAAGGACAGCCGCGAGGCGACCATCGCCTCCATCACCTTGCAGGCACAGCATGTTAGGGAAATGGGGCGATAGTTCGACGGGAGTGAGGGGTCTTTATCGGGCTTCGGGATGGGGACGACGATGGACTCACGCCATCGGTCCGGAAATGAACCCTCCAACCAAATCCGGTTATAGAGGTCCAGTAGAAAGCTGAGAGCAGAGGGGTGGATGCCGTAAAAGGTCATAGGGGATATTATCGGGGCCGGGGGCGGAGGGCCTCCCGAAGCTCTGTCATGTGGAAGAGGTGATTATAGGGGTCATTCCTATGAGGTGGAAATTCCGGTGGGTCGCGGCGGGAGTGGGGGGAATCGGAACTGGAGATGGCTGCAAAGTGCGCCGCGAGTGCGTTCGCGACGGCCTCCGGATCGGACACGAACTCGTCGTCCCCGACCCAAAGCACCGGGGGTCGAGGGGTCCCCTCAAAGCTACGCACCTTGCGCCAAACAGTCAAGGAGGAGATCCCGGACACGTAACTCCGCCAGGAGGTACGCCGGGCCAGTTTCAGGACCCGACGGGCCACTGCCTTCAGGCGCTGAAATTCTATCTTGTGCTCCAGCTGGCGGGTCCGGTAGAAGCGGCGGCCGGCACGGCGCCGCTCCTGAACGGCATGGGAGCACTCTGGGGTCCACCATGGGACGCTTCGCGGTCTGGGGGAGCCAGAGGTACGGGGGATGCAACTGGCGGCAGCCGAGAGGATCTTACTCTCGAGGAAGGCGAGGGCCTCATTGACGGAGGGAAAGGCAGGAATTGATGGCGAGATCGCCGTGCCCCTCGCGTATGAGGCTCAGTCTGCTCGGGCGAACAGCCAGCGCGGGCGGACAGAGGTGGGGGGGAGGAGACGGGTCGGGGTAAGACACACTGGGAAATGGTCACTGCCGGAAGAATCCGGCAGGACCTCCCAGGTGAACTCCGTCACGATTTCGAGGGAAACCAGGGAAAGGTCGATACAGGTGAAACTGTCATGTGCCGAGTGAAGGCAGTTGGGGAGCCATCGTTCAGAAAGGTGAACTCGAGCTCGTCCATAAGGGAGAGAAGGGTCCCGGAGAGAAAGGTGGAGCAAACGTCCCCCCAGGCCGGTCCCGACTGTTGAAGTCCGAGAATCAGAAAAGGACGGGGAAGCTGGAGAATTAGGTCACGGAGAGAATCGGGTGGAGGGCGTACGTTAGGGGAGGTAAAGAGAGCAGACCGTGAGCTGGCGCCCCAAGAAAAGGCGCACGGCCACAGCTTGCAGGACTGTACGGAGCGGGAGGGGGCGGAAAGGGACGGAGCGGTGCACGAAGACCGCGGCGACCCCCCTCCCCGCCCCATCGAGAGGCGGGGAAGGGAGCCCGCAGTAACCGGACACTCGAGGGAGGGAACGGGATCCCAGAATCGTCTCCTGAAGGCAGAAACACGCCGGACACCTGGAGGCCAGGAGAGAGGAGAGACTCTCGAGGCCTACCAGGAGTGAGGTATAGGGAGGGGTAGGAAGGTCAGCGTAAAGGATGATTATGGGGTGGGTGGGCCGATCGGGCGGCCCGAGATTAAAGAGGGAATCGGAAAACCCGGAGTTCAGTGAGGGACGCCGAACGAGGGCGAAGGCGAGGGTCCCCCCGACGAGGGGGCGATGTGGAACCAGACGCCGGCAAGTCCTCCAGAGGAGGAGTCTCCCGGACGTCCGGGGAGAGCGATGCAGAGAAGGGGATGTGAGGTATCCAGAATGCCCCTCCCTTCACCGGAGGTGCGGGGGAGGCAGGACTACGAGGGGGAGTGGAAATAATACCTCACCCAGAGGCATTGGCAGGTCGAGGAGAGAGATGGGGCGGGTCAAACGCGGGGGCGTGCACGTCCCCCCACGCCGACCAGGCGGGCGAGTTCCCCCTCCAGTGGGTCCATCGACCGGGCCGGAGAGGGGTGTATCTCAGCCCCCACCACGAGGGCCGACGGGGACCCCAGGGGGGAGCGTGCATAACGGTTGCGCAGTGGGGACGGTGAGGACACCGGGGCGGTAGGGCGAAGGGGGAGTTTGTGTTTAGGAGAGGAAGGTGATGCGAGGCTTATGGCGTCGAACCTTTCGGGGTCACCACTGGCGGGGCGCTTGCGGCCCCTATCCCTCCGTCGTGCGGCCCGCGTGGGTGACGGCGGGTCACGATCCGGAATGGGGGTGGCCGAAGGCGCCGGTGGAGAGGGCGTAGAAGGGGCAGGGGGGGTTGCCGACGAAGCATCGGCGTTCGCGGAGGGAGCACGTGGGGACGCGCTGGTAGTACGGGGAGCCGCGGTAGGAGTCCGCTGGGCGGCAGAGGATGGACTGCGAGTAGCGGACACGGTGGGTGGAGGCGCGTTGGAACCGCCGGTGAGGACGGGGTCCGGGAACGGAGAGCCTCGGCGTACGAGGCACCACGCCGGGCCTCGCCGCCACGCAACCGCTCCCGCGCCTCCCGAGCGCTGAGAAACTCTGATGAACAGAGGGCCCGAACCTCCCTTTCAAAGAGGAAGGACGGGCAAGAGCGGGATGAAGCAGGGTGTGGTCCATGGCAGTTGGTGCAGGAAGGCGGAGCAGTACATGGCAAGGGGTGGGGAGGGCCGCCGCAGCGGACACACAACGGGGCCGGCTGACGGCAGGAGCTGCTCACGTGGCCAAACCTATTACACTGAAAACAGCGCGTAGGATCTGGCACGTATGGTCGTACTGAGAATTCGCACGCTCGTCTCTCACCAAAGCCCCAGAATACCGAAACGGGGGCACCAGTGAGTCGAAAGTGGGGAGCAGGCGAGGAGAAGGGGCAGTTGGGGACCGCGATCTGTCGGGAAAGCGTACACCCTCACAACACCCTGGGAGGCGAGGTCAATCTGGAGGTCTTCCACCGGGATGGGTAGAAGACGAGCAGCGTAAATTGTGCCCTGGCACTGATTGAGGCGGGGGTGGGGAGTCACCGTGATCCCGCAGCCCAGGACATCGGGGATAGCGAGCAGAGGAGGAGGTTTCGGCAGAGGAACGCGACCTTATCAAAATGGAGCCATCCCTGAGGCCGAAGGTCAAAACGCGCCGTCCCCGTCTTCCCATGCATCGCTCGAAAGAGACGTTCGTGGTTAGTGGGGAGGGGCTTGGAGGAGGAGGGGTGGAGGACGAGGAACTTGTCCATCGTCCTAAGGCCGAGTGAAGCCGTCTGGCAAACACCACCGGAACTTCGAGGGGGCGAGAAGACGAGAAAGGCGGACGGCGACGTCGGGTCCCACGTCCCCCAGGGGCCGGGGGCGATGAGGCCCGACCGGAGTGGGAGGCGACCGGGGCCGCGGGCCTCCCACCTGAGGGCGAAAAAGCAGGTGGGTCCCTATCGGGACGTGGAATATGGGGGGATCCAGGGGTCGGGGGGTCCACTGCAGGTCCATCCGCTACTGGCGGGGGTCGGGCAGCGGCGCCACGAGCCTGGGAAGAGAGGGAGAGGCGTCGGCAAGAAGAGCAGACGGGGTGGCGAGGCTGCAGACGGGTGGGCGAGGGCTGCCGACTGCCCTTACCAGACCCACGGTCCAAAGAGGTAGTCAGAGGGAGGTCAGATGCACAAGCCGGTCGTCAACGAGGTCCATTAGAGTTGTAAGTGTTTCCATAGAAAATTTTTATTGTAGTTTCGCGCCCGGGCCGCGGGGAACCGATTACCCGGGGCCCAAGGGGACCAAGCGCACGCCGGCGGGGGGTGGGTGCCTCGTCCCATGCAGGTACCCCCGTTTCAAAAGGGGCCCTTGCAGCGTCGAGAGTTCTCCCCCGCCGGCAGCAAAGACCAAGGCCCCCCAGGGTCCCAGGCCTGGGCACCCTACCAGCCAACTTAGTCCGGCCCCGGCCATGGGGGCGAGACCCCCCGACCAGCCCCGGCAGCCCACGAAGTGAACAGAGAAAGCAGAAAAAACAGAGGGGCAAGGAAGAGGGTAAAGAGGGGAAGACAGGAAAGAGGGGGCTGTAGGATAGCAGGGTATGCTAAAAGTCCACTTCGCAACCGGGCGGGGACCCGGCAGGGCCCCCAGCCGCGGCTGACCCCCTCGCCACATGTAGGCAGGAGCCCGCGGGCGATCCACCCCAGAAAGACCGCCCGCGGGGAGGGGGATATATATATATATATATATATATATATATTATTATGTGTGTGTGTGTGTACACATACATACACCCTGTACATTACCTACAGTAAACAGTGGGCCATATACTGCATACACATTATAAATTCAATATTACTTTACCTGCAAACATAATACAATATGCTGCAAGTTGAAACATTTTAAATAAATTTTTTCAGGAAGGACTTATTGGATATGTATTTGGTAATAGTAGCAAATATCACCTCTCCTCTATGATTATATTATTGAACTAAAATAATTCTACATTTCCTCCAGCACCTAAAATTATTTGATTCACTTCACCTTCCCATCTCTCTAAGAGCTTAAATAAAACTTCCACTACAGCCATACTCGTTTCTCTACCCCTTAAAAGGGGGATAAAATGAGGGGAATGAAATGGGATTTATCCACCTACACTCTTGCTCTCTTTCAGTCTTCTCTCACTCTCTGCTCTCAACTGAATGCAAACTAATCAATAACCAAGCCTTCCATAAAGATACCATACAACTATAAAATACAGCCATTTAGCAGCTTTTATTACCCTTTCATGCAGTTCTTAATAAAAAAAATAAGATGTAATAAAGTGATAGACAGTGATCCTGACAAATACAACCATGTACTACATACACAACCTAATTCTTAGGTTTTTAAAGAGTAATAGAAGTGACAGGTGGATGCAAGGACATCCTGCAATAGCTTTCTCTCATTGTACAAGTCCACCCACTCTACTCCCTCCCCAGGGTTGGGGGGGGGGGGGGGGGGGCAATCACCCCAACCCTAATTAATTTTTTTTTTTTTTTTTTGGGGGGGCAATTTGCTAGTTAACATTTGCCTTTAATATTTTACACAAAAGAGTGTTAGTTTAGGTGGCCACTTTATACTTGCAAGAGGCATGTACATGCATTATTCTTGGATTCAAACATTCTGAACAATTAGAACCATGTTGGAATGACAATGTCCACTTATTTGTGACCTTCACCTTTGGCTCCTCAAAGACTGATCAACTAAATGATAAATCTGATTTGGTTAAAATAATGAGTTATAGATAAACCAGGCAGTATTATACTGACTATTAAGCTTAAATCAATAATCTTTTATTAATGAAAGTTTAAAAATTAACTAGCAACTAATTAAAGTAGAAAAGTTATATTCATCAATTATGCATTTAATTTATAGAGTACTGTATGCATTGCTAAGTGCGCTTCATTTTATAATAAAGCACTTTAATAGAATCAAGGCTATTTTGATATGGTTTTATCACCTTTAAAGTTTAGCTAATGAAGCTTAAGACTAGAAAATTTTGATAGTAATCAAATCTTTAAATTATGAGTAACTATTTTAAATAACTCAAAAGTGCCAAGATCAATGAGTCAACTAAGTTCAAGCAAAAGTTTTGCATCACAACTTTCTAGTTTTAGGTGGAAAAAGTATCTGGATAATGCATCATTCTTGACACTATTAAAAGTAGGAAAATGAATTCTTGCAAATCAAATTCAATTTAACTTAAACCAAGTTAATTTAAAAAAATTAAAATGCACAACAAAGCATCAATATCCAAAAAACATCACCATTTTCATAAAGTTATGTAAATCACAATAATACTACTTTCATTAAATCTAAATATTAAACATTAAATACTTTGGTGTTGGAAGATGTCCCAAAACTGGAGCAGAAAAAAAATTTAAACTCCAAATTTACATAGTACCGTAACTATACACTACATACTTGGAGTGCAAAAACTAGAATGCATTTGTATTATACACCATATTTCATTTACCACTTACTCTGCAAGAGTGACAATGTAGAACTTAAAGCACCATCTTTGAGGGAGGGTAGTGGGGGGAGGTAAGAAAAATTGGGTAACCCTTAATCTTGCCATTACAGAAATAGCATCTTAAGATAAAGTGTTTCCAAACATTCATGGGAAGCAAGATGGAAACAAAAGTTTGCTTTTACCGAGTCTAATGAAAGTTTCAAGTGAAATCAAGTATGCTTACTTTCAATTTGACAATGATCCACAGAAAGGGAACTTAACACTACTTCGTAAAGAAAATAAGAAATACTGAACATTTCATGTAGGCTCTGCTTAGGAGTTAAAATTTATATTCTTGACATTTTAGTTGAGGAAAAAAAAAAAAAACAACACGCTTATCAGTTTAAACCCTTGCTTCATAACCATGAAGTATATTCCAGTTATTATACCAAGGTTATGAAATAATGGTAAATGCCTATTTTATAGTTGAAGTAAATTATACCAAGGGTATATTTTACCTTTGTTAGGAAAAAAGTTAATATTGCAGAATGTTAGTTCAATTCATCAAATTTATGCAATATACTTTGAAAATATTAAAATATAAATGGGAAGAATGAGCAAAACTTCATCATTGTATCTCAGATCCTTTACAATTTTAAAGTATCTTTCAGAAAGTGCAAGAATACTTGTGGGGGGGGGGGGGGGTCCTCATCTTACCACCATGCACTCAGAAAATATATAGTGGGATAGGTTTACAAAAAAGTGAACTGGTTAAGCATTTCTATAAAGGAATCTCATTTTGTACAAGCCTAAAAGCCACAGCACAAAAAAAAAGTTGAGGAAGTATGAAGCATCTTTAAAAAGAGGCTTGGAGGAGGAGGAGGGAAAAAAAAAAAAAAAAAAAAAATTAGGCACTTCCTGTGAGTGGTGAGTGTGGGTGCATTTTTGAAGGCATTCACTGTTGGCCACTCCTTCCTGCATAAAAAGTTTTTGCAAGCTCAGCAAAGCCACACTTACTGACATGTTTGAACATTACCAGTGAATATATTGGTCACCTTTACCTTTAAGGTAGGATCCTGATTCTTGCTCATAACCATCTTATAATCTAGGCATGCGCTACATTTCATCAATTTATATTGATAAATTCAAGTGTGTTATGGCATGAAGACTAGAGACACGGTTAATTCACTAATAAATTAAAATTCACCAACTATTACAGGCCTGCAATGGTTGTCCAAAATATTTTTTATCACTTGTATAGTAATTTTTGCGCGATGATTCAAAAAATTTCACCATGTACAGATTTTTCACAATGTCATTTCATACGAGTAATTTTCATTAAAAACTGCCTATAAATGCTTGGTTTCACCAAGACATCAAAGAAATGAAGAAGATAAGACATCAGCATGATGGCTGATTACTGCTGGTTGAAACTAGATACTCCAGAATTATTACAAAAGAAAAAGAACAGCACGTACTTTTGAGACAAAGGGATAGATCAAGAAAATGGGACAAATAAAAGATGAATATGTAACATTATTTAAGTCTTTTTTAAAGTAGTTTGGATTTGTAATTAGTATAAAGCAAAAAAGGTACGCAATGTAAATTTAAGTAAATTTATTTTTTCCCTTACAGTTTGCAGAAAATCCTTTAAGTGATAGGAAAAAAAAACCTTTTCAAAGTTAGCGTAGTTGAATTATATAAAATCAGTTACTAGTAAGAAAACTCTTTACAAAGTTCTAATTCACAGGCCTGTTTATTAACTCTTTAACCACACGAAGTTATTTTAGTGATTCCCATAGATTTGTATTAACTTGCTAGAAAATGAGGCCTAATAAGAATTTCTATTACTTTTCTAGTATGAAAAGACCATGAGGAAAAAAAGAATTGGGTAGATTTTATAAATTCATTAAGTACAAAAATTGTCATCCTCACTTTATAGCAAAGAATCAGAGTGCATTTCTAAAAAACGAATTTAAATAGCCATACAGCTGTAGTTCTTGGCCACTTTTCAGAAAACTACTCATTTGTAGTACAGGATGCAGCCCAAGGTTTTCATTGGGAAAATGCCCAATGCACAGTGCATCCCTTTGTGTTATATTATAAGGAACCAGAAAGTAATGACATGAAACATTCAAGTTATGTTCTGTATTTGGAGATAAAGTAACACTAAAATGGTTTACTTTTTAAATACACTCATACCTATTAAAAAATCCCACCTTCATATCAAAAAATTACATTTTACTGATGGATGTGCAGGACAATATAAAAATTATTTCAACTTTAACATTTGTAAATGAAGATTTTGGGCTGGAATGTGAGTGGCATTTCTTTGCCACAAGCCATGGTAAGAGTGTTTGTGATGGGATTTGGGGTACAGTGAAAAGATCTGTAGCCAGAGGACATATGCAAATCAAATGCCAGAAGATACATTGTTTGAACAAAATTCAAACCTAAGTAATAGCATAAATTTTTTTTAATAAATTTTGAAGAAATTGAAGCTATGGAAAAATTTTTAAGCAACATGAAAAAAGTATGCAGCTAACAAGAACACAAATTCCACAGATTTGTACCTATTATTGCAAATAAACATTTGAATTATCTTCTGATGAAGTTGGTGAGGAGGATTATAAGCAAAGCTTTCTGAGTAAAGATAAAGTTAATCTGAAAATAGGAGAGTACATAGTCTGTACATTCCTATAATGAGGAATTTGATGACTGAGGTTAGCTTTCAGCACCCATCAAGATATAGTGCATTACTTTCAACAAATTAGATACATGCCACAAAGAAAATTTTAGGTTTATTAAGCACACCAACTTTAAAGCCAGGAACAATGCATATTCAATGTTTTCCCAGAAAATGAGTAAAAAACTTGTGTAATTATGAATCAACTTTATATAGTGTTTGTTCATTTATTTTTATCCATGTGAATATATCATTTGTAGTTCTCTATTTTAGTAGTCTGCAGGCATGAAAATGTCAATTTCACAATGTATATATTTTCAATAATTAAAATACCTTGCAACTTGATACCCACATTTATCATTTGTTATCTTTTAATTAATGGGGATTTCACTGCCTAGGGAGGGGGAATTTTCATTGTTTTACATATTTGAATGGGGTATTTAATAGATATCTTCCTGCTGATTCTAAAAATATAGTTTTATAGGTCTACAGTAAGATGTTTGGGAGTTATTGTCCATTAAAGTTAAGTGGTAAAGTGGGGGCCCCCTATCAAAAATTATGGGTCAGAACTATTTGACCAGTGAAATCAGCACCCAGAACAACCCCATATGTCAATTTTCATCAAAATCCCCACAATTAGAAAACCCATAGAAAAATAAAACTCCCCTTTGAGTACTTCAAGTTTAATTCAGTCTCTCTTTAGGGTAAAGAGGAAATGCAGACAAGTCCACCAAGCTTATACACCTACCTACTTTGAGAAACCTCTTGCCAAGGATCTAATCCTTTGGATTATTGAAGAGTAGAGGAACTTTTTACACCTATTAAAAATAATGCTGGAGATGCAATAAAGTTTGTGTATATACAGCAGAACTAACATTAAGATTAATATGCTTAAATATACTGTACATACATAAGTAAAACCTAAAGCTTGAGGGCCAAGTTAAAAATATAGTCCATCTTCAATTATGTCAAACTGTAAAACCAATGTAGAGTAAACACTAATTCAAACAGTTAATCCAAGTGTCAATCTGAAGGGTATGGTGGGCAGCTGGTGTTAATGTATAATGTGCTTTATGCAATAAATATGGGTTTCATCTTGAGAAACTCAAAATTAGTGTTAATTTACAGTGTACATAAATATTATAGTGCCTATTACTATTTCACTGCCTTAACACTACCTGCAGGAGTCAGGAGCACTTTGGATTTAAAGTTAAGCACTTTTAAAACTACTTTTAATTCTATGATGAGCTTTGTTTTACACGTTATTTTAATGCATTATTTCTTATTGAATAGGTTTAGTTTGGTTTATTTACAAGTGTTAGGCCATGTTCTATTCCCTGCAGTTAACAAGGTACTTTTGGTCAGAGGGAATGAATCTCTTTAAACAGTGATAGACAATGACTTCAAAGGTGGTGACCTGATAATTATTCAGGTTAGGATATTGAAGTCCCAGAGTTACAGCCTGACTCGCGTGTTGTGAGATGGTAGTGTTAGGAGATTTATGGTGCCTAAAATTGATAATGAAACTTTAGGGTATCTCAAAATGATAAACTAAATTCACTCAATATTCATGAGCTCCCCCAATCATAGCATCTCTAACCAATGAACTCAAACAAAGGAAGCACAAACTCAACCAGCCTCATCATATAATCAGACTGTAGAGGCACATTAAACTTTTAACAGAGGCTCCTCAACTGTGGTAGTATTTGAACATGATTGCATTATTTGACAAAAATTAAGAAAAAACTGATGAAGTGTTCAATATAAAAATATATTATGAAGCTGTTTAGATGATTATTTTTTATTACTTTGTTTAATGAGTGATGCCTTAGATTAATCTTAGGTTGATTTGTAATTTTCAGTAGAAAATTACAGATTTAAAAAACAAATACAATTTTTGGCCAAAAGTATAAATATGGATTTTAATGGATTACTGAGCCTGCAGCCCTCTGCAAATATTTTAATCTGCGCTTCAGAGGTAAAAAAATATTTTGAATTTTCTTTATCATGTCCAGAACCCAAGATAGGTCACCAAGTTCAAATTTTGGTCACATGCACATATGATTTGTATAAATTGTCTGGTAGCAGCTAGTTTGTATGTAACCACCCAAAATCAGTTTTAAAGTTTAATCCTAGACAAAAGAACTATCTAGACCCCTTCAATTTTGATCCTGACAATTTTTTTTACTCAACCCTAGGACATCCCTACCCAGAGGTTTCAGGTTAATCTACAAGTTTACCAAAATGTTGGGACTTTATAAAACTTCTGGGCCCCAAACCAGGGTTGGTACCAAAAAACCCAACCTAAAAACCAATATCAATTTACTTCAAACTTTTTTTAACTTATGAACCTTGTATCTAATTTATCTATCTTCTAATTAGCTACCTATATCTAAAAATAAATCTGGTTTCTTTTCAGCTTTAATTTAAATAATTTAAGTGGTACCTAATATTGATTATTGATCAGTATGTTCAGCATCTTTTGACCTTAGGTGGCAGTAGATTCAAACCAACATTTGCCTTTTCTTTCCCTAACCTATTTCATATTTTACTCCATACCAAGTTAAATGTTGAAAAAATCTTTCCAATGATCCAGAACTGGCCAGACAACTATGAATAGATCTCAAATTTAGCAAAACCTAATGGTAATCTAGTATCTTTTTTTTTCATTTCAACAATTTTCCACCAATTACTAGCTGACAGAGCTCACTATACTATCTTTGAATAAATGAGGAAAAATTAGCATGTCTTAAGCAGAATGCATAATATCCTGCCATGTATTCTTTCCTCATTTTCAGAACATTCCACTTTTCTTTTACTGCATTTCTCTAGATGTTTCACTCAATTTTGAGCAATACTTTTTGCAATAATTGAATAGTACTTTAGTAGGCTGATCACTTAATAAAGTCCTCATCCCATTCACTAGCTTTAGATCTTCCACCTCTATAACTCTCGAGTTTGGCATCTTAAATTTAAATTAGAGTTAGGTCTAAAAGCTGAAATCTGCTGTTAAAAGAAATAAAGGAAAGATCTAAAATTAAAATAGAGAAAATTCTAATGTCATTATTATCTCATATCTGAACTTTGTGAAATAAAGGTCTAATATATATTATAGATTAGATAAATTAAAATGGATATATTAGGCACTATATAATTGAACCTTTCTAAAAAAATTTCAACCTATCAAAAAACCAGTTGGGTTGGGTTTTTGCTAACCCTGCCACAAACTGCAAAATATGCTTAACTTATCCACTGGCATTGCACAAAATTTATTTCACAAGACTAAGTACTTTATGTTTTGGGAGAGTTTTAACTCAAATTACAAGCTTGACTTTAGAATGAAAGTAAGCAGTGGTGGTGTAGTGGTTCGCATCACTGACTAACCAGAATCAAGACCTTGTGACAGCAGGCAGCAAAATCCAACTGTTCACATGTTTCCCATTACTTTAAAATTTTTTTTTTTTTTTTAATAGTATCAGCACAAGAAAGAATTTCACATTGTACAAACTTACAATTTAGAAAATTTTCCCAAAGATACTAATAGATTTTTAGCAGGACTTAAAATGATAAATAGTAGCTCCAAAAGATTAGATGCCTTCATGAACAAAGGATACAAGTTGTGCAAACAGTATACATTTTAGCTCAAGTTATGTTGACTACTTTGGTAGCTATATAGTTTAGTGATATACCAATTCCAAAATTTAGCCAATGCTAGTTCAATGCCTATACAGGGTGATCCAAAAGTTCATTTTGCTGAAAAAATACTTTCCTATAGGCCATAGATGGATGTACAAGAACATGTTATGGTAGTAACTACATTACACTATCTATCTATACTAAGGGAAAAACTACAAATTAGAGAAAGATTTGAAACTTCATAAACCAGGACCTACAGACAAAATTTGCAAGCTGGTCAAGTTTAAAAGATGAATCTGTTCATGATTAAGCAAGATCTAGACATCCAGTACCTCAAGAAAATGTCAAATTGGTAGAGATGCCTTTGAAATAAATTCTAGAATGTCAAACTTGCACAGCATTATGTAGACTGAGCATACTAAAAACAACTGTTCTAAGGATTTTAAAATCAATATTAAGAAAAAAGTTACTATATTCAAGTGCTATATGAATTACACAAAAATGATTATCCAAGATGAACCACCATGTGCACAGAATTGATTGAAAAGTTTATACCAAAAACCTCGCTCTTCAATGAAAGGCAACATTTCACACACGTAGAATGGTTGACACAGTGACCCTGCAAATCCAGGCCATTGCTATTCTGGGATTGGTTTGATGGAAAAATTTAAAAATATATTAAATATCAAGTAAATTGAACAAGAGCCTGAAAATACCATTGATGACCAAATGAGCCTCCATGAAGCTGTTAAAGCTACAAGAACATTTATAAGTTGGCTTGAATGGCATGAAGCCACAGACTCAGTTATGGACAGTGAGAAAAATGTATCAAGATGGCTGAAAGGGCCTATAATACTGAGAGCAAGCAGGCTACTTTGACTTTTGGAAGAAAGAGGACTCAAAGGAAGAGACAAATAACTGCAATTACCCCTTCAGAACCAACTTCTGTACCACCTGCCAGACATTGAACCTCCAGAACAGCTTGATAATCACCTGATGCACTTCAGACAGAGCAAGATCCCTACCAGGATCTCCATTGCAGCAATGAATCACTCATGAAGATGCATCACCACCCAGCTCAACACATACTGTAAGGAGGAATGCCCAGCCTCAGGGGCATTCAGAAAGGTTAGTTTTATACACTATACAGTATATTAATATTTTGTCATGTCTGTTTTAGATATACATTACAGTATTTCAGTATTTTTGGGGGACAATTTAGGTCAAAATCAGTCTTCCTCTATAGATTGTAAATCATAGAAACCCACTGTTAATCCAGGTAGGTCACCCTACTCTTATCCTGGATTTGCAGGGTCAGACTGTAATAGTAATCATTCCATAAAAAATTTACACCATTTTAGATTTTGTCAAGCTGCAGGGAGCCAATAGGCCTTGAAAAATGAAAATAGCAATTTAAATTTTTGTAATCAGACATACATTTCGAGTTATAGCAGTTCAAAGTTTGACACTTTTGCCACTGGGTGGGGCTGAGTGTGCCATTTTATTTAAAAATTCTTAAAATCATTGTATATTCAATTTTAACAAACTGTCAAATCCTACATTTTTTAGGGCAAAGAATCCAAAAATGACCAAAATGTGGAAAAAAAACTCCCAAGTCATCTTCCATATTTTATCTTGTTGGACCAAAAAAAAATGGGTTAGCTTTGAGGGGCTGTATAGGCCTAGGTTTTTTTTTTTTCCCCCTAAGGGAAATGTAGCATTATTTAGGATTAGTGATGAGTTATTTTTTATTGTCTTTTTTTCATCATTTTGTTTAAAATGAATAGTTTTTTTATTACTTTAAACTTATTAGATTAAAGGAAGAAAAATATGGAATAAGTATTAGTATTACCTATAATTTACTATACTACCATGCTTATACGGTTATACCTAGTGTATATAGTCATCTTTTAAAAAACTGAATCACGCAAAAAGTATAATAGAAAGGAAACTCATTTTCTATGTATATATAGTTTTTAACTAGAATATAAAACATTCCTCATTTCAAATAATATACATAATTATGATTGGCAAGAGTACCAGTATATATATATATATTCAAGATAGAAAAAATTTTTTTTTGAACCTTTGTTAACCTAATGTTGTTTAACCTTCATTTTCATGGAAGAATCATCACTAGAGTTTCAATATCATAGGTACTGGTATAATATACATAAAAAATACAATACTGGTATAAAACATAATTGTGATTGGCAAGAATACTAGTGTGTGTGTGTGTGTGTGTGTGTGTGTGTGTGTGTGTACACACACCAAAGAGAAAAATTAAAAAAAAAAATATTCATCTCTTTCTTTAACCTTTGTTAACCTAATGCTGTTTAACTTTCATTATCTGATTCTATTTCCATTGAAGAATCATCACTAGATTGATTAGAGCATATAGTTTCAATATAATAGTACTGGTACTTATTGCAGATTTGGATGTTGATGAAGCCAATGTAGCACCATGTTTTACTTCACTTTCTTGGAATTTTGCATTTTGGGATATAAATACTAGCTTTGCTACTCTGTCTGTGCTTAATTGGTTTCTTTTGGCTGTATGGATATTACTGTATGTGCTAAATGATCTCGGAGGTAATGAAAGGGCGAAATAGAGGTGTATGAGTGTAGGTATATATGTGAGTATGCCTGCGTATCTGGAATTCTGGATGTATGCGTGTGTATGGGGTATATAATAGATATAAATATGTGTATAAGTATTTGTATATATGTATGGGTGTATGTATATGTGTGTATATAATATATATATATATATATATATATATATATAGTCTCAGGAGGAAAGTATGTCATCGCAGGTCTAAAGGATAGTTAAGTGGGAGAGTCCTGGAAAGGTTGGACAATGGGTAGTCAGCTCCCAGCCAGTGTTCTTACAAGTTTAATGGATCTGAAGATACAAGACTTTCAGTGCAAGAAAGGCCAGTTTTTTTCTGTAAATAGGCTGAAAAGGGCATTTTATTATTTATTATAACATATATCATTGCAAAAGTATACCTTAATTAAATTGGCAATATCTATTAATTATTAAAAAAAAGAAAACCATTTTTTAACATCACTACAGTGCCCGCGAAAAGTATCCGATCACTCAAGAAAATACAATATTTTCCCTTGATATTCAGAGACACATAATTCACTTTCTATTTGTTCTAGCGACATCTGGTAACTTTGAGGTTGCTCGCTGATATGAGAGCTATCCAACGCATTCTCAAATTAGTGTTCTGGTAGCCTTCGTTGCGGGTGGCTCTCTCTCAAAGTTGTCAGATTTTACTGTTTGTATAAATTTATTGATATTTTGTTATTTTTTACAGAAAATGGTGTAAATAAAATTTATATATAATGTGTGCTAAAAAACAACTTAAGAGTGATTGTCAAGGTGCTATTGTTGCTTTGCATACATGTGGGAAATCACACACAGATAGCTAGCTAAGGAATTAAACATACCCCAAAGTACCGTTAATTTATGGGTTTCACGGGCTAAGAACAATGCCAGCCTAACCACGCCAGTCCCTAAAAAACGATCTGGCAGACCGAGAAAAACAAATTCACGAACAGACAAACTTATGAAACATTTAGTATTGAAAAACCCAACAATAACTGCGAAAGAAATAAAATTTAATATGAATAATTTGTTATCTGGTGTTTCTGAATGAACTATCCAGGAGCGGCTCCAAAAAGAACTCGGATTACCATCTCGCCATACTGCTAAGAAACCGTTCATTAATGAAAAAATGCGTAAAAAACGTGTCGCATTTTGTAAAAAATATATTCATTGGACTGTTGATGACTGGAAGAAGGTTTTATTTAGTGATGAGTCGACATTTTTGACATTCAGAAGTTGTCCAAAAAAGGTTCGCCGCCCATTGGCTCAAATAGGATGGACCCTAAATACACCCTAAAGACAATGAAAACACCTCCAAGTGTGATGGTTTGGGGTTGTTTCGGTTACTATGGGCGTGGAAAACCTATATTTTCTTCCGAAGAACACAACTATGAATGGTGCATGGTATTTAGCATGCTACAGGATATAAACTTCCAATGGCAATAGCAATCCAAAGGACAAAAACATACATGCATGATAGGTGCACCAAGTCACAGGCCAAAATAGTGACAAAATGGATACTGACAATAAATTTGATATTTTGGATTGCCTGGTAATAGTCCAGATCTCAATCCGATAGAAAATATGTGGCTAATAATAAAAAATAAGGTTGAATGCCACGACACTGGCTCAGTCGAAAAATTACAAGAAGCTATCAAAAAAGGTATGGTACAAGGAAATATCAGGGAAGTTGTCAAAACTTGATTAAATCCATGCCAAAACGTCTAGAACAAGTCATCCCCAAAACCAAAGGACAGATGACAAAATACTAATATAAGGTTAGTATACATTTAAACATTGTTTTTTATGTAAAAAATACAAATTTCCAGGGTGATTGGATACTTTTCGCGGGCACTGTATATTAGGATAGACATTGAGAAATCTTTTTTAAAAAATCTATTATCTTTCTGAATGATTTTGCAGGCAAGGCATACCACATTTTCTTGGACAAAAGTGGGATTAACTATTTATTTTAATTTAATAATGGTAGCATTGTAACTTTCTATCACCGACTTCAATTCTCAGTCTTCATATTGTTTAACTAAAATTTTAAATGCTCTTGATAAAATTTCCTCAACTTACTTCTGAGCTGTGTGGCCCTTAATTTAATTATAAGAACAGCCACAATAACTTTACCTAAATTATATTTTCTATATTAAAACTTCATTGATAGCTTAGTACTACACTACATATTTTTTATACAATTATTAATATACAATATTTTGGAGACAAAAGATAGGCAGCTTTTCAAGGATAGTATTGCTTATATGCAATATATGCTCATGTATTTTTTAATTGAATCAATCTTATATTTTTACCACTATCTTAAGTAGGTCCCTAATATATCTGCATTTTCTTTTCAGACTGACTGCACACTACCATAGACTACTCTAAAATCTCAAAATTGATTGTAAACCAATTGCAACTGTTGATTCATTAATAGTGCTATAGTAGGCTTCAGAAATGGACATGGAAATAGAATTTTCCCTGTTTAATTGAAGTGGTTAAAAGGTTCAGAAGACCATGATGATTTGAAAATTTTTTACTGGAGCACAGCTCTGAATTTACTTTTTTTCCCCTTACACCACTAGATAGGTTAATGATAGTAAACTCTTGAATTGACATACCAATTACAAATTGTTTTAGCTAAACAATAATATAATAATGTACAGTTTATAACTCACCTTAAGTTTATTTATTCATTGCAGCAGCAACAGTGGACGATGTTAGACCTTGCATGTAGGCATTTGTTGTGAATTTACCACCATGTATGCTTGGCCACTGATCAATGGCTTTCTGTGTGATTACAGCAGATCTAGTGCCTGGAGCTGGACCCTCCTTCACAATTCTGCACAGCTTAGTCAAATGAGATGGCTTAATGGATCCTGTGTGTTCAACAATGTAACCAAGAATAGAGAATGTCCCTTCAGCTGGTGCTTCACTCCAGGCAGTTGATCCATCTTTATCAAAATACTTTAATCTCTGATTCCTTTCCACAGCTGTTCTATATATTCTGTCAGCCAATTTATCACCGAGTCTTTTGTAAAACTACTTTCAGATCTGGTTCTGGATGGTCTAGCAACTTCAGCAACCTGGTAGTAATCAGAACGTTTCTTGATGTATTTGTAAACTTCATTTAGGATGTAATCCTCAGCTGTTAGTTCCTTTTGCTGCCCTGTGGTATCGTGCTTAAATTCAGAAACTACATATTTGCATTTCCTCCATTAGCTAATTTGGAAATTGTTTCCATCACTCTTAACATAACAGTTTTCCCTCCTTTATAAAATATATTCTACAAATTCTGCACTAACTGTGGTTTTTTGAGCTACTTGCAACATAATCTTTGTTACATAGGAAATCAATACATAGAACTTGGCACTAATTTCTTTCTCTTGTGGATGATCAAAAATCACAATTTTCCACAAATCTGTCAAATTTATCAAATTTGTAATTAACCATGCGAGTATCAGATTTGAGTTTTGGTCTCTTAAAACCAATGATATTGTCAAGAACCATATTGGTATAGTCAAGGCCTGATCTCAGATTTGAAGTGATTCTGAATAAAGTCTAAAAGCTCACTTAGTTTACAAATTTTCTTCAATGCATCAACATGGGCTCTGTTCACAAGATGTTATAATGTTATAATGTTTCAGACCAACAAAGACCCTAGGATCCACTCATAGCTGGTCTACCTAACTGTGTTCGTAATCGTGTATGTCCTCCGTGGTGGTGGAGGGGACCTACAATTTTACGTGGGTTCTGAACCACAAGAACATAAGAAATTTATGTAAAAACTGCCGGTAATTTGGCAACGACCAATTTTTACGAAACTAAATAATTATCAATTTAAAACTAATTAATTATTGATTTAAAACTAAAGATAGAATCTCTGGATCCAGAGGATCAAGTCATAATAGACTACTATCCACAAATGTTACACTATCTATTTATAACGGACATGCAAATATATAAGATCCAAAGAATCCAGTCAATTTCATTACGGTATCCATCAAGTCACAGTCCATATCGATTGCGGACCAAGTCAAAATTTACAACCATATACATTACAATATATACACTTACGAGGAAAAGTGTAGGTGTGGCTGTAAAGACTGTACAGTAATGTAGAAATGTGTGTACCCATTATGGGTCTCCCATTTAAAGGTGTTTGTGGGGCAAGTGAAGATCATGAGTTTTTCAATACCTCACAGTACTATGGGGGGCACCGCTCGGTAGAGGAATCTTTAAATAGGGTGTGTAAGGACAGAGTATCCCCTAACCCAAGATGCTGCTTCCCTATATCCCACAACACTTGTGTTGAGCTGTGGGATCTATCCCCACAAAGCCTTAATTTTACTACCTTAAACTATACCCTTTCTATCAACATGCGCGTCTAATTGATTTTTAAACATGTTTATAGACGTGCTACTAATTACTTCTACCAGCAAACTATTCCAGCTATTTACTATTCTATGCGTAAAAAAGTTTTTCGCAACTGCTGTCTCGAACCTTCTACTTGTCAACTTACACCCGTTATTTCTAGTCCTATTATATTGAGATATTTCCAAAAAGCTATCTCTATCTACATTATCAAACCCATTCATAATTTTGAAAACCTGGATTAGATCACCCCTTAACCTCCTAGTCTCGAGAGTAGTCAATTTTAACTCCTTAACACTAGAACAGCGAAGTGGTCATTTTGACCACTTTTTCCAAATTTAATTAGCATATCTTGCTTAATTCGGATTAGTTTGCAGTCATATTCCATGAATGCCTTCACTACGCCAATAACCTTTTTGTGGTATAATATGATTCAATATATCTAATTATTTCACAAGATATTCAGCAATATTACTATAACAGCGAAATGATCACTTTGACCGTTTCTCATAAAAGCAATACAGGAGTGCTGTAAAGACTTGTCATAACATGTTCAATCTCGCTGTATGTTGTTGACAACAACACACGGCAGTTCAGTGTGTGTTGCGCTTCCAAGCTGCAAGCATGTGTGCAAACCCCCCTTTCAAATGAAGAAATTCTTCGATGTTTGCAAGCAATTTCAGAATCAAACTCAGAAGGAAGTGATATATCATTGGACAGTGATGATGGTGAAGATGATTATATTCCTCAGGCAGAAAGTTCATCATCTGAGTCAAATGAAGAAAGTGATGACCAGGCACAAACTGATTCAGCTAATAAAACATTCAATGCTGGTCATGTTGCGGGTGAGTACAATAAATATTTACATCTTTGTCAGTTTCAGTATGGTGATTCATGCATAAGTTTATTGATGATGATTAGCAATGATTTCGTGTCATATTGTAGAACCATTATGGTTATATATATAATTATAATAATAGCACAGGCCCGTAGCCACAGGGGGGGGAGGGGGGGGGGGCAAACCCCACCCTGTAAAACATCCCCCCCCCCCCGGAAAAACTTGGCACTTTTCACCAAATTGAATTAGAACCATATATATATCATATATATATATATATATATATTCCTTCATTGTCCCCCCCTATCAATTTCTCCACCCCTCCTACTCATTTGGTCTGGCTACGGGCCTGTAATAGCAACTTACCATTGTGCTTTATTATTTGCAGGAAAGATGGGAGGCTTTATAGGAAGAAAAAAGCGATGCGAAACTCCTGCTTTGATTGAAGTTAATTCAGTTTTAACGGCGAAGGATGGCACAGAATGGGAGGTTATTGAACAAGGCAACAGAAATGAGGGAAAAACCCGATCACAGAATATTGTACGTGAAGAACCTGGCCCCACAGTTTATACCAAATGACAAATTGCTGAAAATGATTTTTTGAGTGCTTTTAGATTGCTAATTGATGATTTTATTTTGAAACATATACAAGTGTACTCAAGCAGAAGCTCATAGACGATTGAAAACTACTTCATGGACTGTCACTGGAAGAAATTATGGCTACTATTGGCATCATGTTTGCTCGAGGAATATTGGCCAAGGGGCAACCTGCTGATGATCTCTGGTCAAGAGAGTGGGGACCTCCTTTCTTTCGTGAAACAATGGCACAAGATCGCTTTCGAGAAATTATGAGACCTCCGTTTTGACATGAAGTCTAACAGATCTGAAAGGCTGAAAACGGACAAATTTGCACCGACATCTCAAGTTTGGAATCAGTTCACCCAAAATTGCATTGCTTGCTACAGACCAAGCGAATATATAACTGTTGATGAACAGTTATTCCCCACTAAAGCAAGGTGCCCTTTTACCCAGTACATTGCCACTAAGCCAGACAAATTTGGTATAAAATTTTGGATAGCTGCTGATACCAAGTCAAAATACTTCTTGAACAGATTCCCATACCTTGGTAAAGATGCAAAGCGCCCATCAAACCAACCACTTTCAGAATATGTAGTTCTTCAACTTGTCAAACCATACCTTGGCAAAGGAAGAAACATTACGACTGACAACTTTTTTACTTCAGTGAGTTTATGTCATAAATTACAACACAAAAATACTACCCTTGTTGGGACAATGAATCATGCCCGAAAAGAAGTGCCAATTGCCATCAAGAATTTGCGAGACAAAAGGTTCAACACTCATGTTTTGAAAAATGACCAAGCAACGCTAACTGTCTATCAATGCAAACCAAATAAAAATGTGATTCTTCTGAGCAGCGTGCATAGCTGTGTTCAAGTTGAAGATAATGCAAAAAGAACCCCTGAAACTGACTTACTACAATTCAACAAAATATGGTGTAGATATAGTTGATCAGATGGCTCGCAAATACAGCACTAAAGCTGGTTCAAGAAGGTGGCCCATTCATGTTTTCTATAATATGTTGGACCTCGCTGGAATCAATACAGCTGTTCTCTATAGGGAAGTTACTGGTAAGAACATTACTCGTTGCAACTTTCTTCTGCAGCTAGCATTACAATTACGACAGGGTTTTAAAAAGAGTGATGCAGAGCAGGATATCAGTGAAGATGACACTGCAGAGACAGATGTGATATTGTCCCGGAAAAGAAAACAATGCCAAGTGCAAATGTGCAAGCAAAATAAAACTTGTGAAATTTGTCACAAATGTAAAAAAAAGGTATGTGGATCATGCACAAGCCATGTAATCAAGAAAATCATTTGCAAGAAGTGTTCAACATAGAAAAGCACAGAAATAAAAACTAGGATTTATTAGTAAGATGAAAAAAGGATTATTTTGCGAAGTTAACCCTAAAGTTTTATTAATTTATAAGCGTAATTGGTTTTATCATATATGGTTATAAATAAATACCATTTATTTACTTCAAATAAAATTAAATACCTGTAAAAAGTATAATTTTCCTTCGATAAATACAAATGTAAACGTAAATTTAAAATAATATTAGGTGGCAGTCAATTTGACCGCCTCTCGCTGTTATGGGTATGCAAAAATTTCCGCTGTTCTAGTGTTAAGCCTATCCTCATACGACTTTGACCTAAGAGAGAGAATCATCTTAGTTGCTCGTCTTTGAACTCTTTCGATTTTGTCTATATCTTTGCGCATATGCAGATTCCAAAATTGGACTGCATACTCCAAATGGGGTCTAACTAATGATTTATAAAGAGGAACTATAATATCGCGCGATTTGTACTCAAAATTTTAAGCTATAAACCCTAACACTTTGTTCGCCTTATTGACCACTGCTGTACTTTGTTATGCTACTTTTAAATCACCAGTGACTATAACTCCTAAATCTTTTTCCTGCTCTACGCTTGTTAAATCTTTCCCTGACATACTATACGCGAACCTATATGCAAAATTTTGCACTTATCAACATTAAATCTCATTTGCCATGTGACTGACCAATCAACAATTTTATTCAGATCTTCCTGAATTTTACCTCTATCTTCATCATTAATCGCCCTACCACCCAGCTTCGTGTCATCCGCAAACTTTGAAACGGTACTGACTAGGCCAACATCTAAATCCCATCTCCAACCATTCCAGATACCTTGGACTTAATTGCTTCTTCAGATAGTTTCAAGTGATTAGGAGACCAACACATCAAAAATTTCATTGGCCAAATAAACTCCTGATTTGCTGCGTACTAAATTTATCCCAGCAAGTTTTACAGTCTTATCTTCTTCACTCATAACTAATACAACTAGCATGCTTAATCCCAAAATTGTTCCAATGTCAGCTGTTATTGTTACTGAAGTTTGTTCTTTAAGTTGATTATCTAATAGCTCACAAATTGTCTCGCACGCATGTGTGCTATGATTCAAATTTCCAACCTCACAACCTGACCTATATAATACAGCTAGAAGTACTGGATATAGAGCCCATGCAGTGTTTTTCATTATGTAGTATAAGATGTTGCCACATAAGTCTTCTATGCGTTTAGTAGTGTTCCAAGAAGATGTTTTCATCACTTCATAAACAGCAGCTATTTGATGATGCTGAAGTTTAATTAAATGTCTCTTCAGGTGGGTTTTCAGATTTCTAAACCATCTCTTGATTTCCTCCTTGTTTGCATACATAGGTTAAATCTTTAACATTGAAGTAACCTTTTATGTTAGAATGTTTGTCTGAAGCACATGCTTTGGGGTCTGTGCAAGCTATGCAATATAATGTAAACATTTTATCATCAGAAGCATCATCAATATCTTCTTGATTATTATCATCATCAACAGCTATATCTACATCAGGCATATTAGTATCACTACTTGCAATGTTTTCCATTATATCACTTGGTACTGAAAATGAATCATCAGCATGCCCTAGATCCTTCTTTTCCACCAATTTGAATGTAGATTTGATCAAATCATTGTTCAGGATTTCTTGTATTGATTTACACTTGCTTAAATGGGCTATGGAAGTGTCAAATTTATTGCTTTTTACTTTATTAGATTTGGATGCAACACGAACTTGAAGGCATATTTTGACTTCTCTTTATTAACCACAACAGCTTGGTGAGTTTCTTTTGTTAGGCGCAAAATTGCATTCAATGTCTTCTGGATTTGGGAATTTTCAAATTCCTCTAAAGCAGTTTTGTTAGTCTGATGCGCAGATTCCTCACTTACCTTTGGTTTCTTAGGTGGAGGAGAAGCACTTTCTTCAGTCTGTGAAACATCTAGTTAAAAAGTTTCATTTTCTAGATTAGCAGTTGAAGTTGGTTCATTTTTCTGAGGTCTAGCACCAGCACATTTTGTGAACAAACTAAATGACTGCTTTGCCGTATCTCTTTGCTGCACTTCATCCTGGTATTTCTTTACTGCAATATCTAAGCTGTGGGCCCAAACTCTGGGACCTCTTGTATTGTAAGAAATATTTTTTTTGGAATTAAAATGTTCCTCCCAGTTTTGCTTCTTTGAATATTTATTCTTGCATTGACCACAAAAGTAACCCCTTTTAACAGCCTCACTTTTCTCTCCAACTTCATCAATATTAGGATCCATTATTGATTATTGACTACCTGAAAAAATACAAAATAAGTAAAAGTTAGTAAATATAGTATGGTAAAAGTGGGTAAAAGTAAGTAAATATAGTACAATGAAAGTAAAAGTAAGTAAAAGTAAGTAAAAGTAAGTGCTTTAAACTTAGTAAAAGTAAGGAAGAGTAAGGAAAAGTTTAAACTTAACTAAACTTTTCAATTCTAGTCAAATTGGATTACTTAAAACCACACAAATAATTATCTGGCCAATTTATCAAACCTGGCCGAGATCAATGGAACATAGTCCAATCCTGATAATTTTATATTAAAAAAATACATTTTAATAAAATTTTAATTATCAAAACACTGAAGCTTAACAAAAAATAAAAATAATTGTTAAATATGGAATTACCAACTAAACTTAAAATAACTAAATTTGTAATTTAAAAAAAATTGGTTTGTACAAGAACATATACGCAAAAAAATTGCATAACATCTAGCGGATGAACAAAACCCAAACCCAAATTTACTTTTCCTCATGGTCAAATTTACTGGAGCAATGCTCCCAAGATCCCAGGAATCTGGAGTCATGGTCCTTGCTGCCCATTGAACCTGGATTACAAACATTTAATGCAGATGGTTGTATGTGATTTGTTGAGCAAGCTATGTATGGTACATCATTTTCTTTACTAGGGCAATTTGAACAGACTTAACTTTCTTAAAGAATCCTTTCCAGATTTTGATGAACATGACCAAATTACATTCCAGCAGTGGCAATCTATCAATTGTACAACAATAGTGTCAGTGGTTATGGATCATTTGAGTTTTTTGCTTCTAAAAATTGACAATATGACATCTCATTCCTACATTTCCAAATGTCAAGCATGTTACCTCAACAAACTAAAACAAGAACTTTGTGAATCCTTCAACCTGCATCATTCTTGCTGAAAATTATTCAATGGCCATTCAGGATGCAGTTCAAGGGTGACACTGGACTAAGCAACAATGTACTATCCATCCTATTGTTATATGTGGATTCCTCTGGTAAGCTTCAGACAAAATCATTTGCCTTTTTCTCTGATGACCTTGAACATGCTAAATTTTTTATCATCTTCAAACTGTTCTGTTCTTTCATATTTGCCCCATATCTCAAAAATTGAATATTTCTCTGATGGATGCTCTGGTCAGTACAAAGACTTCAAAATTCTTAATTTAACCTTTCATAAACAAGATTTCAAACTCAATGCAACATGGAACTACTTTGCCACCAGTCATGGAAAATCTCCATATGATGGTCTTAGTGGAACTATTAAAAGAAAGCTGCTTCATAAAGTTGAACTAACAAAGATAATTTCTGCCATTCAAGCTTTCATTTTTTGTAAAAGCAGCATGCCTTCAATACAGTTCTTTTATATTGCAAGAGAAACTTATACCAGTAAGAGCCACTTTAGAAGAAAGGTTCAAATTTGGAACTGTTCCTGGAACAAGCTTTCACATCATTCCAGAAAAGATTGGCTGCATCTCCTACAAAAGAACTGCAGAGGATGAGAAACTTCCAGGAATGTTTTCTTTTTTTAGTTCACCATCCACTGTATCAACAACTGATACCTAAATTACATGATTATATTGCTACCATGTATGACAGTCATTGGTGGATTGGAGTGATTACCAATATTGATAAGGAATCTGATGATTGAGGTTAAATTCATGACACCTCACAGTCCAAGACATTCTCTTGGCCAACTCAGGATGATATCTACTGGATTCCAGTCAAATATATTGAGAACTCACTGCACTGATTACTACATCAGGACTGTATACAAAATATCAGATGAGGATTTCACTGCTCATTGAATTTTAGTTACAAACCAAACACACTAAACTTATTGTAATAGGCACTTCTTAGATCCACTTTTGAGAGCACAATGAATATACTGTTTGTGTAACCAAATACATATTATGTAGATTTGTATTGAACTTTTTGAAAATGTTTAGAAAAAACCAATAAAACTAAATCTGCCATAGCTAGTCCAAAGTCTAGTTGAGAAAATGATGGGTGTTACAGCCATAGGGAAGTTCCTCAAAACTTAAAGTGATGTTAACAGGTCTAAACTAGGTTTAATGGCAGATGTTTCTGAAAATTTTGGTGCCAGAAGTAAAACTAAAAAATAATCTATTTATGGAATTTAAATGTTACCAATTCCAGTGGAATTGTCCATTACACTTACCATTAAATGAAATCTTATGACCTCTTACTGTAGTTTTTCCATTTTTATCTAGTTTAGATTCCTTGCCCTCTGAATTGTAGGAATTTGACATTTTGTATTGTTGATAAAAATTATAATTTTAGAGCATTTCTTGCAAATAGCAATGGGGTGCGAGAGCACAATCCCATTTTTGTACAAGAAAATGTGGTATGCTCTCATGCCTGTAAAATCACAAAGATAATATCCAAGATTTTTTTAAACATGATTTCTCATATGTCTATCCTAAATAATACTGCATTTCCCTTTAAAAAAACCTATGCAGACCCAAGATACAGGCCCTCAAAGCCAACCCATTTTTTTGGTTAGATAAAATACGAAGATATGACTTGGAAGAGTGAATTTTTTCCATATTTTTACATCATTTTTGGATTCCTTGCCCTCAAAAATGTAGGATTTGACACCTGAGATTGAACAAAAAATGATTTTAAAGAAATTTTTAAATAAAATAGCGCTCTTAGCACCACCCAGTGGCAAAGGTATCAAACTTTGAAGTGCTATAACTCTAGAACCATAGGCCCAATTACAAAAATTTAAATTATTTTAATTATTTTTCAAGGCTTATTGGCTCCCTCCAGCTCAAAATTGAAAATGGTATGGTTTACACCCCTGACTGAATTATAATGGAATGACAGAAGCATGGAAGTAGTTAGCCTAAAACAGTTTCACTCAAGACTATAGCAATAATGGAAATGAGCCTATCTCAAGAGGATCAACCTGGGTCACACTGCTGAGAAAAATTAAGAAATTTAGGTATCAGTCAAAGTTCTATACAAAGAATATAGAGAATGGTAGGACTTAAAGAATTTACAAAAGGATCCATGTTTCAAGATATGATAGCAATGCAAGAGCTAGAAGAAAAGTATAGAAAATTTCTTGATAGATTTTCATCCATATTAAAATAGTTTTTACAGATAAAAGATTTGAGAGATTGCTCAAAACTCCTAGAATGATGTTTATGGTTGGCATAAGAAAGATTCCTCCATCAAGACAAGTCTAGTTTTCTAAAAAAATCATGGTATTAGCAGATTTATCTTGGAATGGAAAGAAACTCCATTCAGAAAATAAAAATTCTGAAACGTATGCAAATATCTTGGAAAATCTTGCCTGATTGTCAGCATCTGTACTATGGAAACAATTTCATACTCAAGATGGTGCAACAGCTCATACTAGCAAGTTTACATAGGATTACAATAGAATGTAGTCAGAAAAAATGACTGGACCCTACAATCACCTGATTGCAATACCATGGATTATTGCATATGGAACACTAGCAGAGGACTTAATGCCAAACAAATTTTACAGAAATGCAATTAAAAGGGGGGGGGGGGGAATACTCGTGTTAAGACAGTAGAAATCAGAAAATTTATGTTATGGAAAAGTTTAAGATTAGTTTGTCAACAGGATGACAGACATTCATTTTTCACCATACCCCATTACTCCCTCAGCTATGGAAAAAGTATTTTTTGTAGAGGTTAAACTTTTATAATGGCTTATCAATAGATTGAGGTAAAAGTGATGTAAATTTTGGAAGTGTGAACTACATATTTTTAAAGTTATTGATGTTCAAATCTCAAGGCAGTTTTTTGGGCCACCCAATATGGTAATTCTTATGTTAGGCCTCGCTTACAATACTGCAGTCAAGCTTGGTCCCCTCACCTACCTTAGAGGTGATATCAATATGTTTGAAGGTGTGCAATGTAGGGCAACCAAGCTAATCCCTCACCTAAAAAGGCTGGAATACAGGAAAAGATTAAAGGAATTAAGTATCCTTAGTTTCAAGAGATGTTGTATACAGAGATATGATAGATATTAAAAATGTTTTCAGGTTTGGACAACTTAGATGTATACAACTTTCATGCTAGAGGCTGATGTGATAACTCTTGGCCATAAGAAAATTAGAGAGACAGAATTTAGCTATAAAAATACTTTAAGTCAGTACTCAGTAGTAGATGTAGGTTTTTGGAAGACTTGCCATATGATATGGTAAATACTAAACAGTAGTTCATTAATTTTAAGAACAATTTAGACACTTCCATGAAGGAAAGTTGAGAACTTTTATTCTTAGTTTAAGTTATATAGGCTACTTTGGTTATAGTAAATGGTTGTATATTGATTAGCTAACTTTAGTGATCAAGATTTTTTTTTTTAGTATAAAATATAGCTCATGACTTGGATAGCCTTGATGGGGCCCCAATGGCTTCACAGTTTCCAAATGAAATTTAATGAAACAATATAAAATTATTAATATAGAGTAGACTATTTTATAATATTTAGAGATTAGCTAAAGAGAAAATTTAAATTTAATGGACAACTTAACTTCTACCTTTTTGTAAACTAAAATATTTTTATACAATTATCTGAAACTAGTATAAATTATCAGTATTTTTTATTTGTTCAATTTTCTATAGTTAAGTATTACTTTCACAGCTCCACAAAAATCAACTTGGTTATAAAAGTAATATATTTATGTAGATATAGAATAAATAAAAACCTAGCTCTCTATTTTTAGAAATTTCTCCAAAAATTTAATATTTTTAATAAGAACTTTCTACCACTCTATCACATGACTGCCTATAAAATATGGCAAAGGTAGAAATGTCAGTTTCAAGTGTAATGTTGTTGATAGATATGTTTAGTAGGTATTCCATCAGTGAGCTTATTTTTTATAATTATTCTAATATGAATATGTAATAATGCAGTGCTATGATTTATCTACTTGTCAGTTGCCCCTAGTCATTTGAATGCCTAGTTAGGTCAATTGTACACCCTTAATTGGTTAGGTTAATGATATTTTTTATTAGTTAATGAAAATAATCTAACCAATCAAAGGTTGACCTAACTAGCCATTCAATTAACCTTAGTTATTTAATTAGTGATGAAGCAACGAATGTAATACTATTTTTCCTATAAATATAGATTATTTCGTAATGAAAATTTTTTAAACTTTCAAAGAATCAAAGTGGTAACTAAATTTGACCAATACTCAGTGGCTAATTCTACCAATACCACTTAATCATATGATTAAAATAATTAATTAGCAATCTTGAAATTGACTTTGTAAAATTTGATTATAGAATATAGCTTAGGACTTGGATAACTAATAACCAAGTGGCTTCAAGTCCGAAATAGAAAAAATTTTAGGCCTAGATTCTGCAGCCTAGGTTTGATTCACTACAAGGTGAATGAAAATTATTAAATTTGTGTCAATCTTTTATTTTAGATAAGGTATGTAAGATCAAGGCTACAAATAAATACCTTTTATTTTAGGCATAGAAAATCAAAAGATCAAAAAGCCCTCTGAACTGTTTAGAGGCTACAAATAAGGTAGGCAAAATATCATGATCAGTAGTATTAGACATTTTTCTTTATTGTACCTTCAATTTCTTCTTTCCAATTAGTAATAATTAACTTTTTATTAAAACTAAAAAATATAACCAATCGAGGGTATACAAATATAACCAATCGAGGGTATACAATTGACCTAACTAGGAATTCAATAATTTTCTTATAGATTTGATGAAAATATCACGCTTTACCTTTACTAACTAATTAGGTTAATCAAATACCTAGTTAAGTCAACTATATACCCTTGACAAATTAGTTATGATCTTTTCATTAGTTAAAAATATTCTGTGTCAATTATTACCATACTAACTAGAGAAATTAAGGATACTATAAAGGAAAAGATCCAAAACTATTGAGCCCTATATTTTATTTATCTCATTTTATACTTATTTGTAGCCTCAATTTTATGTACCATACTTAAAATGAAAGTGCCAAATTTGTTTCAACCTCTTGCTTTCCATAATACATTACATGATTGCAATTTTCAATTTCATTTTTATAGCAATTATAGTCTGTACCAGCTGTAATTTTCCAACGACCTAGATCTACAAATAATTAAAAAGTTAATATTTATAGGAAGCAAGTTTTTTTTTTTTTATTAGTATACTAGCCATAAAGCTTATTTTGATATAGGAGCCTATAAGGCAATCCTTCAGAATCTAGTTATAAATTAGTTTTTTTTTTTTTTTAGTAATTATAAATTAAACATGGCAGGCAGACCTATAACAATGCACACTTATGTCAACTATATACCCTTGATGATTGGTTATATTAAGTTATATTTTTGTTTAAACTAAAAAATTATCAATCTAACCAATCATCAATGATATACAGATGACCTAACCAGGCATTCAATTATAAGTGCCTACCATATTTAATTTATAATTCAAAAAGTAGTAATTATTCATTTTAGTACTTTTCCTCCTTTCTGAACCAAAACACATTTTCCTGGTATTTTGTGGTATGATTTGTTCAAATCTGAACTTTGTTTCTTTGGGAAATGAGCTGTTTGAGAAATTTTAAAATTGAAAATTTCTCAAAAATGGCTCATTTCCCAAAGAAACAAAGTTCAGATTTGAGCAAATCATACCAGAAAAATGTGTTTTGGTACTGACCTAACCTAAACTGACCTAACCTAAACTGACCTAACCTAAACTGACCTAACCTAAACTGACCTAACCTAAACTGACCTAACCTAAACTGACCTAACCTAAACTGACCTAACCTAAACTGACCTAACCTAAACTGACCTAACCTAAACTGACCTAACCTAAACTGACCTAACCTAAACTGACCTAACCTAAACTGACCTAACCTAACCTAAACTGACCTAACCTAAACTGACCTAACCTAAACTGACCTAACCTAAACTGACCTAACCTAACCTAAACTGACCTAACCTAAACTGACCTAACCTAAACTGACCTAACCTAAACTGACCTAACCTAAACTGACCTAACCTAAACTGACCTAACCTAAACTGACCTAACCTAAACTGATTGGGTTTTGTTGCCAGACCGTAATATCCAGCTCTTCACGTCTTTCCAACAACACTCAATATTTTGAATGTGAACGGTGTCTTCCACGAACCGCTGTGAATGGTTGACTGTCCGGTGAATGTAGCCTAGATTTCCAAGTTGAGAATACGCACGCCACTCGTCGGAATAGATTGTAGTCCCAGGCCTAATATGTTGCTGGATCAGGCGAACAAGAGTTGTTGTATCTCTCTGAGGAACCGCAAACAGTAGTTTTTTGGAACTGCGTTCCAAGGTACCAAAAACCCAGGCAATCGCAACCTCCGCAAACCATAATGAAAACCAGACTAAAGCATTCTTGAATGAGTATGTATTATGAGAGATTCAAAATGTACGTCTCTGATTGGTCAGATAAGGTCACGTGAAACCAAAACGAGATATAATTGGTTGTTTTGAACCTGTTTCCTAATTTTGCCACGAGATGTCTCCCCATAAAACTGGAGAGGGCTCCGTTCGTTAAAATTTTAACAGCGTTAAGAGCTAAATACTCGGTCAATGGCCTATAATAGCTACTTTTTACGTCTAAATTTTTTTTTTTTTTCAGAAAAAATAATTACATTTCCTTGATTTTTATCAGTTTCCCTGAGGTTTCAAGGTGTCCTGAATACGAATGTATATGTTAAATTGTCATAGAATGTCTTTCTATCAAAAACGAACAAAGCATTAAAACGAATATTAACCCAAAAAGTACCTAATTTAGTGCATTAAAAGCAATAACCATTCATCAAAAGGATTTTTTTTTTTTTTTTTTTTTTTTTTTTACAACCAGGATTCTGAAGGATCGCCTATAAAACTTTTGAAAATTCATCTTCAAAAGCAGGTCACAAAAAATTTTTTTTATCCACCATACCCTACCCACAATTTTATCTGCCTTATGACCAGCCCTTTGGTTCAGAACACCATAATTAAGCCTAAAAAGAAAAAATTTGTGAAAATCTTAAAAAATTTCAAAAACGTGATCATCAATAATTAGGGCCCCGTAACAAACTACTAGCTAAGCCTCCACTCATTACTGAGCTGCTATTTCGAACTTAGCTAGCCTGGAACGATCTAATAATAGGACCTAGCTTGGGCTCAGCTTGTATAGCTTAGCCTCTCTATATTCAACATGGAAGCTCGTTCAAGCTAAGCTTCCGTTAAACCTAGTTTATGAAACCTAAGCACAAAAATAGGCTTAGAATCTCCAAATGAAAACTGGAATTGATTTCTTACTTTGCCAGTTGAATAAAATCATGAAAATGCCGTCGAAGGCGAGATTATTACAATAGCAGATAACGACGTTTGATCCACGTCCAGATGGTAAAGTAATGAATTAATGGCGGCGCTCATGACTACGTAAGTGAAGGTGGTTGTTGTTGTTTTAAGCCGTTTTCTATTGGATCGAAATGTGATTTCACCAAAGCCTACCTGTATCTAGTCAGGCCATGCTTCTATAAATTTCTTACACTTTTGTCTAAATATATGCAAATACCGCAACTAGGTTTGCCAGATTTTCAAATGCCCATTCGGGACAAAAAATTTTCAGTTTTTTTTTTAAGACCAAATTTTTTTCAAACTGAAATTAGATTTCTTCAACGGTTACAACAAACAAAATTAGAAATTTTTTATTAAAATAATACTTAACAATTAAACATCGTGAATAATATTGAAATTATTATACATAATATTGATATATCGTAAATAATATTGAAATTATCATAGCATATTAAGTATTGTAGTATACATCGATTTACTAATTATATTATGACATATGTCAATATTTTTCTGAACTTTTAATCTTCTTCAAAATTTTAGCTCAATCTTCTGACTTCAAGTTTAACTGAAATTCCTTGCAAGTCATAGAAAATTTTTCTTTATTCATGA
Organism: Bathynomus jamesi; assembly: GCA_023014485.1. Lineage (NCBI taxonomy): Eukaryota > Metazoa > Arthropoda > Malacostraca > Isopoda > Cirolanidae > Bathynomus > Bathynomus jamesi. The sequence goes on along the minus strand of JAJOZX010000658.1, from coordinate 636,331 downwards.
GTTCTGATTCTAAGTTTTGGATGAGCAACTGATTTCTCTCTTTCCTCCAGTTGGTTGTCATCAAGCTGAAAATTCTTTCAGACACAGCTTACAATATAACTACAGCCGAAAAACTGCCAAATCGTGGTCAAACACATTTTATAAGCGTTATGTAATCTCTAGGATGTTCTAGAACATTCAACATTACTCTACAGAATTCTACAGGATCCTACACAATTCTAGAAAATTCTAAATCAATTCATCTTGAAAAAATTTGCTTAAAAAATATATTTTGTGGGACATTTTGAATACAAAACGGGACGCGGGATTTGGGACGTCTGGCAACCCTAAGTCCACAACCATCAAAATTATGAGCCATTGAAACCAAATTTGTGAGGTGCAGTGGCGGTCCTAGCTTACATGACGCCCTGGGCGAACCTCACCTTCAGCCCCCCCCCCTGTTCGCCACACACACACACATTCGAATCCCCCCAAAATAAAGGACAGACATAACTCTTTCACAAAATAACTTTTTATTGGACTAATTGTTGGAACTTCAGAACCAAAACAAAGACTCAAATTTCTGAATTTTACAAATCCTTCATCACGTAAATAGAATAACTCACTTAAGAGAATGTAATTATGATACTATGAACAGGAAAAATACAAATTAAATTGCACAACTGCCATAAATAAACTAGAGAATCAAATTTCTAAATTGTACAAATGCTCTATCACATAAATAGAATAAGACACTTAAGAGAGGGTAATTATTATGCTACACTTTGAACAAGAAACAAAATAAATTGCACCACAGCACAACTGCCATCTAAAGCCTGACTCTTCTTACCTTCCTTGATGCAAAGTCATGAATTAAATCATCATATGAAATCTGCTCAGCAATTGTATGATTTATACTGATGATGGCCAGACCGGTAAGGCGTTCCTGTGACATAGTTGACCTCAGGTAGGATTTGATGAGCTTCAGCTTTGAAAAGCTCCTCTCTGCTTCAGCAACAGTGACTGGAAGAGTAAGACCAATTCTGAGAGCAGTCCACAAATTTGGATATATTTCAGAGAGCTCCCTTTCATGGATAAATGTCAGCAGTTCAAGCAAGGATATGGTCTTTGATGGCAAGTCAGGCAAGTTCTTCAGCTCCTGTGCAAGCTCTCTGCCATCCAAGTCAGATTGTCCCTTAAAGTGTAGTGTAGTACTAAGGTTCACACATTGTTCTGTCAGCTCCTCAAATGTGAGATTTTGGAAATGTGTCAGCACTCCAAACTTCTCTCCCACAATTTCCAACGTGGAAAATCTTTCCTGAATGGCTGATGTTGCAGCATCAACCACTGCATTGAAAAATGTCACCTCCAGCTTCTTCAAAGCATCAATCAAGGGCTCATCAGATGCTTCATAGGAGAAGTGCCGCTTTGTGGACCTCAGCCGTTTTTGTTTTAACACAGCCTCCACATTCATTTGTTCACAGATATCTGTGGCTGCCATTTGTGCAGCCACAAAACCTGTTGCCCTGTAATTGCGGAGACCTCTCTCTGTTTTTTTTAGGAGATTTACTGCAACATCAACGTGCATGCTAGGAGACTGCATCTGCTTGCTCACATGCTGAATTTGGCACAACAGGTCATGCCACACCACTGAACAAATGGCGAAGCGGTATGACCCAACCTCCTCTGACAGAGATTGAGCCTCGACCTTTATTACAGAGTCTTTGGTGTGGTCCCTCACCTCGATCAGTGCATCTCTCACTGCAGCTGCCTGATATCTCAGGGGCTCCACACTCTTGATCTTGCTTTCCCACCTTGTATCAGACCACATCTTCAATGTGATGTTCACATGTTTTTTCAAAATGGCCCATCGTTGTGTGGAGGCTGAAAACAAGTTGTAAAGCTTCTGCAAGATGCCAAAGTAACTTGTGGCATCAATAGATCCCTTAGCAGCATCGGCCACAAGCAAATTCAGAGAATGAGCCCCACATGGAACAAACAGAGCTCTGGGATTAATTTCTAGGAGCCTGGATTGAACACCCTTGTTTTTTCCCCTCATGTTGGCCCCGTTGTCGTGTATGATTGTCCTCTACAGTCCATGAAAGGAACTTTTAGCTCCTCCAGTCTCTTCAGAATCAGAGATGCCAAATGTTGACCAGTGGACTCCTCTGCCTCCAAAAACCCCATGAAATGTTCCTTTATATGGGGCTTCCCCTCCAGTGACACAACCCGAATCACAACTGACAACTGTTCAGTGTGGCTGATATCTGGAGTGCAATCTAGAATTATTGAAAAAAACTTTGATTGTTTGATGTCGCTCACCATTGCTGAAATGGTCTTGCTGCTCGACAAATCAATGAGTTCGTTTTGTATGTGGTGGCCGAGGTAGCTGGTGTGACTGGAGGTCCCTTTTTGGACACGGTTAATGTGCTCTTGCATTATAGGATCAAATTGTGCCATCAGTTCAACTTCTTTCAGAAAATTGCCATTTGATGGTGAGAACAATTTTTCTGTATGTCCCCTTAGTGCCAAATTCCTAACTGCCAGAGAATGCACAATAGCAGTGAGACGTGTCAGCACCGCTCTCCATCTCAACTTCTCAGCCTCCAGAAGTGCCATCTCCTGCTTGTCAATGGTCTCCCCCTTTCTCATCCTCACTGCCAGTTCTTTCCAGATTTTCATAGAATTTAGGTGTTCTGAACTGTTGTCATGTGATGTGAGCAATGAGCTTGCATGCTTCCAGTCCGAGAGTCCCAAACTTGTTAAATTTATTTTCCTCTTGGAAAATAATGTACAACAGAAACAGAAAAGGCTGTTGTTTTTTAAGGAATAGACCAACCAACTTCTGGTTATATTTTCCCCACTAACCAATGACTTCCTGAAGTATTGATGGTGGAAACTTCTTCCGTCACTGTCGTTTCTAGGGAATACAAAGTCAGATGGTACTTGACTTGGTCCCCTGGAAACCAGTTGTGTCCGAATTCTCTCAGTCAGAACTGAAGGCCAGTTAGCAGGGTCGGTGGACAGAGACTCATCCTCAGGAGGCGATTCTGCTCCAGGCATTTCTAATAGAAAGAACAAGAGCATTACTCATTAGTATACACACCTAAGTTAGATAACACATTATTCACAGCACTTTGTTATGGTGGTGGTGTTATGGAATTATGGTGGTGAAACACCACACATACCCAGTAACCCAGACCCAGTGATAATAACATTATAATTTATAACTGTTTGCAAAATGCTTTGCAGGGATGCACACACATACACATACACACACACGCACACACTCACAGACATATGTGCACACAAACTCACCTGAAGAGTCCTGCCGGGGAGAAGTAGAAGCAAATGGGTCTTCATCCTCAGGATCAGACTGCATTTGTGGAGACATAGTGAGGAGGAGGAGGTAGATGGCTCCTCAGCCTCAATAATGGCAGAAGTAGACGGCTTCTCATCCTGGCTAGTGGCAGAGGGTGTTCCAAAATATTTCAAAAGTGCCCCTGCAAATAGTAAAATAGAACATAACAGACCAATGCATGAATAGGCTAGTACAATTAATTTAACATGTTATTAAGCACAATTTATTAAACTTTTAGAATAGGAAACAAATGAATAATACAACCTCCTTGGTTAATGGCTAATTATATACATAATAGTACACTTCAAATGACTCAGAAAGCTATATCACAAAATAGCAGTGCAATATAGCAGTGAAGAGTAGATGACATAGCTCTATACCTTTATCTTTTGCTCGTTTCTCCTCTTCTTCTTTCCTCTTTTTTCTAAACTGAGCACCTGATAGCTTTGACCTCTTCTTATCCATTTGCGGTTATTTGACAGACCTTAGTGGCTTAGTGTGAAGATTCGTTCTGTAATAAATAATATACATTTCACTATTTAACCAAACCCAGAAAAATAACATTACATATGTTAAAGTATGGGCCTTTATTCCCAATAATATTAATCTGGAAGCATTTTGCATTGTTTAGGTCTTTTATGGGAAGGTTTATGGAAAATGCAATAGATGGTTTTTTATTAATAAAAATATATTTATTGATCTTTTATTATTTATTTTATTTTATTTTTTATTTTTATTTATTTCTTTATTTATTTATTCTTATTTTTATTTTTATTTTTTTTGCAGGCGCTCATGCCGCCCCTCCACAAATGCCGCCCTGTGCGGCTGCCCATATTGCCCATATGAGGAACCGCCACTGGTGAGGTGCACATAAAATCTAAGCAACTCGTAAGCTTAACGTAAATGTTCATCTAGAACATGGTAACTGTATGATTTTTATGCTTTAATATATCATTACATTACAATTGGAAAAGAATAAAGCCTGCCCGTCTATAGCGATTACCTATCGAACAAACGATCCATTGAAAATATCCAACGGAATTAGAATACTGCATTCAAGCTCCGTCCCCTCATCTTAGACATGATATTGATATGCTTGAAGCAAGTTCAAGGTGTGCAACGTAGGGCAATCAAGCTTATCCCTAACCTAAGAAGATTGGAATATAGAGAAAGATTAAAGGAATTAGGTATCTTTAGTTTTGAGAGACGTTGTATGAGGGGAGATATGATACAGATGTTCAAAATGTTTTTAGGTTTGGACAATTTAGATGTACGTAACTTTTTCTCACTTGAGGCTGATGGGATAACTCGTGGGCATAATAAGAAAATTAGAAAACAAACCTGTAAACTTGATCTACGAAAATACTTTTTCAGTCATAGAGTAGTAGATTTTTGACATGATTTGCCATAAAATGTGGGAAACAGCAGCTCGCTAGTTAATTTTAAGAACATTTTTGACATTTTCATGAATGAAAGAGATAGTTTGTAGATTGTAAATATTGTATATTTTTAGTTTAAGTTACGTAGGCTACTTCGGTAGTAGAAAATAGTTGTATGCTATAACTGGCTTGAGATTGACATTTTGCAAGATTTTAAATAGTAAATAAATTGTAAATAGTGTGTATTCTTAGCTTAAGTTATGTAGGCTACTTTGGTAATAGTAAATACTTGTATGTTGATTGGCTGACTTGAGAGTGACGTTTTATTATTATTATTATTATAAAATATAGCTCATGACTTGGAAAACCTCGATAGGCCACAGTGGCTTCATGTTTTCTAAATGAAATATAATGTAATGTAATTAATGCCTAAACCTAGACAATAGTCAAAAGATCAATGCCGTTTCGTTAAAATTTCGTGGGCTTTTTGTTTACGTCAGGTTACGGTATTCTACCCTCGATTTTCAGTATAGTCCACCCATACAGGGTGGTCCAAAAGTCCCATCTATTTTGCTGATGAGGTGACGTGTATGTGTATATATATGTATATAGTCTAAAAGTAACTAAAGGGAAAAGTCACTAAAAGAAAGCTGAATGGCAACACAAAAAGATAAACAGTGGAACGCGGTCTGTTCGTTGTTTGGGCTGAACTAACAGCATGTATTTTTATATCGAACTAAATCGTTGGTGCTAAGTTTAATTTGGTGATGTTTCTAAAGTACTAAAGTTAAGCAGGAAGTTGTCTAATTATTATATCAGTTAGGGGTAATGTCTATAGCTTCTAACTTAGTAAAGCTAGCTAATTTATTAGGTTGTCTGTGGGACGCTGGCAACTATAGTAGGCCCAAAGGAAGATCCAAATCAAAGCACCTGTAAGTACCTTTATTGTCTATTTAATAACCTAATACCTAATGGGGTCTAATACCCCTTACATTATTACATTTGGCGACGAGGATGGGATTTGGTTTATTGGATTTATTTGGTTGTTTGGAAAATTGGATGTACCCTAGCCTAGTGTGGGTCATTCGATTTGGTTGGCTGGTGTTGGTAAGCTACCGTACTATAGCTTAGGTCCTGCAGCCCTAACTCTAATACTAATTCCTACTCAGCCCAAACTCTAATACTAATTCCTACTCAGTGGCGGTCCTGGCATTTTTGGCACCCTAGGCGAGATCATGCAAAGGTGTCCTTCCTCTGTCAACAGCACACTCTCTCCCTCACCGTTGCATAACCTCTGCCGCAATAAAACACACTGAACACATTGTCTTTCAAACACAAAGCACCTCCTTCATTTATTGTTCTTCGCTTCAAGTAAGAACAAGTTGTCTTGAAACAAAAACTACAAAGAAATCTTGTATGAATAATAATTGAACACTCATTAAAGATTCCCAAATATACTGCAAACAAAATAAATATTCCACTGTATATTGAACATAAAATAGATAAATAAAAAACGCTAATAAATCACACAATGTAGCTTAATAAAGGAATAAGATTGCCAGCTAGCAAATAACTGAATTTTAAATTTGGTTTGGAAGTTTTAGGTCTAGTTGTTTTCCTATTAAATCCGCCTAGTCTTCCTTGATGCAAATTCATCAATGATGTCATCATAGGAAATCTGCTCAGAAACCGCATGGTTAATGCTGATGACAGTAAGACCACTGAGGCGGTCTTGCATCATGGTGGATCTCAGGTAAGTCTTGATGAGCTTGAGCTTGGAAAAGCTCCTCTCCGCTCCAGCCACTGTCACTGGAAGGGTGACAGCAACCCTGAGGGCGACCCAGAGGTTGGGATAGATCTCTGTGAGTTGCTTTTCATGGATAAACGTCAGCAGCTGAAGTGCTGTCAAGCTCGTAGATGGCAGTTCAGGCAAATTCTTTAAGTCCTCTGCCAACTCCCTACCATCTAGATCAGAATGTCCTCGACAGCTTAAAGTGTTGCTGAGGGTTTCTGATTGCTCTGTCATCTCCTCATTTGACAAGTTGTCTCTCACTTCTCCCAAGGTCTGCAATCTTTCCTGAAGTGATGAGATAGCAGCATCCACCACCACATTGAAAAATGTCACCTCCAAATTTTTAAGTGCGTCATTGATGGGCTCATCAGTGGACTCATAGCCGAGAAGTGCCGCTTTGTGGACATCAGCCTCTTTTGCTGGAGAACAGCCTCCACATTCATGTCTTCGCACATGTCCATGGCTGAGGTTTGTGCAGCCACAAAGCCTGTTTTCTGTAAGTGCTGAGAGTTGTTTCAGTCTTCCTTAGCAGATTGACAGCCACATGCAACTGCATTGAGGGAGACTGGATTAGTTTGCTGACTTGCTGTATGTGGCTTAGGATGTCATACCACACCAGTGCAGATTGAAAACCGGTATGACCCTATCTCTATATCATGTGAAGCAAATATGATGACACACAGTTGCTTCTGTCATTGTAAATAACTTATTACTGCCACATGCCATTTATTTTATTTGGGGTTTATATTTGTTTATTGTGTATTTTCCAGATTATTGTCACATTTTTGTTAAAGAAAAGTATAATTCAATGAAAAATTAAATCATTCGCATATTTATATAACCTTGGGAATTCTGGGGAAATTTTGTTGGGTGTTCTTGGGATAATTAAAAATGTAGAGTGGTCACACTGATAAGTACATGTTAATAACAGCAAAAATTTAGTTAAGCCCAATACTAAAACTAAACGCCTATAAACCTTACACCTAGCCATAAAGGGTAGGTTATGGTGAGGCAATGTTCCCTCTAAGGTGTGCGCGTGTGCGCGCGCACACGCGTTGTGAAACCCGCGCACACAGCAAAATAAAATGCGCACATGCTCAAGCGTATCATGAATCACGACAGTAAATGAAGTAATTTCATAAATATATCGTCACACAAGGTCTGACCATTTGCATCAACATACTCTATAGTCGCTCTTTTAAGTATTAACCTCTTCCGCCCGACTTCACCGACATCCGCGCAATTACGCAAAACGGTTTTTTTTTACTCTATGTATTTGCATTTTTTTCTCTTATACATTAACGCATTGAATATAAACCTTCTCTTTCTTATTTTTGCATAAAAACGAATAGTAATTACCTCATAATTCATAATTCATAAAAAATAAAATTATTTTATTCCTATTTTGTGAATGGATAAAATCATGAATTAATCTTGATAGTCTATTTTAAATTGCTAAATGCTAAAAATTGTTTTGAGAAATGATAACTAAAATAGTCATTTTCAATTAATTTTTTATTTTATTTCTTTATTTTGTTGAATTTTATTTTACTATTTTTTATTTTATTCATATTTTTAGAATGGATAAAATGTTTTCTTTTTTAAGAATATATAATATTGTAAACAGTTTTTTAATATCCATTTAATAGTACCGTAATGATCAAGCTATCACCTTATGGAAATAATATTTATTAAGTATTTAATATTTATATATATTTCATTTTGAAGATAATAGCGCTCAGAAAAGTTTGCACAATTTTTCACCATGAATCTAAATGTATGCACAACGAAAATTTCTTGCGCACAGACTAAAAAAAATTAGAGGGAACATTGTGGTGAGGGTGAGGGTTTTAAACTAAAACCCAAAATCTGACAACACAAACATGAAGCAGACAAATTTTAGAAGTCATTTCAGCAAAAAAAGAAAAAATTGATGATTTTTGCCTAAAATAGCGGATTGCCCACTTAAAGTAGCAAACTTATCTTGATTTTACAGTTTAAAAAAGTAACATTAGATATAAAAATGAAACTTAAATAAAATGTTCATGACATACCTCTACATTTCGATCGCATCTCCTCTTCCTCTTTTCTTCTCTTTCTTCCCTGTGCACCTGACGGCTTTGTCCTCTTCAACATGATGCTCGGCCAAACACGACTCACTGTAAACTAGAACACATACGAAATTGTGGAGTGGCGAAAAATCCGTCGCTAGCTACATTCTAATTTACTCTGCTTGATTTTAATAATTATAAACAGTTTTAACTTATACCTATTTCATTGCTTGTTTATTTTAATGAAATAACTTTTAATTTAGTTTTATAAATTGACTTTTACGAGCAAAATCGATACCTATCACCAAGGATAAATATTTATCTCTAACCGGGGTTGGTGAGACCGTGAGTTGATAAATTTCTCGAGCCCTGGACTGGAGCCTGTTTGAGAAAAAACAAAAAACGGGCGTGCTATGTCGCCCCCGCCACCAATTGGCGTCCTAGACGGCCACCTATATCGCCTATGCCCAGGACCGCCACTGTTCCTACTCAGCCCTAACCCTATTACAATTTCCTATTCAGCCCTAACGGGGGAGTAACTAGATCAATTTTAAACCCTACCTAACCTACTTCACGTTATTTGGCCTAAATGGGTTTTGTTCTAGCATGTCGGTGATTGGCCATATAAGCCCCTACGAAGACTCTGGGAAGGACTTCGAACCTTATGCCACTAGGGTGAGGTTGTTTTTCGAGGCAAATTCCATTCCTGATGCTAAGAAAGTACCTACCTTCCTAACTATAATAGGCCTAAAACGTTTGGCTTAGTTATGGACCTAGTTGCTCCTAAAGCACGGAAACATGCACCTATAGTGAATTGGTACAGGCCCTAACCAATCACTACAAACCCCGAGTAGTTCTCATCTATGAACGTTCCAAATTTTATTCGAGGCATCAGACTGCGAATGAAAGCATTGCAGAGTTTGTTGCAGGTATAAAAGCCTACAGCCGTATTTGTAAATTTGGGGACAAATTAGATGAAATGCTAAGAGATAGGTTTGTAATGGGTCTCAAAGAGGAGTCTACCCAGAAAGCCCTATTAGCTATACAGGACCTAACTTTTAGTCAGGCTGTAGAAATAGCTGCGGCTAGGGAGGCAGCTGCTATAGATGGTAGAGCTTTTGGCAGTCACAGTAGTAAGGCCCAACACGTAAATAGCTTTAAATCTTCTAGGCCTGGCAAACCTAATGAGCCTACTCGACAAACAAATAAAAGGTATGCGACAAATACGACTAAACCTTCTAATTCGAACGCTAAACAGGAAGAAAAGCCTCCCAAGCCATGTACTGGGTGTGGAAAACACCATTGGAAGAAGGACTGTCCTTTTAAAGAAGCAGTTTGCCGAAACTGTAATAAAATAGGCCACATAACTAAAGTTTGTTTTTCAAAGAAAACAAGGGGGTGAAAATTCTAATTATAACATTTCTAGTGGTAATCTTCAAAATGGAAATACTTCGAACATTAGAGTGGAGTACCTATTTTATGAGTAGCAAAGTGGTGATAATACAGGTTCACATGTTGTGGATGTAGGCCTAAATGGAATTACAGTTCCTCTGGAACTAGATACAGGTGCTGCCCGAACTGTCATGTCTAAAACAGTTTTTGACAAAACTTTCAAAAAATACATCTAAACTACATGCATCTAAAACAATACTAAAAAAATATGGGGACATACAAATACCTATTTGTGGAGAAGCATCCATCACAGTTACACTCAACAAGAAAACTTTGTATCATCCCTTAACTCTTTTAGTGGTGGATGAGCAAGGGCCTACTCTACTAGGCCGTGATTGGATTAACGCTTTGAAATTGCCAATTGACAAAATTTTGCCAAAGGGTCAGGCAGATGTGCATATACTCGCATTTCCATCTGACATAGACTCATTCTTAAGGGATTTTTCTTCTCTTTTTGGGCCTGAAGTAGGCAAACTAAAAGGCCATCAGGTTTGTATAGAGGTAGACCCAAATGTAACTCCAAAATTTTGTAAGGCTCATTCAATTGCATGCGGGAGAAGGTAGATTTAGAAATTGATAGGCTGCCCAAAGATAAAATTATCGAACCAGTCACACACGCTAAGTGGGCTGCCCCGGTAGTTCCTATACTAAAACTTGACACGTCAGTGCAGTTATGTGAGGATTACCGTTTAACAGCAAATAGAGCAGTTCTTCTAGATTGCTCCCCTATACGGTATACCCAAGCCTGATGAATTATTTAGCTCTCTTGCTGGGGGTAAATATTTCACAAAACTAGATATGTCCCAAGCCTATACTCAACTAAGTTTAGATGAAAATTCTAAAGAGCTAACTATCATAAATACGCACCGAGGCCTATATTAGGGTGTACCATTTTTGGGTCATTTTCAAAAAGTCAAGGTCCAGGAGTCTAATGTTGTGCCAAATGATGTCCTAAACACGAATTTTACAGGCATTTTCTAATCCGACAAATTTTGAATCCCCCCCCCCCCCCTTCAAATTTTGCGCATCCCCTTTTCCTAAAAACCCCATATATCTCAAACACTATTAACTTTATCGAAAAATGTTATAGAATAAAAATTATTTAGAATCAAAAGTTCTATTAGAAACGTTCATCAAAATAGAAATTTACTTAATTTTGAAAATTTTCATTTATTTTTTAAAAATTTAAATTAAAAATTTTTTTGCTTGCAGTGCCTTCTTCTTATAAAGTGTTACCGCCACCTTTGAAGCATCACCCCAATGCAGCTTCGCGGCGATGGGCTTTGTATTTACTAGTTATAATGCAAATCATAATTAGTTTTTATTATAACTAGCCTATACAAAGTGAGGACAACCTCAAAACTATATATATATAAAATAAAGCTAAAAATTAACACTTTATCTATAGTTGTGAGGTCCCATCGTTTTTTTTCCTTTATTCAACACTTTCCTCAAAAAAATAAAAAGAAACAAGTTTCCTAATTAGAAATCATTGATATAAGAGCTTTTTAAACATAAAAGAAAAGACAATTTATGGTATATTTAATAACAAAAAAAAATCAGCCTCTTCTAAATTAAAACAATCTCTGCAAATAAAAATACCTAATCTATCTGTTAATGAACTATTCTTTACTGAGTTTCATTCTTTTAAGAGTCTCTTTACTAGGATCAGGAATTAGTCTTCTATTCTCTTCCACAATTTGCAAAAGACCTTGAAATTCTTCTTCATTTTGACATTTGTCATGAAAGTCTTGAACCAGCTTGACTACTCTAATAGATGAAAGAATGTTTTTTAGTTTGTTGTAGTCATCGACCTCTTCCCATGTTGATGCTGGTTTCTTTATCCATGAGTTTGGTTTTGACCCACAGCATTGAAATAAATGCCATGAAATTGGACCTACTAGCTGATGAAGCTTTGTGTCTTCCTTTAAAATGGGGAAAACAGGTTGCCCACATACATAATTTTCTGGAACTGGATATTTGTTTAAGGATTTTGCGATCTTATCTTTTTCATCATTACTTAGCGATCCAAAGAAACTCAAAGGGACCACTTCCTCCGTCAAATACCAGTAATGATTGCCAAAAGATTTCAAAGCAGCATTTGCAACTTCCCTATCTTCCTTCTTGTAATTCACCAAATCATGATAAAACTTCAGATCATTAGCTGGACTATCTAGTGAATTAGAACATAAAAGCCAGTATTTTCCATAAATTAATGCATTAAATAGACACATTCTCTTTAATTTCTTAATCAATGATTCATCATATGATGCTTGGTGGGCAAAAGCATACATTTTATTTGTATACAAAATCATTGCCATCCACCTGGCACGGTGCATTGCACCAGGTTTCCGCCAATGACTGTTTTCTCTGGAAACCTCTCCTAAAAGCATTAAAGTTGTTCAGCAACTTCCTTATAGTCATCACGTGGAAAGCAGTCAGATTTTCTTAAACATTGGGTCATAAATTCTACACATTCTTCCTTTAGGCCTCTTTGATACCTTGATTTAACATCAAGAACATTGTATGTAGATTTCGTATTAATTTTCTTCATTTAGACTCGCGAAATTCTTTGAATAACTCAAACTCAGGAGATTTACTTGGGCCAAAAATGGTTTCATACACAGCACACAAAACTCTTTCAGCCACATGATGGCGGCATGCTAACCAAATCAATTTCTTTTGCAAAAGTTCTTCAAGTAACTTACAGGAACCTTTCATCCATCCTGAATTGGATGCAGTGGTATCAAATGATACTCCAAAGACATTTTGCTTCAAGTTCCATTTTTCAATACTTTGAAATACAGAAGTGGCTTGAGACAATCCAGTGGAATCATCTATTATAGAAACTGATAAAAGTTTTTCTACATTTGGGTATCCAGTAACAAGTATTGCAAGGCGGTCTTCTTGTTCTGAACATGATTTAGTAAGCAGCTTGCTATCCCAATGTACTAGGCAGTGATCAGGAAAAGTAAAATCCTTGATGCAAGTTTCATATTTTCGTTTTCTTGTCTTTCGAGCGGCTCTTGCAGATGTGGTCCTGGAGAGAGACAGTTTTTCAATATCCTTGCCACACCTAATGGCTACTGCAGCAGCAAAAACAGTCCGTTGTCCAATAGAGAGATTAAGTCTGTCTGCAGTGGAGGAAACCAATGGCGAGGCAAGAATATTTTTGGGGCTGGAAGCATTTGAAGGTTTTGCTGTAGGTTCTGTCGGAAACTCTTCATAGCTGTCTGTCTCAGAACTGGTCGTGCTAGAAAGAAGGGTCTCTGATGTTCTGGCTGTAGCACTCACTTGCTTCACTGATTTATGTTTCTCTTTGCGTTTCTTCTATTTCTCTAATCTAATGTACTTGCGCTGTACTTTTGATGCATAATCTGCATCTAGCAAACCTAAACATGTTTCTCGTTTTGTTCTTTGATCTTCTAAGAATGAAATATCATATGCTTTCTGAGGCTCAGTTCTCATGCGGTCTTTTTGGATTAATTCAACGGCATTTTGAGAAGAGATGTCAAAAAGGGAATCCATAATTTTCATGAAATTAGAGAGTTCATTTTCAAAGCTTGCTCTTTTTTTGTGCTTGATTAAATTATTATGCATTTCTTCTAGATTTAACAGCATCTTCCTGCCTTTAGGGTTTTCACTAATATCTATAGTAGGAATGCATGCTTTTTGCCATATTATTAGTAGCTTCTGTAGAACTTCATTAACAGTAGAATCTTTTGTAACTTTTGGACCCTTATACTGCATTCTCCGTAAATAAATAAAATGGCTTAGAACATCTTTATTGGATGGTAAAACAATTTTAGATGAACTCATAATATCAGCCTGCAAGCGACCAAGAATAAAGTCATGCTGTTTTGTAGCTGTTGACTCATTTTTTATTTATATTTCAAATAAAGCAGTCTGAAAAGAAACAATAAGAGTAAAAACAATGCTTGTTTATTAAAATTCAATGTAAAAAAGGATTTTTAAATTTGGATTATACTCACAATATACTCATAAATAATGTAACTTAAGCACCTTATTTTATATTAATACTGTACAATAAGGTGCTCTTGGACAAAAGAAAATGAAAATTTTCAAAATTACGTAAATTTCTATCTTAATGAACTTTTCTAATAGAACGTTTGATTCTAAATCATTTTTATTCTATAACATGTTTCGATAAAGTTGATAGTTTTTTAGATATATGGGGTTTTTAGGAAAAGGGGATGGGCAAAATTTCAAGGGGGGTGGGGGGATTCAAAATTGGTTGGATTAGAAAATGCTTGTTAAATTCGTGTTTAGGACATCATTTGGCACAGCATTAGACTCCTGGACCTTGACTTTTTGAAAATGACCCAAAAATGGTACACCCTAGCCTATATAGGTACAATAGGCTATGCTATGGAATAGTATCGGCTGCGGGTATTTTTCAGAGAACAATGGACCAAGTTCTAGGTCATATTCCGGGTGTACTTTGTTTTCTAGATGATGTCCTCATTTCAGGTTTATCTATAAAAGAACACCTAACTAGATTAACCACAGTTCTAAAAAGACTCCGGGATGCCGGACTTAAGCTAAAGAAAGAAAAGTGTTGTTGGGTCATTAATGAGGTTTCATATTTGGGGTTCCGAATAGATGCCTCAGGCATTCATCCAACGGTGGATAAACTAAAAACAATAAAAAATGCACCACCTCCACAAAACATCACACAGTTACAAGCTTATTTGGGTCTCCTAAACTTTTATAGGAAATTTTTGCCTAATGCATCGACTTTCCTTGAACCCCTAAATAAGTTATTACGATCTGGGGAAAAGTGGAGATGGGAGAAAACCCAAAAGGAAGCATTTGAAGTTTCAAAGGACATACTACTAAAGTTCACTCTCCTAGTGCATTATGATCCTAAACTTCCTCTCGTAGTTTCAGCGGAAAGAAGTTCTTGTGGAATTGGGGCAGTGTTATCTCACCACACTGATGGTGTAGATAGGCCTATCTGTTTTGCTTCTAGAACACTAACTGAGACTGAAAGGCAATATGCACAACTTGAACGTAAAGCCTTAGCCTTAGTATTTGCAGTAAATAAATTTAATTTCTCTCTATGGGGTCATGAATTTAAACTAATTACTGACCATAAGCCTCTTTTAGGTTTATTTTCATCTAATAAAAATATTCCAATTATGGCTTCAGGTAGGATTCAACGATGGGCACTGATTCTACAAGCCTATGAATTTGACTTAGTACATCGGTCAGGCAAACTTTAAGTACGGCTGATGTTCTAAGTAGGTTGCCTTTAGAAAATCCAAATGAATGCGTACCTATACCTACAGAATGGGTCCACTTGGTAGAGTTTTTGGACTCCACTCCAGTAACTGCAGTACAGAGAGAGCACTGAACAAAATCAGACTCTCTTCTGTCTAAGGTCATCCATTACTGCTTAGTTGGTTGGCCTACTAAGGTTGAAAGTGAATTACAGCCTTTTTATCAACGTCAGTCTGGACTCTCAATCCAAAATGGTTCTCTTATGGGGCCACAGAGTGATAATTCCGAATGAAGGCAATCCGAATTTAGTGAAAGAACTTCATGCTAAACACATGGGTGCAACAAAAATGAAAGAGCTGGCGAGATCTTATTTCTGGTGGCCCGGTTTGGATGGAGAACTCGAATCATTGGTTCGTTCCTGTCAAAACTGCCTAGAGAACAGAGCTTCCAAGGAAAAGTCCACTTCATCCGTGGGAATGGCCTACTATACCTTGACATAGGATCCATGTTGACTATGCAGGTCCTATAAATAATATTTATTTCCTAGTCATTGTGGATGCCTACTCTAAGTGGGTGGAAATTTTTCCAACCACTTCCACGACTTCAGGTGTTACTATTCGCTTACTCCGTTCGTGTTTCACTCGATGGGTTTACCCGTAGTTCTGGTTTTCGACAATGGTACTTGTTTTACCAGTGAGGAATTTCGTTCTTTTGTCCACCTAAATGGCATTAGACATGTCCGGTCTAGTGTTTTTCACTCGTCTACTGACGGTCTCGCGGAAAACATGGTCCGTACTTTCAAGTCGGCCTTGCGTCAATGCGTCATTCTCATGGGGAGGAAATGCAAGTGGTGTTGGATAAATTTTTGTTTAAATATCGACTAACACCTCACACAACGACGGGGGTGTCTCCTTCTAAACTTATGATTGGCCGGGGAATTTGTTCAGTTTTCGATCTGTTACGTCCAAACGAAACGTTACAACAACGAGTTTTACGCCATCAGGAAAAACAGAAGTTGTACCATGACACTAAAAAAAGGAGAGTTATAGAAGCGTAACCTAATGATCCAGTTATGATTCGCAACTATGGGGCTGGACTAAAATGGGTTCCTGCAACGGTGCAGGAGAGAACGGGCCCTGTTTCCTTCAAGTGCCAACTAGAAGATGGTCGTTCTATTAAAACGCCTCCGGAAAATGGTTCAATTCGCCCGCCAATGCAGGTTGCACCTATTCCTCCTACATCAACCCCTCTCGGCAGGTCGTCTAGGCCCGGGCAGTGTTTCCCAACCGGGGGCCATGGCACATTTGAAGGGGGCCACAGGAAAATGTTATTTTGTAAAATAGAGTTAAATCTGCATATTACCTACTGAAAATAATGCTTATGGGGGCCACAGGAAAAAATAAGGTTCCTAAGGGGGCCATAAGCCAAAACCGGTTGGGAACCACTGGACTCTAGGGTATCTCACCACCCTGACAGACTAAACTTGTGGGGGAGGAGTGAAGTGACGTATATATATATATATATATATATATATATATATATATATATGGGAATGAACTCAGAATGGTTCCCTGAGTTTTTTATGATACACACAGACCGTGCATGGAACAAAGAACTCTTCTGGGATAATTAAATCCACTATAGTCCGAATAAGTAATGGTAAATGACAAATACCATAGTTTTTCTTTTTCATGATGCAAGCCCGACGTGGGCAACGGGTCTCTCGCAAAGAGGTCCCATAAATATAGCTTCCCTCACCAGCTATCTGCAAAGCAGACAGGATCCAGCTTTGGGACATGGATGGGAATCTATATTTATGGGACCTCTTTGCGAGAGACCCGTTGCCCACGTCGGGCTTGCATCATGAAAAAGAAAAACTATGGTATTTGTCATTTACCATTACTTATTCGGATTATAGTGGATTTAATTATCCCAGAAGAGTTCCTTGTTCCATGCACGGTCTGTGTGTATCATAAAAAACTCAGGGAACCATTCTGAGTTCATTCCCATCATGAAACGGACATGTTATGTGCCTTGAAAAGTGGACGCTCAATTCTGCCAGTTGAGGTTTAAGTTTTGGTTTTGGCTAAAAATATAATAGTTACCCCTTTTTCTTTGATTTATTCAATCCGACGTGAATGCAACGAGTCTTTTACTTATATTGAGGTTCTAAATGTAGTGGGGCTAGGCTGCTTTAAACCCTAGATCCATGTCCCAAAGCTGGATCTTGTCTGCTTTGCAGATAGCTGGTGAGGGAAGCTATATTTATGGGACCTCTTTGCGAGAGACCCGTTGCTCACGTCGGGCTTGCATCATGAAAAAGAAAAACTATGGTATTTGTCATTTACCATTACTTATTCGGACTATAGTGGATTTAATTATCCCAGAAGAGTTCCTTGTTTCATGCACGGTCTGTGTGTATCATATATTTTTTTTTTTTTAAGTTCGGGAAGAACCGATTCGCCTCTATTTAAAAGGGCATATCTCGGCGGAAAAACAAAGAAAAAGTGAGAGGAAAGACAGAGGAAAAAGAAAGGGTGGAGGGGACAGTCGAAGTGGAAAAAGACCAAGGATGACAAAGACTGCAGGGTTGAGCCCCATCATCCTTAGGTGCTAGGGCCGGGAGGGCGCACGTGAAACCTCCAGGAACAAGCACATACAAACGAGCACAAAGAGCACTCATGAGCACGAGCTTAGAACCCCCTTGCGGGGATGTATCATATATATATATATATATATATATATATATATATATATATATATATATATATATATAGTCCAAAAGTCACTAAGGGGAAAAGTCATTAAAAGAAAGCTGAATGGCAACACAAAAAGATAAACAGCGGAACGCGGTCTGTTCGTTGATTTGGGCTGAACTAACAGCATGTATTTTTATATCGAACTAAATCGTTGGTGCTAAGTTTAATTTGGTGATGTTTCTAAAGTACCAAAGTTAAGCAGGAAGTTGTCTGATCATTATATCAGTTAGGGGTAATGTCTATACTCTATAGCTTCTAACTTAGTAAAGCTAGCTAATTTATTAGGTTGTTTGTGGGACGCTGACAGCTGTGGTAGGCCCTAATGAAGATCTAAATCAAAGCACCTGTAAGTACTTTTATTGTCTATTTAATAACCTAATATCTAACGGGGTCTAATACCCTCCCACGTTATTACAGCTGAAATAATAGTATTTTTGGATACAAATGTGGTAACATAATTATTAGATGTATATTGATTTATCAAACTTTGGTCTAAGATTCGACGTCACCACCTTAAATCCAGAGATCGTGTTGCGGAGGGCCTGTTTCCACCACTTCCAATCCAGCGATTTGGTAAGAGCTCATCAAGGTACGCCCGAACCATGTTTGCATAGTGACATGGAGCTCCATCTTGTTGAAAGACAACAGTGTCGAGAATGCTATCTGAATGAAGCTGGGGTTCAAGAAACTGCTGAAGCATGTCAAGATAAATTGGTCCTGTTACCGTAGCTTCTGCAAAGAATAAAGGTCCGTAAATCTTCGATCCTGTCATACCCAACCAGACATTAACTTTAGGAGAATCTCTCTTCCATTCGTAGTTCCGCATGTGTGGAATGTCGCCTTATCGCTGAAGAGAATGTGGTTTAATAGGTTTACGGTATGAATTTTTTCAATCAATTCTGTGCATATGGCGGCTTATCTTGCATAATCCTCTTCATGTAATTCATGTAAAACTTGAATATGGTAATTTTACTTTCTTTAATATTGATTTTAAAATCCTTAGAACAGTCTTTTTTGGTATGCTCAGTCTACGTGATGCTGTGCGAGTTGATATTCTATAATTTGTTTCAAAGGTATTTCTTACCAACTCCACATTTTCTTGAGATCTTGCCTCATCATGAACAGATCCTGTTCTTTTAAATTTACTGACCAGCTCGCGAATTACTTTGCTGTAGGTCCTGGTTTGTGAAATCTTCTCTCGAATTTTTCTCGAATTTCTTTGCACTTCTTCCATTGGATACGTTGTGTTACTCCCATCACACGTTCTTGTACCCGTGACCGGACAGCTCATACCAGGACAACACATACCCGGACAACTTATACCGGACAACTCATACCTAGGACAACTCAAAATAAAAAAATTAGAAATAAGATGCATTTAACAAAATTATATAACCTATTTTTAACCAACCAACCTAAATTAAACCAACCAACCAATGCATTTAAAATTAAACCAACCAACCTAAATCTTATTTATCTTCGGGATAGGTTTCTTACTACCTATTATCAAATTTCTAAACAGTTAGTGTTCGACCAGTGAACGTGTTCAACCATTGTAGTGATTACCAATTATATTAGCCCTTAACATGTCATGTTATTTGAAGTCTCAGCGTGGTGCTAATAAGCTAGTGGATCACAACAATTATGTATATAATTTTCACAGACGAAATGCAGATAAGTCAAGAATATTTTGGCTATGTGAAGTAAAGGAATGTAGGGCACGTGTTCAGACGATGGCTGTGGATGACCCATTAAAAATAGTAGCTTCAACTGGAGAACACAATCACAGCTCTGATGCGGCTAGAATAAAATCGCGAATTGTCTTCAGTTCTATAAAAGCAAATACCTTATCGTCACAGGAGACAGCAAGATCAGTGATTGCAACCGAATGTTCTTCTCTGCGGGATGATGCATTGGCCCAACTGCCATCAACATCAAGTCTGGGGCGCAATGTTCGTCGTTGGCGACAACTAAATAGCAGTACTCCCCCGATTCCATCAGAGAGATGCGGTTTTAGCATTCCGGTAGAGTATTGCAAACTCGAATCAGGGGAACCCTTTCTACAATATGATTCAGGGGTAGAAGATGAGGAACGATTGTTAATCTTCGCTTCATCAACAGGACTAGATGATCTGGTTAAATTCCCTAACTGGGCGGGCGATGGCACATTTAAAGTTTGTCCTTCCATATATTTCCAACTGTATACAATCCACATTCAAATAGGTCACTTTAGTGTGCCTAGAGTTTTCGCGTTGTTGCCCAATAAGCAGGAAACAACATATGATCGGTTGTTTTCCCAGCTAGTTGCTCTTCAGCCTGATATTCAGCCTAAAAGCTATATGATGGACTTCGAAAAAGCCCCTATGAATAGCCTAATTTCAAGATTTCCTGACATAGACCTAATGGGTGTTTATTTCATTTTTCTCAAAATCTCTACCGAAAAATTGTCGAGCTAGGTTATAAAGTTATAAGGTTATAACACGGATGAAGAATTTCGTCGAAAGATGAAGTGCTTTACAGCACTTGCCTTTTTACCAGTGACTGATGTTATTGTTGCATTCGAAGAACTGGCCGACGACGACAATTTACCACAGGAATTTGTGTCCTACTTTGAAGTCACTTACATCGGAGCCGAAAGAGGAAGAGGCACTCGAAGACGTCGCGTCGTCTAGCTCCACTGATTCCTATTGACGTATGGAATATTTCAGAGAGAACTTTAAATGACATGGCTCGAACTAATAATAGCCTTGAAGGGTTTCACAATGTCATGCAAAGTTCTGTTTCATGCCAGCATCCAAATATTTGGAAATTAATAACTACACTGAAGAAGGAGGCGACTTTGGCACAGAAGAAAAAAGTTGATTTCGAGAGGGGAGTTGATATTAATTCAAAAAAGTTTACAAAGAGTGCACCAAGCGGTTGATAAAACTGCTTGAAAACTACAATTCTTCCGACAAAATGTCTTTCTCGAAGGCTGTTTCATATAACTTGCATGAATTTTAAATGTTTAAATTTAATTTTTAATTTTACAACATAAATGTTTTCATTAATTTTAAAAATAAATGTTTTCATTTCAAAATGTTTTCATTAATAACTTGCATGAATTCTAAATGTTTAAATTTAATTTTTAATTTTACAAAATAAATGTTTTCATTAATTTTTTTTTTTTTTTTTTGGTCCTAGGTATGAGTTGTCCTAGAACCCTTGTACCAATGTACCATCCACCATCATCTATGGCCTGTAGAAAATAAAATAGAAATATCATTATTTCAGCAAAATAGATAGGGACGTTTGGACCACCTTGTATAAAGAATAGGATACTCACTTTAGACCGCTTGTAAGCTGAGTCAAGCCGAATTCAAATTGAAGGCCTTCAGGCCTAGTTATTCTCTTAATTGGCCTGGCCCTTGATTTCACTGGGAGACCACCACTATTTATTGTCTTAGGCTCTTGGGACTATTATTGTCAAAATAGGCCATAGAAACTAATGTTTTTGTGGTAGGCCTACTTTTTTCTGTATTTAATACGCCTCCGGACCAATTACTGAATCAAACCTTAAATCGCGGACCAACAAAGCGAATGGACAAAATAACGATTTTTGCGTGTTTTCGAAGCTTTATAATTAGTTTTGTAATTAATTAGTGACTTTGGTTTTTAAGTATATATTAGTTAAAGACCTTATCTTATGATACTAAACATATAACTTTAATAATAATAATAGTTACTTAAGTTTAAGTGTACCAACGAGGCCCGAACTTTAGGGTGGTTTTGGTGTTCAAAATATTTTCAGTCTTGGACAAATTAGATGTAACAAAATAGAAAATAGAAAACAGAAAACAGACTTGTAGACTGGATCCATCTACGAAAATACTTTTTCAGTTATAGACAGGGCCGCCGAGAGCTGCCCCGAGCCCCGGAGAAGGATTGGTATATAGGCCCCCTATTTACTCAGTATTTTATTATGAATGTTTTTTGTGTACATAACAAGCAAACTGATTATATGTCCAAGTCACTATTCAAAACATACAGTATGAATAAACAACCCAGAAGAAACTAACCATTTTATTTTTCGAATCAATTATATTAATTCTATCACCATACAATTTACAACTGCAGTACCAGTCCATGCAGGCAAGACAATTGTTTACTGCAAGATTTTCATAATTAGAAGTGTGCTTTCTTTGCCTTCTCTCTAGCAAAGTGGTAAATGATTCTCATGAAATTTAAAATACGGGCTAATTGGCTTTAAATTACAATGGTTCCCAGATCTGTCAGTCGGTCTTGGGCATTGGTGACCTATAAAATGTATGTTCATTAATTATATTTCCTCTGTTATTTAATCAATTGCTTTATTAATATTTTTAGATTTTATCCCCCCTCTTTCCAGGCCCCCAGAGGTCCGGGCCCAGGGGATTTATCCCGGCTTCCCCGCCCTCTCGGCGGCCCTGAATATAGTCATGCACATAGGTGTATGGGATGGCACTTTACTGAGGGGGAGGGGAGCGGAAAAAATTTGCCTTGAAAATTTTCAGGGTGCCCTGATTTTCGCATAAACACTGTGTGCATAAAATAACACAAAGATTAGAGTATGAGTAACATATATTAAACCCTTTTTGATATAAAAAACATTACAATTTACAAAAATGAGATAAAATTTTGCTACATTTCTAAATGACAAGCAAAAGTTCAAAACTACGGCATTGCAGTTGATATAGAATTCAGTAAGTCCTCAACTTACGTTTTAATTATGAACTACAAGTATAGTAGCAAGTAATTAATTCACTCAAGTAAAAAAAAAAAAAAAAAAGAATGTCAGGAAAAATCTGCCCTGAAAATGCTCAATTCCCTAGTCCTTGGGGGAGCTTTTGCCCCCCCCCCCCGACCACCTGACTCATACGCCTATGGTCATGTAGCTCTTGCTCTTGTTCTTCAGTCTCTTTCCGAAGAAAAATTGTCAATTCTCGGTAACTTTTTTTACTGATTCATCTCTTCCTTGTTGCAATTTTCGCTTTGAACGTACTTCACGTACTTCGTGTCATAGGCTATTTTCTCGTCTATTAATACATAAAATGTACATTATTAAATTTTTTTTTGTGTATCTTTAAAAATTATTCTGTGTATTATTAAATTTGTGCATTATTAAATTTAATTAACTAAAAACCTATATGGACACATGTGACATTTCTGTAACGTTTAAAATAATTCATTAAAATATATAATACGAAAACTTTATCAACTGTGCACTCAACTCATCAAATTCGCTACATTTCAAAAACGATATTTACGTAGTGACAACTCAATCAACCTATTTTCTATTTTAGAATGATAAAATATATTTTAGTCTTATCCTCCGCGTGTCAGGATCACAAGGCCTATTTTTTCAAAAGCCTACTGAATAGTTTCTACTCAGTCAACAATTATCGTAGGTTGTAGGGTTATAGTCAATTTTTAGAAATTATAGTAGGATATCACTGGTACAGTATAGTGTATGAAATCGATGGTGACGAAGATAAGTCAATGTCGACTATAGCGGTTCTCAGTGCATGTACAGCTTCTACGATAATGCTTGCAAAACCTACTATATTCCGACGCCAGGACGCCAGGTATTGAGTTGGAGTACATTAATATAAGGATATAAATAGGTAACTAATAAAATAACGTAGAGAATATGAAAGTACATTTATTTTCCCTAAATATTTATAACATTTGGTATAAAATATGGTACTTTCCTGTTATCCCGGACCCCAGACTTTTTGCCAGATTCGGACGCCACTTTCCAGATTGCCAAATTTTATTGCCAATTTTTTTAAATGTTAAGTAGCTAACCTAACCTAACCTAACCCAACCCCTGGTTAGGTTAGGTTTGGTTAGTTACTTAACATTTTTAAAAAAAATTGGCAATGAAATTTGGCAATCTGGCAAGTGGTGTTCTCAAAACAGCCGATCGTTCACAGCCGTCTTCAGATGTGCTGTTGAACTATCTTTATGGTAGGCATAACATGTCAATTGTGTCACACTTTGATCCAAGAAGTGCGATGTTGCTATGGTTGAATGACAAAGTAAGAAGAGATGTAGAACCAATAAAGCACAAGACTCAACGATGGTATGGGTCAATGTTTTTAGAAGCGTCAGATATTGAAAAAACTGTTACCAATACTAAAAAAATTATGTTCTAATTTTGAATATACTACTAATTTTGAAAGTCTGACTCGTTTTTTTCGTACTTTGTCACAGGTGTGTATTTTTAAAATGTCCTTAGAATAGCCTATGCTTCGCGTGTGTAATGGGTAATCTGACCACCAAAACGAATAAGCAAACAAATTTTTTATTCTTCTACAATAAGAGTGTATTACGAAATGAAGATATTCATAGAATAATAAAATTAAGCAGTATAAAGAAAATCGTCAATTTATACATGACAGAAGTTAGCAATGATACATGTATAAAAATAATTATTTCTGATTTATTTTTAGAAATTTTTATTAACTTCATTTATTTATTTAAACTACAGATCGTGACTATATAGGCAAGAAATCGTACTGTTACGACTAGTCGATATTTAGTAGAATATTTCCAAAATTGAAATTTATAAGGAAAAGAAAAAGTTTTCAATTATTTATTTATAAACTATACTGTATATTTCTGCTATTATTTTGCAGTTTGAACGGCAATAATTTATGTCGTAATTATAATGTTATAATGTTTCAGACCAACAAAGACTCTAGGATCCACTCATGGCTGGTCTACCTAACTGTGTTCGTAATTGTGCATTGTGCATTAGGGCGGTGCGAAAAATGCTCTGTTTGAATTGGTCCACAATTAACCCACCCCTTATTTCTCCAGTCTAACTATAGAGTAGATCAAGTCTAGCCTAGAGGGGTCAGCCTAGAGATTCCGGAAATGGTCCAGAGCGGGCAGATAAATTGAGGTCCACAGTAGGATTCCTCACAAGATTAGGTTAGGGCAATCTACCTTCACCTTTGTTAAGCTATGAGTTGATGCTGGGTCTTAGGTCACAATGTAGGCCTAACTTGTTTGACCCAGCTTAATTCAATGTTCTTAACTGTTTGGTGTTAAAACTCATATTAGTCACTTACTTTTAGTTATTACAGTCTCTCCCTTCTCCGGTTGTCTCATTCGAGAGCGTACTTTGCTGGTACGTCCTCTCGCCTCGTTCTTCGTTTTCGTTCTCCTACTTTGTTCTCCTCTTCGCGGGGCTTCTTGTACCAGCGTTGTCTTGGTTTATTCCTCGGTTGGTTTAGCGGTAATGTATCTCCATTACCGAGCACGCTCCTCCCACACAGTATATAAATACTAGTGTGGAGAATAACTCTGGTGAGCAACCAATTGGT
Source organism: Bathynomus jamesi (assembly GCA_023014485.1). Classification (NCBI taxonomy): domain Eukaryota; kingdom Metazoa; phylum Arthropoda; class Malacostraca; order Isopoda; family Cirolanidae; genus Bathynomus; species Bathynomus jamesi. The sequence goes on along the minus strand of JAJOZX010000658.1, from coordinate 610,962 downwards.
TTCATCCACCCAGTTATTGACATAAAAGGAATTTATTAATTGTTAGATTAACTACCTACCTACTCAGTGAACCATTTTCGTTACCTCCCAACTACCCACTCATCAGTTTTCCATATACTGGGGGCCCCGGGAGATAAAAATTTTGGTGTCATTGTCACCAATTTTTGTCTGAGTGTAGACTAGCTAACTATTTAACTGTAAATGCCTGTTAATCTGATTAACAGTGCCTATCCTCACCTTCTCATGGAGAAGGTGTAGCATTTAATTAGAAGAGAAAATATACATCCATAGGATGAAACTGTCTATGGTCTTTACCATAAGAAAAGAAAAAATGAAAGTTAGAAGATAAAATTACAATTCCCCAGCATCTATTTTTTGTTGTAAAAATAGTCGCGCCTTTAATGCTGTTTGTCGCTGAGGTCTTGTGTCTGTCAATGTTGTAGTAGGATGCGTTACCACTCCTACTGTCAAAGGAATAGTTACTGGAAGTTCAGTGTCTCCAGTTGTTACTGTCAGTGGAGAAGGTTCTCCAAAGTCCATTGTTTTGGGTCCAGACTCTAAAGGGTACAAAAGAGAAATGTCTCTTGTTGTGTCACCCGTTGAAGTCCTTAATTTGACCACTCTTGTTACCCCATCTGCCCCTGGTCTGAGTTCTGAAACTCTAGCCAGAGGCCAGTTTTGTCTTGGAGTACTGTCATGTATGAGAACAAGGTCCCCTACCTTAATTGTGTCAGACCAATCCTTCTTAGTCATTTGTTTATGTCTCTCCCTTAGACCCATCAAGTACTCAGTTTTCCACTGTTTAATGAAATGAGCTTTAACTCTAGTTAAATGTTGTAACTTAGTCTGGAGCTCATCATGTCGTTGAGTCCAGTTTGGGTCTTCTGAAGAGTCTATATTGTAGTCCGGCAGGAGACTAACTTGTTCTCCCCGAATCAAATGATTTGGAGTTAATGGTTCTGGGTCATTAATGTTGTCACTCACATAAGTGAGTGGTCTATTGTTAATGATGTTCTCAATCTCAGCCAGGAGAGTGAGTAACCCAAATAAGTGTATCTGTTTCTTGCCAATTGCTTTCTTCAAGCAATTCTTTACTGTTTGTATATTCCTCTCCCAGATAGAACCATACCAAGGAGAGGCAACCGGAATATACTTCCACTTTATGTTTGTATTTTGTATATATAATTGTGTGATTTCATTGCTTAACAAGTCATGGATGACTTGTTCACCAGCTTTGAAATATGTAGCATTGTCAGTCCAAACTGTCTTTGGTACTGAATGTCGTGCACAGAATCTCTTAAAGACAGCAACAAAAGATTCTGCTGTAAGGTCCTCCACAACATCCAAATAAACAGCTCGTGAGGCAGCACATGTAAACAGTACAATGTACATTTTTTGTTCAGTGTCACCCACCCCTACAGTCAATGCTCCTGCATAGTCAATGCCTACAGTCTCAAAGGGTCTGTTGAGAGTAACTCTCTCCTCTGGCAAAGCAGGAGGATTTGGTTTCCTATAGGGCCTAGCATGAATACGCCTACATGTGACACACTCACTCAGGACTGTTTTAACAGTGATCCTTCCCTTGGGTATCCAATAAGTTTTTCTTAATGTAGTTAGTGTCTGTGGTACCCCCATATGATATACATCATTGTGTGTTTTTCTGATTATTAATGTTGTCAAATAGCTAAATCTAGGTAAAAGGATTGGATTTTTGCTTTTGTATGACAGTTTTGATTTGTCTAATCTCCCTTTACACCTTAGAAGGCCTTCCTCATCTCTGAACAAGTTTAGATCCACAACTACTGATGGTACAGGTTCTTTTGTTTGTTTCCCATTAGTTAAGAATTCTAACTCTTTATTGTACTCTTTTTGTTGGGCTTGGCCTATCCAGTATTGGGTTGCAACTTCTGTATAATTATGATTATTTTTATTTAGCTGTTTGTTAATTGTAGCTAAACAGTTGTGAGCAAACCTCAAACAGTAGGCTGTCACCCTGACAAGTTTGTTGAAATCAGAATACTTTTCATAATTAGTGATTGGTTCAACCTTTTCATTTGAAAAGATTAAATTTAATGTCAAGTTAACTTGTTCCACAGGCCATTGGTCTGTGTCACAGAGCCACTTAGGTCCCATAAACCAAGTTTTGTTTGACTTCAACAACTTGTAGGATAAACCTCTGGTCAGAAAGTCTGCTGGATTCTGTTTAGTTGGAACATAGTGAAAGTTTACTTGTAGGCTTTCATTAGCGTCAGCTATTTCTTTTAGCCTATTTCTTACAAAGATATTCTTACTATTAATGCTATCATTCCGTATCCAGGGAAGACAAATCTGACTGTCAAGCCAGACGTGGATATTAGTTATGAACACATCATAGTAAGCATCCTTAAGCAATGAAATGGTTTTAATGGCTAATGTAGCAGCCAATAGTTCCAATTGAGGTATGGTTCGGGTAGGTTTGAGAGGTGCAACTTTCCCTTTTGCATAAATTAGATGACTTTCTGTAGGGCTTACAAGATACGCACAGCACCCATAAGCTTGTGTGCTTGCATCAGCAAACACATGAAGCCTCTGGGGCTTATCCCTAAACCCACAGCACCTTTGAATTTTAATGTTCTGCACTTTTGTTAAATCAGTAGCTAACTTCTTCCAAGATTTTTGATTTTCATTTGTTATTGGATCATCCCACCCAACATTTGTCCTCCAAATTTCTTGGAGGAGAATCTTTGATTTTATTGTTGAAGGCAGGAATAGACCCATAGGATCAAAAATTTTGGAAGCCTCTGATAATATTTGTCTTTTAGTATTTGCTTCCTCATCAAGTTTAAAACCTTTAGTACAGATTGAATCATGACTGTTAGAAGTTGCATCCAAATACCAGTTCATACCTAAAGTTTTAACTCTGTCTGATGGCTCAGTAAGACCATTATTATCCTTTAAAATCTTTTGTTTAAATCCTCATCATTTGAAATCCACTCTCTAAGTTCAAAGTTACCTTGTTGCATAATGTTTTGAGAGTGTTCATAGACTTCAGATAATTCAGATTTTGTTGTCGTTGAGCCTATTAGATTGTCTACGTAAAAATGTTCCTTAAGGAAGTTCAATGTTAGAGAGTTATTAAACTGGTTTAAATGATGTCTAATTGTCAATGCTAATAGGCTAGGTGAGCAATTGGCTCCAAACAACACAACATTAAATCTATAGGTTATGAACCCTTTATTCAAATCAAATGGATCCTTGAACCATAAGAACCTAAGTTGGTTCTTATCATATTCATTTTTAAGATTTATTCTCAAAAATGCCTTTGAAATGTCACTTTGTACAGCATATTTGTCTAACCTGAACCTCAGTAAGATCTTCACAAGGTCAGAAATGAGATTAGGACCCTCAATCAAGCAATCATTCAAACTGTGTTTATCACTGTCTTTGAGGCTACAATTATATACTACTCTGAGTTTTGTTGTTGGGGCATCTTGTCGATAAACCCCCCTGTGGGTTAAATAATGACAACCATCTTTTTTAAAAGGGTTATCTGTTACTTCTTCAATGAAGCCTTTCTGTAGCTGTTCTTTGAAGACATCATTATATATTTTTACATTATTTTCTTGTTTGAGTTTTTTCATTACTTTATATAAATGTCCTTTAGCTACTTTGAGATTATCTCTTAAAGTTGGACAATTTATTTTCCAAGGTAACTCAATAAAATAACTATTGTCTTTACACTGAATGGTGTCTTCAAATCTTTCTACCATTAACTGATCTTCTGAAGTTTGATGTGTGTCATGTATACCCACAGATTCTAGCAACCATAAAGTTTGAATTGCCTCATCCAAAGTTTCATTTGATAATGATGAATTAATGTTCTCAGTTGAGATAATATTATTCAAAGTGTTGCTATTCTTACAGGTGTTATGTAGGACTGAGTTGAGGCACATAGTATTTGTTGGTCATGCACTGTTTTGGTTTAGGTCTAGGTTGTATTCTGATAGGTCACCCAAAGGGGCTATCCCTGATGGAGTCTGAATAGCTATACCATTACCTATCTCTACTATGCCCTTATGAATAAGATTAATATAATCTGCCCCTATTAGCATTTCAATGTTAGCTACTGTGTTGTTAGTGATATGTCTATCAGCTATTTTATAGTGTTTTCCCAAATGATTTATGGTTTGTTCTAGTTTGGGTATAACCAGTTTGTTTTGTCCTACTTTAGAAATAATAACTGCTTCAATTTTCTTGAATTTACTTTCTAAATGTAGTTCCAGGTCAATTGTCTTATAGCTATTTTTGTCCGAGTTATCCTTAACAAAGGACGCAATATTGCGGTTTTGTTCATTCGGGTTTGGTGTCAAACCCAATTTATTAACTACCTTTTTTGAAACAAATGTTTGTTGAGAACAAGTCTATAAGACATCTCACTGGAGTGGTACTACCCTCACTATTCACTAAGTCCAAAGTAATAGTTGGTAAAAGAATCTCAGTGTTTCTTGTTACATTGTTTGAACAAGCAGAATGTCCCATGAAAGTGGCATTTTCTTGATTACCTTTGTTTGGGGGAGGTATCTTTTGAGTTTGAGTATTATTGTTTGGACACTTTGGTGAATCACACATTGATGAGACATGTCGTAAACTTTTACAAAACTTACACTTGAATCTTAACCTAGATTTACAGTCTTTCTTATAATGTCCCTGGCCAGTACACTTTTTACACAGGTTCAACTGTTCACATCTTTTAGCCCTTTGGTTAAAATCTGAATATTTGTCACACCCAGTACTACTGTGTTCATTACTTGCACAAAATTTGCAATGTGGTGTGTAAGTTGAGGCAGCAGTTACATTAAAGTTCTGTAATGTAGGTGTTCGTGTATTATAGTTGGTCACATGTGATTCTCCAGTATCAAGTTTTGTCTGTTTGGCTGTAGCTAGTTGGTCTCTGGGAACAGTCTTTGGTTTATCCATAGTCTGGGTCTTATGTGTTGGAAAATCTCTCAAGTTGTAATTAATTAGGATATTGGGGAAGTTTTCTCTTATTTGTTCTAAATTAGGATAATTTTCTCCCGTCTTTAGAATTAAATTATCTTTAACCCTCGAAGGAAGGCACCTAAGTACTATGCTTTGTATAAGCCAAGATGAAGTTTTAATATCTATCTCATTGCTAACCAGTTGTCCTATAATAGCTTCTAATTTTGTATAAAAATTTTCCATATCACTATGGTTGTCTTTTATGGGTGCAAATTCAAAAATTTGTTGAGATAATTCATATACAATCATATCTTTATTAATGTAATTACGTTTTAAAAGATCAATAGCTACTTCATATGAATCCCCTACGGCTGGTAAATAGGCTATTAGGTTATAGGCTGGGCCTTTAAGGGAACTAGTTAAGTAACTAAACTTTTCAACAGTTGAAATATAAGGTTTATTACCTATTAAATTCTCAAATTTGTCAATGAAAGATGGGAATTGTACCGTGTCCCCTTCAAATGTTGGTACTAGCAAAATGGGTAACTGAGCCCTCAATTCTTGTGACTCAGGATTTTGCATGCCACTTAAATTTTGTTGAAGGTTAGCCCTACTTTGATTAAAATCAGAATTAGGTTTTTTTGGTGTTAAGTCAGTCAACCGAGACCGTAGTTCCCTTATTTGCTGTTCAATTGAGCTTACCTGATCATCATCATCAGCGTAAAGGTCTATCAATTGTTCTTCAGCCATTTCGGATTCAACTAACTCTGAAATACTCTCATTAATGGCTATTATTTCCTTCTTTTTAATTTCTAATTTAATAATTACACACTCTATATTTTTCTTACCTGGTTGTGTAATATTGTTAAAAGTGTTCACAGCCTTTGTAACAGCTCCCAACTTTGCCCCCCTTTTCTTTTTTAACTTTTTCAATTCTGCACTGTCCATGTCTAAGTCAAAATTGTTTAACTGGGGATCGTAATGAAATAGAGGACAAGAAGAAATTACCAGAGAAGAGAGAGAACAGACAAAACAGTCAAGTTTAAATTTGGTTTAATCCCCCCCAAGTACTTATGTGTCACTCAGGTCTAAGCTTATAAGAGAATGAGACTCCTTAAATGTAAATGTTTCCTAGTTAGGCCCTAGGTTGTAGACCTAATTAGGCTTGCTCAGGTTAGGCTTAGGCTAGACCATTTAGCCTAATTCTGCAATTTTTGTTAAGTAAGGTTAAGGTTTGTAAATTCCCCACACACGGACCACCAATGCGAAAAATGCTCTGTTTGAATTGGTCCACAATTAACCCACCCCTTATTTCTCCAGTCTAACTATAGAGTAGATCAAGTCTAGCCTAGAGGGGTCAGCCTAGAGATTCCGGAAATGGTCCAGAGCGGGCAGATAAATTGAGGTCCACAGTAGGATTCCTCACAAGATTAGGTTAGGGCAATCTACCTTCACCTTTGTTAAGCTATGAGTTGATGCTGGGTCTTAGGTCACAATGTAGGCCTAACTTGTTTGACCCAGCTTAATTTAATGTTCTTAACTGTTTGGTGTTAAAACTCATATTAGTCACTTACTTTTAGTTATTACAGTCTCTCCCTTCTCCGGTTGTCTCATTCGAGAGCGTACTTTGCTGGTACGTCCTCTCGCCTCGTTCTTCGTTTTCGTTCTCCTACTTTGTTCTCCTCTTCGCGGGGCTTCTTGTACCAGCGTTGTCTTGGTTTATTCCTCGGTTGGTTTAGCGGTAATGTATCTCCATTACCGAGCACGCTCCTCCCACACAGTATAAATACTAGTGTGGAGAATAACTCTGGTGAGCAACCAATTGGTTTCATCCACCCAGTTATTGACATAAAAGGAATTTATTAATTGTTAGATTAACTACCTACCTACTCAGTGAACCATTTTCGTTACCTCCCAACTACCCACTCATCAGTTTTCCATAGGCGGAGTGAAAAACTCATTTTTCGAATTTTCAAATTGGCTAGTGTGGAAAATGTGTGGAGTAGTGAGGAAATAAGCTGGTATAAATTTAAAATCATAACATTAATATCTTCAGGTGCCACAATGACCTTCAATATTGAAAAAAATTGAAAAAAGCAGATTTTAACCAATAATTACAGAAGAGTCCACGATGCACAATAGACAAGAATTTATTCACACTTGTATAAAAATAGCTCAGTCAACCTTTAAAAAAAGTTTCTATTCTCTAAAAACAGTTTTCTATAGTCAGCTCACTCAGCTGTCACGTGAGTACCTCGGTTCAGTGTAGCTGTCGCTCTCGTAGCAGGTGGGTGTTCTGTTGTTGGCGTTACTCAGATAGTCTAAACTATATTTCTTATATATTTTGCATTTCTGTATTGTGTTGCCCTAAGTTTGCCATGTACTATTAACTGAAATTAACGTATAATTGATATTAGCTCTTTCTTTTTCAGATTTGTATACTTTCAAAATGTCTCGAGTTTGTGCAAAATCAACCAGGGCCTCAACTGAGTGCCCCATGTTTGGTATGGGGGAAGATTTGTGGCACAGGAATCTTCCTACATACGAAGGAGTTTTTAAATATTACTTGTTTGTAAGAAACGATTTGAAACAGAATACTAATAAAGATCCTTCAATATCTCAAATATTAGAACAAGTTGTTGATAAATTGAAAACAATTTGGGAAAGTGCTTCCGTCCCAATTCTGTCAGACAGACGAATTGAAACAATGTTCAGAAGCTACCACGAAAAGTATCGTGTCATTATGAAGCCATACCAAAGCAGAAAAAATTCTGAAGCTTACAAAGCAAAGATTGATATGTTCAAAAAAGAAGCACACACGAAACTTTTTGACATTGCAGCGTGCAAGTGCAAAGTACTAACACGATGTTCTTGTCCCAAAGAAAAAACGGTTCCAAAGGAAGAAGTGACGTTCCTCTTAGATCAAAGGAGTGAAAGAAAACTGTTTATTGATAGAGTAGATATTACACTCTCAAAGAAAAAAGCATCTACGTTGCTAAGAAAGCAAAAAGAAGCTGTGAGGCTCACCAAAGAATCTTCACAGGAGAAATTGCAGGATACAAATGTTGAATTATCATCATCGACATCAAATAGTGAAAGTGAATCTGGCGAAATATCAGACGATACATTTCCAGAGCCAGTTAGCTCGAAGAGAAAGCTCGAACAACCTGAAGAACAATTATTCAAGAAAAGGAAAACTACAAATCTACCTTCAGTGGCTACTGCTTGTGACAGGACTGCAGTTTCAGATCGAGCTGCAGCATTCATTGTTAGTGCAGTATTGCAAGATATTGGAGAAGTTTCTATTGACAATACATCTGAAGTAGTGGATAGGAGTAAAATCAGAAGAGAAAGACAAAAGAAGAGATCAGAAATTATGAAAGATCAAAATCAGGTCCCAATCAGAGGAATCTATTTTGATGGTCGAAAAGATTCTACACTCTTCCAAGAAAAAAAGAGTCCAAAGTATATCAGAAGAAGGTAACAGAAGAACATATCACTTTAGTGAGAGAACCTGGTTCAGATTATTTGGGCCATTATTCTGTGAATTCTGGATCAGCTGAAGAAATATGTAAAGGAATGTTTGAGTATATTGGAAATAATGAATGAACCTGGAAAACCTTGTTGCCATTGGATGCGATGGTGCAGCAGTCAACACTGGAGAAAAGGGAGGCGTTATAAGGCTTATAGAATTGAAGCTGAAGAAGCCAGTTCAACATTTAGTGTGCCAGCTCCATGCCAATGAATTGCCATTACGCCATTTAGTTGCAAAGCTGGATGGAAAAACATCTGGCCCCCGCGGATTCACCGGTCCTATTGGCAGGGAATTAGAGAACTGTGAGAGTCTTCCTATTGTCGAGTTTGAAAGGATTGATGCTGAGGAACCAACTGTAGACTGTGAAGATCTTAGCACCGACCAAAAATATCTAATTGATATTCATCAGGCCATAACAAAGGGATATTGCTCTCCAGATCTTGCTCATCGTAGTCCAGGCAAAATGGCACATTCACGATGGCTGACTACAGCAAATCGTTTGCTTCGTCTATACGTTTCAACTGTAAGTCCATCTGAGAACCTCATGAACATTGCTTCTTTTATAATGAAGGTCTACATCCCAATGTGGTTTTCTATTAAGCAAAGTACGTCTTTTGTCAATGGCTCAAAACATGTTTTCAAAACTATTGAACTAACAAGAACACTGAATGACGAAGTAAAGGATATTGTAAACCCTGTCATACAAAGAAATGCATTTTTGAAAATCCAGAAAATATTCTAGCATCAATGATTCATGATGACCGCAGCGCCATAAGAGAATTAGCGTGGAGGCGAATAAAGAAAGCAAGGCAAACAAACAAGGAAAAAGTTGTGAGGCGTTTCACAGTACCTGTTATTCAATTTGAAGCTACTGATTATACTGATTTAATTAATTGGCAAAAATGCATTGTCGCTGAACCACCTGTGACAAGACACCTGACAGAAAATGAGATTGAAGAATTCATAGAAAACAAGAGTACCCCTCCATTCGAGAAATTCCCTTGTCATACACAAGTAGTAGAAAGAATGGTAAAATTAGTGACTGAAGCATCATCAAAAGTATTTGGATTGAACGCGCGAGATGGCTTCATAAGATCAACACTTCAGTCACGTAAAAAAATGCCATCATTCGAAAGTAAAGCTGAATATAAAGTTTAAATAAAACGTTAATAGAAAAAAACATGCGCAAGGATGGGTGGTTGGGAGGGCATGGGTGGAGCTCGACACGCAGCCACCTCCTCGTGGTGAGTTCTGGATTATTTAGATCATTAATCAAAAGAACATTGATCTAAATAAACTAAGAGCTGCGTAATTCAGTAACTATTTTGGTAATTGGAACACTTAATATATAATAATAACAAGTAAGTTTCAGTTATTGTACTAATGCAGAATATAAGAAAATCATTATATTTCACTTTTTTCGACGGCTTTGTGGCACCTGAAGATATAATTTCGGAGGACTAATATTTATGCACAGTCATTATCTATAGCACCCACATATATTCCGCACTAGCCATATTTGAATTTCGAAAAAAGTTTAAAAACCTCATTTTCGATCCGCCCTATTGTGCATGTCCTTCGTGGTGGCGGAGGGGACCTACAATTTTACGTGGGTTCCGAACCACAAAGCCTTAATTTTACTACCTTAAACTATACCCAATCTATCAACATATGCGTCTAATCGATTTTTAAACATGTTTATAGACGTGCTACTAATTACTTCTACCGGCAAACTATTCCAGCTATTTACTATTCTATGCGTAAAAAAGTTTTTAGCAACTGCTGTCTCGAACCTTCTACTTGTCAACTTACACCCGTTATTTCTAATCCGATTATATTGAGATATTTCGAAAAAGCTATCTCTATCTACGTTATCGAACCAATTCATGATTTTGAAAACCTGGATTAGATCACCCTTTAGCCTCCTAGTCTCGAGTGTAGTCAATTTTAACTCCTTAAGCCTATCGTCGTACGACTTTGACCTAAGCGACGGAATCATCTTAGTTGCTCGTCTTTGAACTCTTTCGAGTTTGTCTATATCTTTTCACATATGCGGATTCCAAAACTGGATCGCGTACTCCAAATGGGGTCTAACTAATGGTTTATAAAGAGGAACTATAATATCGCGCGATTTGTACTCAAAATTCCGAGCTATAAAACTTAACACTTTGTTCGCTTTATTGACTGCTGCTGTACTTTGTTTCGCTACTTTTAAATCACCAGTGACTATAACTCCTAAATCGTTTTCCTGCTCTACGCTTGTTAACTCCTTCCCTGACATACTATACGAAAAATTACCGTTACGCGAACCTATATGTAAAATTTTACACTTATCGACGTTAAATCTCATTTGCCATGTGACTGACCAATCAACGATTTTATTCAGATCTTCCTGGATTTTACCTCTATCTTCGTCATTAATCACCCTACCACCCAGCTTCGTGTCATCCGCAAACTTTGAAACTGGACTGACTAGGCCGACATCTAAATCGTTAATATATATATATAAGAAAAAGCAAGGGGCCCAATACAGAACCCTGAGGAACGCCACTCGCTACATTAGCCCAACACGACTCCGCTCCATCAACGACCACTCTCTGTTTCCTACCTCGCAACCACTCTTCTCTCCAATTTATTACTACACCCCTGATTCCATGAGCCTTAGTTTTTTCAATGAGTATTTTGTGCGGTACGGTGTCAAACGCTTTTTGAAAATCTAAATACACTACATCAACCGCCCGATGACTATCGTAAACGTCAACCACGCTTTGAAAAAATTCTAAAAGATTAGTTAAGCAAGACTTGTTTCGCCTAAAACCGTGCTGCGTATTTCTAACTAAGTTATGCAATTCTAAGTGTTCGACTATACGATCCCTAATTATTGATTCCAGTAGCTTAACTACAACATACGTTAAACTGATTGGCCTATAATTTCCCGCCGCACTTTTATCGCCTTTCTTAAAGATAGGTGTTACGTTTGCTAACTTGAAATTATCTGGTACGTACCCCTCAGAAATAGACGCATTAAAAATCTTTGTTAGCGGCACAACAATGCTATCTTTTAATTATTTTAGTTGTATGGGATATATGGAATCCGGCCCCGGTGATTTACGCATTTTCATTTTATCAAATAGCGCATTACCTCCCCTTCACTAACTACAATATTATCCAAAATATTACCATTATCAAAAGGTATTATGTCAATGACCGTAGGGATATTCGTTACATCTATAGTAAAAACTGACGTAAAAAATTCGTTTAGCAAGGTAGCCATTTCCTTGTTTTCAGAAAATAGATCTCCGTTAACATTTTTCAACGGCCCCAAGATACTTTTTACTGGATTTCTATTGTTGACATATTGAGAATCGCTTGGGGTTTTCTTTACCGTCACGAGCTATGGAGATTTCAAATTCGCGCTTGGACTTTTTTATTACACTTTTCGCTTCACGCCTTAGAGTTATGTAGTTGTTTCGTAACCACAAATTGTCTTTATCGCACTTATGTAGCCTATAAGCCCTATCTCTACTCTTTATAATGTCTCCTACTCTAGAAGTAAACCACAAGGGCTTGTTTACTCACGCTTAATTTTGTACGGTACACATTCCTCATTTATAGTCCTAAATACTGTTTCAAACGATTCCCACATTAGTTTTGCGTTGGAGATCCCATTACGTTTTCCCAATTGACGTGTGACAATTTATTTCGAAATTTACAAAAGTCTGCGTACTGGAAGTTAGGAATTTTAGTCGAGTTAGCTGGTTTCGAGTGACTTACTGAGAGGACAAACTCTACCATATTGTGATCGCTATTGCTTAACGGTTCTATTACTTGAAGATCAGTGATTAGCCTATCATCCGTAGTTATTACTAAATCTAAAGTACTGTCCAACCTCGTAGGTTCCCCAACCTTTTGAATAAGAAAGCTATCCTCGAGAAAATTAACTAAACGATTACCTTCCGCGTCTCCCTGCATTGTATCGTAATTCACGTTGGCGCAATTAAAGTCACCCATAACTAAAGCCTGCTCACTACCTATTATTCTCTTTAGTTCACGATATAACGCTTCGTGCGTATCAGCTGTTTGATTAGGGGGCCTATATATAACGGCAACAAGAAGTTTGAAATCGTTCAATTTAAGTTCTGCTATACTCGAATCTATCGGTTCTGGAATTGTGTGCTTTACTTCTATAACGTTCGCAATATTATCTTTGATATATAACATAACACCGCCTCCTCGCCTACCTATTCTGTTTTTAACAAAAAGTCTATAACCTCTAATTTGATACTCCCCTACAAAGTCACGTGTTTCAGTGCTAATCCACGATTCATTTATCTCAATTAAATCATAGTCTTTACAAGCAATTAAAGAAAAAAAATTGTTTATTTTATTTCGTAGGCTACGAGCATTTAAGGATAGAACCTTCAAATTGTTTGTAATTGCGACACCTTCGCGAGCGCAGGGGAAATTTGTGGAAATTACGCTGGGACCGTTCGAGTTACGGCAGCCTGAAAAGAAGAGACAGTATTATGAAATAGTCTTCCTAAACGCGCAGCTCCAACGTCATTAAGATGAAGTCCATCTCCGAGGAACAAGTCCCTCCTGCCGTAGAAACTTCCAAAAATTCGCAAAATGCACTCCTTCCTGTTGGCAAAGAGCTTTAGGTTATTGTTGATATAGGTCGCCTTGCTGTAGAAATCGTTACGTTGGATAATTCGAGGAAGTATGCCTGTTAAAACAATCTTATTAGTTTTTTCCTTTAATCGCTCTAGTAAGTCCCTGTACCTAGCCAGCAGTTCTTCCGCTCTAGAATTTAAAACGTTATTAGTACCGACATGAATAACATACGTTGTGTCCTCAGAGGTACCGTCTGTAAAATGGTCAACACTATTACTTATATCCTCCACCCTTGCACCATAGTAGAGGAATTTTAGGAAAATCGACCTAACAAATTAGCAGGAAGTCGAAACTTGGTACACTTGTAAACTGAACCCTACTGATGAATATATTAAAAGTCCCAACAAATCCAAGTTGTGCTCCAGCCGCCATCTTGGAAAATGGCGGCCGAATTTTCGGTTTTTTGGAAATAACTTTAGAACCGTAAAAGATACGAAACTTTACCAAGAGAGCAATATCATTCTACATAAAAAGACAAACATTTTCTGTTCCAAACTTTGTTTTGTACGATGAAAAATAAAAAAGTTATGAAAAACCAAAGATTTTTCATTCTATGAATCAATGCGGACACGACGTTCAAACTGGGTTTGTAGGTAAAACAAGCGAATGTTTTGTTATGACTGCCTATTTTCAGAAACCTCTCTTACTTTGTATGGGTGATTTTGTGAAAAAATATTTCACAGGAACGAGCTAGTAGAAATATAAATTGTGACAGTACCTGGTTTTCTAAATATTTATACCAATACATTTTCTTGTTTCTAGCAGATATGGGCAACTCTGTCCCTAATTTCCTATATTCTACTTCTAATAAATACTCTTAATTATGATTATATCTACGGATTCATCTGTAACATTTATTCACTCAATCGGAGGTTGAGTTAATATACCGAAGTAATAGTTCAAAGTGAATGACAGACGAACTAATATTTTTCTTTTCTTTTCAGGTAATGGACGCTATTCATGAGTCAAGATGAAGTGCTTGATATGTGTTTAAACAAATCTACAGATAAGAAAAAAAATATGTTAAAATAAGAAAACTTTATTAATAAAATTTGCCTTCGTAAATTAAAATAACTTTTGTAAATGTATATTTTGTATCTTAGAATTAAATGTAATTAAATATTCTAGTTATAAACCTTTTTGATACCATAGTTAACTTTCTAGAAAGTGAAGGGGACGGAGATATTGCTAAAGAAATAAGAAAACATAAAAATAACATATATTATATGGCTTGGATATTTCGAAAGCTTAATGAGGTATCACTTCAACGTCAAGGAAAATTTATTACATTGATTGATTGTAAAACAGTATTGAAAGCATTTACTGAAGAATTGGAAATTTTTCAAGATAATTTACTTAAAAAAATGTTTCAGCATGCCTGAGCTGGCAGAAATTTGTTCTTCACTTACCAAAATGGATCTTGAAACGTATTCTGGACACTTATGTTCGTTAAAAAGTGACATGAACAAAAGATTCTCTGATTTATTTTCCTCTGAAGTAAAACCATGGATGTTAGACCCATTTAATTGTGATGTTAGTTCAGCTGAAGAAGAAATTCAAGAAGAATTAATTGAATTACGATGCAATGATAACTCAAAATACATGTATGATAAAGTAGGAAAGACTGAATTCTGGTCATTAAAAGACTGTAAAACACTATATCCAAGGTTATGGACCGAAATGGCCAAAATAATTGTATGTTTTCCAACATCATATATGGTTGAAACTGGGTTTAGTTCAGTGAATAAATTACTAACAAAGGAAAGAAACAGATTGGATGTATGCAGAAGAGGTGACATAAGAATTAAGCTCAGCGACATTGAACCGAACATTGCATATTTAGTAGAAAAACACCAATCTCAAGGATCTCATTAAATAAAATAGTAAGTTTGAAAGTTTTTTTATTTCACTTTTTTTTGTGTGTGTAGGGGTGCGATTTGAAAATAGAGTGGGCAAAAATTTTTTCAAGGGGGCGATGGTTAAAAAAAGGTTGAGAACCACTGGTCTATACTATAATAAGAGAGCTGTCCGTCTGTCCGTCCGTCACACTTTCAGAAATTGTGAGAAAAAATTGTGAGAAAAAAATTCAGAAATTGTATTACGGGGGGCAATGTGAAGCTCAAGATTTTCATGACTGTGTTCTTTTCTGTAGTTTAGCCTGTCTATTTGTCTTTTTGTGAAATTTATCCCGGGCAGTAATGGGGGAAGGGTGGGGGTAATGGGGGAGGGGGTTAGTCCCCAAGTTGCATGAATGGGGGTGAGGAGGTTTTGGGAGATACCAGATTCAGAAATGTTGACACAATGTGAAGCTCAAAATTTTCACGGCTGCGTTCTTTTCTGTAGTTTAGCCTGTCTAACCGTCAGCGAAGCGACGGGAACTGTACTAGTAATAATAATAATAATAATAAGGATAATAATAATAATAATAAGGATAATAATAATAATAATAACAATAATATTAATAATAACTTCAGCTATATTACTATTCTTGCCCACTGAGCTATGACCTGGGAGCCTGTCTAGGGGCCCCCAAGTAGCAGCGGGGGCCCTAAGCGGCCGCTTAGTCTGCTTATGCCAGGAAACGGCCCTGGAACTTGAGCTGGTCGTCTGGAGTTGATGCCATCCATGATGCGCTGCGTGAGGTTAGTGAGTAATGTCGTGATTGAGTGGTGAGGTCTGAATCCATGTTCAGTAGACGATAGTGGTATGTGTGGGTTGGTGATTTGTAAGATTAGTCTTTCTGTTACTTTGGAAGGTGTGCATAGTAAAGTAATGGGTCTATAGGAAGCTGGTTCTGTTGGATTTTTGTTTGGTTTGAGTAGTGTAATAATTTTACCTTGTTTCCTTATGTCAGGAATAATTTTTTTTTTTTTTTTTTTTTAAGTTCGGGAAGAACCGATTCGCCTCTATTTAAAAGGGCATATCTCAGCGGAAAAACAAAGAAAAAGTGAGAGGAAAGACAGAGGAAAAAGAAAGGGTGGAGGGGACAGTCGAAGTGGAAAAAGACCAAGGATGACAAGGACTGCAGGGTCGAGCCCCATCATCCTTGGGTGCTAGGGCCGGGAGGGCGCACGTGAAACCTCCAGGAACAAGCACGTACAAACGAGCACAAAGAGCACTCAAGAGCACGAGCTTAGAACCCCCTTGCGGGGAATGTCAGGAATAATACAGTGTTGGTATGAATATGTGCTGATGTTTGTGAGAGCTAGTATTCCCTGTGGGCCCAAGTGTTTAACGTGTATGTTAGATATGTTGTCTGGTCCAGTAGCCTTCGAATTCTTAATGTTTTTGATGATGCTGGTGGTCTGGTCCGTATTGAAGGGTGTAATGGTCGTGTCGAGTCTGTAGGTTTTCTTGTGTCTGGCTGTTTGTCTGTCTGCGTGTTTCTGGTTGTTGTCTCTGTTTAAGTGACTTATCTTTGCGCAGTGATTAACTAGAATGTTAGCTTGTTGTGTATATGTTGGGATATTATTTTGGCTGCGACAGATAGTCGCGTGTGAGGTGTGAATGCCGCTGTTAGAGTAGGTAATGCTGGAAATTTCCATCGAATCACCAAGTTGAAAGCAATCATCCATATACCTATTGTATATAGTTTTTTCACAGAAGCCACCCGGGTAATTTCATTGGGCCTCGCTTCTGGTTGCAGGGCGCGACGATCTCTTTCGACGTAGGGCCGAAGACGGTTGAGTTTCGCAACGAGTTTATTTGGTTTAATTAATATAGGCAATCACTACACTTAAATACCTGAAGGAATAGGCCTATCCTTTTGAGTTATTAGGTTTATATTCACTCAGAACTTATAGGAAGATTAATTACCTCTCCCTTGCCTAAAGCTTCATTTGGAACTCAGCAGCTTTTAGTGCCGCTAATACCACAAAAATTGTCCCTGTTTTTAATCGCTTATTACTCAGTCATTATTGCAGCTTCACAAATGAAATAAAAAGCATTCGAAAGAGAACATTTTAAAGTTTTAATTTATTCTACATGTGTTCAAAGTGACGTCCCTGGACATTCTTACATTTCACACAACGGGAAAGGAAGTTATTTATTACATTTTCCAAAACGCTGCATTCAATGGACTGTACACTCTCTACCACCGCTTGCTTTAATTCTTCGATAGAGGATGGCTCTTGCCTGAATACTTTGTCCTTGACAAATCCCCAGAGAAAAAAGTCCATAGGTGATAGATCGGGAGATCTTGCGGGCCAGGGAAACTGCGAGCGATGAGAAATGAATCTTTGTTCAAAAAATCTTGTTAAACATTCCAGTGATTGCCTAGTTGTGTGGGCTGTTGCTCCGTCTTGCTGAAACCACTTGTTACTGCAGTTTTCTTGTTCAAAAACAGTGTTCAGCATTTCTACATATCTTTCTGAAGTTACTGAAAGCGGTCTCCTTGTCTCTGGGTCCTCAAAAAAGTAAGGACCATAAACCTTGCTGCTACTCAAACCACACCAGACAGTAACTTTTGGTGAATGCAGAGGTTTCTCCAAGTGTATATTTGGCTTGTTTTGTGACCAACACCGGTAATTCTCTGTTGATTGTGATAATTGACCCATGAGATGATGTGGCATTCATCACTGAATATTATGTCACTTAATCTTATCTGGTTTTGTTCAATTATTGTTTCAATGCGTTCACAAAACATCAAACGACGCTGGTAGTCTTGTTCGCTAAGCTGTTGCAAACACATAATTTTGAATGACTACATTCTCAAATCCAACGTGATTATTTTCCGAATGCTCTCCCGTTTGATTCCTGTCACAGCTGATAGTCGTCTCACAGATTTCTTGTTGTCCGTTTCAAGCTGATTTGCGACTGAATCAATGTTTTCAGCGGTTCGCACACCTTTGCTGCGCCCAGAGTTGCCTTTATGCATGTTCTTGATTGAGCCGTGATGTTTCCATTTTGCGAAAATCCTGCGAATCGTTTTAGGATCTATGGTCCTTTGCTGACCGTATTGTCGTCTGAAAGACCGTTGGGTGGCAACTACCGAGCCATGTTTGATCATCTCTTCTGCGATGAAAACACGTTGCATGTCCGACAAATAACCCATGATTGTGGTGGATAAAACTGTCATTTTTTTATAAGTACTGATTTCGTATCCAGGATATCGAAAAAATTAAATAAAACTTTAAAATGTTCTCTTTCGAAGGCTTTTTATTTCATTTG
Organism: Bathynomus jamesi; assembly: GCA_023014485.1. Taxonomy (NCBI): domain Eukaryota; kingdom Metazoa; phylum Arthropoda; class Malacostraca; order Isopoda; family Cirolanidae; genus Bathynomus; species Bathynomus jamesi. Next base: position 592,625 of record JAJOZX010000658.1, on the reverse strand, counting down.
TGAAGCTGCAATAATGACTGAGTAATAAGCGATTAAAAACAGGGACAATTTTTGTGGTCACACGGTATAAATTCCTTTGTGTTCAATTTCGTTGACTTTAGAAATAGAAATAAATAGAAATGCGCTTTGCTTTCTTTCAACTTTTTACTCAGCGTGTTAAGATTTTCATTGCTGCGTTCTTTTCTAGTTTTATTGCCAGAATAATTGACTCCTCAATTACTGAGGGTTCAATTATTCGTCAATAAAACTATAGAAAAGAACGCAGCAATGAAAATATTGAGCTTCATCCGAACCCATTGTATCAAGATTTGTGAAGCTTAAGATTTTGATGGCTGCGTTCTTTTCTATAGTTTTATTGACCAAATAATTGACCCCCCCACCCCCACCCCAAGCACCGCAGCCCACTTTGGCTCATAAACATAAACAAAATACTCAACACAAACATGCACAATAACACCAAAAGGTGGCTGAGCAACTATCTTTCAGGAAGATATTCACATGTCACATTTAATGGCAAGTCATCCAAAAACAAGCTTTTTCCGATGTTCTCTCACCAATACTCTAACATCCACCCACAACAACATCGACACCGCTACAAATAACCTACAAACATACATATGCGTTGAAGTTAGGGCGCGTAGTATTAGTTTTAATTTTGTTGTTGTTTGTAGACCTCCCGTTCAACCCCTCGATACCTACCGATACTAGATTTTACTCACTTCTTGGTAACTTTATTGACAATCGGAATAGTATAATTGTCGGAGACTTTAACTGCCCTAATGTTAATTACGAGAATTTTACTGGTAATGAGGAGGGTTTGAGATTGATTGAGTTCATGGAATTTTTTATGACAGATGGTTACCGAACCAACGCCCGGTAACAATATTTTAGATTTGGTGATGACGAACGGCGAAAATATAGTCGAAGGTTTAGAAGTAGGCGAGAGTTTAGGATGTAGTGATCATCAAATTCTTAGGTTTAAGTTATTGATAGAAAACACTAAGGATAGTAACGTAATAGAAGTCCCTGATTTTCGTAGGGCTAATTTTGATAGTTTTGCGGACAGGATGAGAGTAGTGGACTGGGATAACTTATTTATGGGTAATGACACAAATTTGCATTGGGAGGCGTTTAAAGAAAGTTTTATGAATATTGAAAGGGAGTTTATTCCTCGTAGGCTCAAGCGCGCGAGAAATCATGGTAGGCCCAAGTGGTGGACTAGGGAAATAGGCGAGTTCATAAACGAGCGTAACAGAGCGTATAGACTTAATAAGCGCAATGGCACGGCAGCTAACTTTAATAGATATATCGAGCTAAGACGTCAGGTTAAAAGATCAGTTAGGAATGCTAAGCGTAATTTAGAGATACTTATAGCTGCGGATAGTAAACATAACACAGCTCAACAAAAAATTTTTTTTGTTTCGTTGCCAAGGAAATTCGTACGAATTTAGGGTATTTTGGGGTTGCTGAATTCCAAAATGAAAGTAGTTTTTCCGATTTGGCTCTAGTTCTTGAGATAATGAATACCCTCAATTAATAGGAAACGTAACCATAACGCATGCATATGGGAAACTACCGGAACATTCTAGATGGTGAGACCGAATAAAATGCCATTATGTATTTCATGTGTTTACTTTTGTATGATTTGAGACAATTTCAATGCGATTTGTAAGTAGGCTCCGCCTGAGCATTAAATTTTTTGCATTTTTACGTGTTTCAATAGGGTACCAATTATCTCATAAATTAGAGCCAATCTAGCAAAACCGATGTCATATTCGGAATCAGCACCACAAAGTTACCCCAAAATCACTCTAATATGATTGGCAATAAAATGAGTGTTGACCAGTGTAATCCAAAAAAGTTTTTTGAATACGTCAATAATCGTAAGCCGATAAAAGATAACATAGGCCCTCTAGTGGATGTTAACGGCGCTTTGGCTTCTGACGCTCAGGCGATGGCGGGTATTTTCAATAACTTTTTTGCGACAGTTTTTACCGTAGAAGACGTAACTAATGTCCTCGACGTGGACGATATCGTTCCATTTAGTAGCGAGACTATTTTGGATGAAATAACTGTTCACGAGGGTGAGATTGCGCATTATATCGATAGGCTAAAAGTTAGCAAGGCTCCAGGCCCTGACGCGTTTTATCCCAGAGATTTGAAAGATTTGAAAGACGTTATTGTAGGCTCTTAACGAAGACTTTTAATCAGTCACTCGAAACGGGGATTATTCCTGAAGACTTCAAATTAGCTAACGTCACGCCCATTATAGGGCAATTATAGGCCCATTAGTTTAACGTCAATTGTCGGTAAACTTTTGGAATCTGTAGTTAGGGATCGTATCATCGATCACTTAGAAAGTCGAGATTTGATTAATAGTAGTCAGCATGGGTTTCGACGCCATAGATCTTAACTAATTTGTTAGAATTTTATAACGAAACAGTGCGCGAATACGATAGGCATAGAGCGGCTGACGTTATTTATTTAGATTTTAAAAAGGCGTTCGATACAGTTCCGCATAGAAAATTAATTGCGAAGGTTAAAGCGCACGGTATACGCGGTCAGGTAGCTAACTGGTTAGAGGAATGGCTTCGTGCTAGGAGACAGAGGGTCGTTGTTAATGGTAGTGAATCGGGGTGGTTGGATGTAGGTAGCGATGTCCCACAGGGGTCAGTGTTGGGCCCATTGCTATTCGTAATTTACATTAACGACATAGATGTAGGATTGACTAGTAACGTGTCAAAATTCGCGGACGATACTAAAACAGGCGGTAAGGTTGTTAACGAGGACGATATAAATAGGCTCCAAGATGATGTAAATAGGATTATGGAGTGGACGGATAAGTGGCAGATGCAATTTAACGTAGACAAATGTAAAGTTTTGCATATAGGTTTTCGTAACAATAATTATACTTACACGATGGATGACAGAGAGTCAGCGAGCGTTGACGAGGAAGTAGATTTAGGCATACGCGTATCTAAGGATTTAAAAGTTAGGAACCAGTGCCTGCAGTCTTGCGCAAAACTTCAAAAGCTAACAAGATGTTAGGCTTCATAGCGCGTAATTTCGAATTTAAATCGAAGAATATTATATTGCCCCTTCACAAGTCCCTAGTCAGGCCTCATTTAGAATATGCCATTCAGTTTTGGTGAGGATAATGATAGGTTAGAAAGGGTTCAGCGTCGTGCCACGAAACTAATTCCGTCATTGCGCAACAAACCTTATGAAGATAGGATTAAAGAGTTAGACTTGCATTCACTCGAAACTAGGAGATTAAGGGGGGAGCTTATTGAAGTTTTTAAAATCGTTAATAACATCGATAACGTAAATTTTGACAAATTTTTCACTTTCGATAATAGCAATACTCGTAATAACGGATTTCAGTTGCGTGGCAGACGTTTCATTACTAATATCGCTAAAAACTTCTTTACGTTTAAAGTAATTGATAAATGGAATAATCTTCCCGCGCCCGTCGTGAACTCTACCAGCGTTAATGTGTTTAAAAACCGTCTAGATAGGCATTTTAAAAATATTAACGTTGTTTAAAATAAAAAACAATTGGCAACAGGAACTCTAAGGGTGGTAATCGGGGATGAGTATGTTGACGTCTAATGCCAGCTTGTGATATGCCAGCGTGTGATATGCCAGCAAAAAAAGACTAACATGAACTTAGTTGTAGCTTGTTGAGTAAATTAACCCACTTTTTGGTATTCTTTATACTTTTTTCTTCTCTCCTTATTTGCATGTCTGTAACTCTCTTTATTGCATGTCTGTAGTTTGCATGGTATGATAGTGTTTGAGTTAAAAATGTACTGCATGGTTTGTAATGCGTTCTTATTTTACTTCTTTTCGTCTTTCACGCCTTTCCAGCCTAGTGGGCTGCATCCTCTACCTCCCTATGAAGTGGAGGATCGGTCTGCAACAGCTGGAAGAATGTGTTGTTCTTGAGTTAAGAATGTATTGCATGGTTTGTAAGCGTTCTTATTTTACTTCTTTTCATCTTTCACCCCTTTCCGGCAGAGTGAGCTCTATCTCCCTATGGAGTAGAGGACCGTTCTGCAATCTTTCCTATTCTCTCCGACTATTTTTCTGACTTGTCGGCAGTGGCCGGCGGATGATGATGGTGAGTCTTTTTTATCTTTTTCTGAATGAATGTTAACCCACGAGTGATAGGTGTTGCTATTTACTTAACCCCTTATTCTCTTCTCTTAACCCCCTACTCTTTCCTTTCTCTCGGGCTAACCTTAGAGTGGATCTTAGGGTCTTTGTTAGCCTTAGATTCTGTAGATCTGTAGAAGACTGGCTCACACACAATAGACTCAAAGTAGCGCCCACAAAATCAACTATCACCTTGCTCACAAGCAACACAAAAGAACACCAGATAACTCCACAGTTTACACTAAACAACACCAACATTCCACACACTCACAGGACCAAAATACTTGGGGTCACATACAACACATCATTATCTTTTGCAAACCACATTCAGGACATTAAAAACTTAATACGCTTAGGGTACTAACAGGCACAAACTTTGGACACCAGCAGGAAACAACATCACTCATATACAAACAACATATTCGCTCAGTTATCGACTATGCTAGCCCATGCTGGGCACCCATTATCTCAAACACACACATAAACACCTTACAGACAGTACAAAGCAACGCACTTCGTATCATTACAGGATGCACTCAAACAACACCAATAGAACACCTGCACACAGAAACAAAAATACTGACAGTTAGGGAACATTTAGGCATGAGGGGAACACAATTCATGGCAGCAGCGACGACTAACCCACAACACCCTTGCCACTACATGTACATTGTAAAATCATGCACCGACACCTCGCACCATTAAGGTAACACCAGAGAGACATTATAATCAAATACTTCATTCCATACCACGCCCCACAGACATCACACAGTACAGAAAACACATACACACACACCTAATTAGCCCACAAAGCACTGACATGACTCGGTCCGAATGCGGTCCTAGGTGCAAAGCCGCCACCCATTAACAGGTCAGAGACCAGCCTGAGCAGATCGGATCGAGTTAACTTAGCACGATTCCGATGTGGACATCACTCCAACTTACAGACATATAAACACAGACTAGGCAACTCCACAGACGACACCTGCCACCTGTGCCAGGACACACCACAAACAATTGAACACATTATGACAGACTGTACCGCTCTAGTACAACATAGAACACAACGCAACATCACTAGTGCGCTGAACCTCTGGTCCACTCCGGAGAGGGCGATCGGTTACCTGCGTGCCGCCGGCTTGCTCGATCAGGGTGGGCTGCTAACCAACAACAACAACAACAACTTTGGCTAGTATAACTAATAATTAAATAATCAGGACTTTCAATTTAACATATGACAAGACGTGACTACTGGTTTCCGTGGATTGTAAACAAATCCCAATCGCTTTCATTGGTAATTTTTCAAGTATTGCCATATGAATGTATTTCTAACAATATTGAAATCATGAATTATTTTATTTTAGGTTTTTATGACTGAAAATAATTACATAATAACATTAATTACATCCATCCATCCATCGTGTTCTGCCTATCAGGCAGGTCTAACTCATGTGTCCCTCCAAAATGTTGTATCCTGAGCTATCCTTTTCATCTCATGGTAGCTCCTGCCTGTCTTCAAATCATTCAGCATTGCTTTCTTTTCCCTCGGCCTTCTACCTTCATATCTACCCTCTATCACCTCCTTCAACAATCCTTCTCCTCTCAACACATGTCCGATCCATTTCTTCTGTCTTTCTCTAATCACCTTAATGAGTCTTCTTTCCTCCCTCACCTTTTGCAGTCCTTCCTCACTACTTTAGTGTTCCCTCCACCTTATCTTTAGCATTCTTCTCCAAATCCACATTTCAAAACTTCCCAGGAGTTTCTTTTTAGTTGTTTTCAGTGTCCATGTTTCTGCTCCATACAGTACCACACTCCATATCAAGCTTTTTACTAACCTTGGCTTCAGCTTCAAGTTGAGTTTACCTGTAAGTAGTCTTCTCTGTCTCTCAAAAGCTACCTTACCCATACCAATTCTAGATCTTACTTCCTTATTGCAATCTCCATTGTTGGTTAATAGACTTCCCAGATATTTAAACTGTTCATCTTCTTCTAAGGTCCGATTTCCTATCGTTAGGTTCATTTGTGCTCCTTTCCTTCTTGCAGTTTTCATTACCTTTGTCTTGGTCTCATTAATTCTCATTCCGAATTCTTCCGCCGTTGTTGTCAAGCTATTGGCCATTCTTTGCAGTCCTTCCTCAGTACTACAAACAAATGCTTTGTCATTTGCAAACCCTACAGATTTGACCAATTTACCTCCCACTCTGATTCCCTCTTCCAGATCTGAGAGTACTTCTATTATTATTGCTTCCGCATAGATGTAAATAACACGGGGGACAGGGAGCATCCTTGCTTGATCCCTCTCCCAACCAATCCAGGCTCCGATTCTCCTCCTGCAACTCTAACATTCACAGTCTGCCCAAGATATAGATTTTTTATCAGCCTACGGTCCCTCCAGTCAACTTTAATATTCTTCAGTATTTCCATTAGTTTCCTCCAGGGGACTCTGTCAAAAGCTTTTTCAAAATCAATAAAACACACAAACATTTCCTGATCATGTTCCAGCACTCTCTCTCCCATTATTCTCATAATACCAATAGCTTCTCTTGTTTCGCATTTTGACCTAAATCCAAACTGATCCTCTCCAATGTACTGCTCAGCTCTGTTCACTAATCTTCCGCTTAGTAGCCTTAGCATTATTTTTATGCATGGCTAATCAAGCTTACGGTTCGAAATTCTGAACACTTGGTGGCAGGCCCTCACAGAGGTCCAGAGAGGCCCGGGCCACTTCCAGCTTTTGAGGGCCATAGCTAAACCCAATTATTACTTTCACTGCAAAACATTATATTCAAACCTGAAAGTTTCTAAATTTGAGACCCCCCCCCTTAAGCTTGAGGCCCAGGCCAAATGGCCCTCCTAGCCCCCGTCTGGTAGGCCTTGTTTGGTGGCTCTCAGTTTCTTGGGGATAGTAAGCATAGAGACTCTCATAAAGTCAGCTGGCCAGTCTCCAATTAATTACATAACAATATTAAAAAATATATTACTGAGAAATATCTACGACGATTGCTTCATAACGCACTCTAATAAAAAAATAATAAAAAATAACGTGTCAGCCATCTTGCACGCAAGTTATTAAGTTAGGTTAAATTTGGCGCATTGAATTCTACATCTTATATGTGTTAGAGTTAGACTATGTAAAGTATTTTGACCATGCTCAACATTACGTTTGGAAAAAGAAGCTATGGAAAAACTATACACGCCTGGCATACAGTTTACATTACAGTACACAACAAGGCCTAATTTAAACCCAGGCCCAAACACACCTACAACATGGTATCGTATGCGGTACCTTTCAGGGGCGTAGGAACATATTTTACATTGGGGGGGCCCAAGAAGTGACGGTATGGATAATTGTCGTACATTGAATACACCAATATTTAAACTTATTTGGACTATATTCGATCATATTAAAAATCAAGGAAATTAATTGAAAAAATCTATATTCATACCTATGTACACAAAATATCTGCTATACATAAATTGTAGAATACTTATAATCGGAAATTGCACGAACAATCTAGGGAAGATGCATTTATCATGCACTTTTTATCATGGTCACGTACTACACGCTATGTGCAACATACTACACGCTAAAATAGCTTTCATTAAACAGTAAACGACCCGAAATAATTCCTTCTTCTTTCGTTCCGACTGGCAAATTCCGATGCAATGTTGTTCAGAGATAATTCGTCGGTTTTTTCTTGTAAATATTGAGCATCATGCAATGATTTAAGCGCTTTTGTGTCATATTAGTCCTCATATAACTCTTGATGCGTCGTAGTACTGAGAATGTTCTCTCGGCAGTTGCTGTCGTTACTGGAACTGTTAAGAACAATCGTAAAAGTTTGTCTACTTCGCTCAACATCCTCTGGCAAACAGGTTGGGAATCCAGAGCATCGCACAGTGTCTGAAGACTAGTTACCTGAAAAAATAAAAATTCCCATTAGTGGTTTCATTTTCCTTGTTGCACTTTTGCTTGAATTAAAAAATCAAATTTCAATTCAATTTTTGGGCTGTTTCCCCATGTGTTGTTTCATTTTCTTTACAGGTAAATATTTTTCAGTTGCTTTTTCGTTCTCGAACAATAAGCTATTTTATGCTCGAATGATAATTTTAATAAAACGCAAACACTAATAACAAATACCTTCTTAATAGTCGACCAGTCGAGAATATCATGCAGCATTGGAAGTTGAACGGATAATTTCTCGAAGTCGATATCTTTTTGATACAATTGTACAACAGAGTCACGAACTTTGTGTTCTTTTCCGTTAGCCGCAGACAGCAAGACGTTTTCGATGTTGACCAAGTCGTAGAAATTATCTTGCTGAAATCTTCTGTTTAATTCTCCGCTCATAGTGTCGAGCACATCATAGTACTGCACTCGGTAATATTGCTTGATGTCCGTATATTCATGATTCTCGTAGCCCGAATCTAGTTTCTTAGGCATTCGCTTGAAGCGCGAGAGTACGGGAGGATCAGTGAGACAACTAGAGTCGTGCGTAACAGCCGAGTAGAATCTGTCAAACCATTCCTCCGGTATCGGCTGTAATGCTTCTGGCAAGCCACTGCAGCTTGCTGTGCGTCCTGTGAAGACGTAGACTTCGCTTGCAATGTCGCTGACAATTGCTCAGCAGGTGAAAATACCAGCAAAACTAATCGTAAGCCAAAGTACGTTTGAAATTTTTCCAGCATTACCAGCAATCCACCTGCTCGGCGACTGTATTCGTTACAATTTTCGTCTCGATATTTCATTAATGTTTCTTCGAGGCTTTCGTAATTCTGAATGATGGCGCTGATAACTCCATTTCTTACAGTCCATCTTGTTGGACATAATGGCCTCAGACCTGGATTTTCAGCCGGTTTGACCCTCTCGAACAGTGCTTCCCTTTTGGGTGACAGCTTAAATAGCTGTATAAGTTCGCCAGCAAAATCCAAGGCATCTCTGATGGACTTACATTTTCGTGTGGCATCCTAGAGACTGAGATTCAAACAGTGTGCTAAGCAATGTACTGAAATCGCTGATGGTTCTTGCTCTCGAATCAACTTTGCCACACCTGATACGTGGCCTTGAAAGTTACTAGCTCCATCATAGCCTTGCCCACCACAATCCGATAATTTTAATGTTAACCGAGTGAGGGTATCTCTGATGGCAGACGGGATTGTTGACGCACAGATGATTGGAATTTCCACTAGTGCAACTGGATCTTCAAGCACTTGGTAGTGTATATCCACCATCGTACGCAAATGACCAGCTGGTCATGATTAGAACAGTCTCTGGTTTCATCTGCCAACAAAGCATACCATCGAGCTGACTGTACAGTATATCTTTAATTACGTCTCACAGAACTGTGTGTGCCATCATCTCAATTAATTCATTGACAACCTCTGGAGATGCGTATTGATTGTCGACAGCTTTTGAGTCAAGGTTCATACACTGATCATAAGTTGCCGCAAGTTGCCTTCTCCTTCATCGTGACCACGGAGTGCAAGCCCTTGGCGCAATAAATATCTCATTTGCAATTGCTAACAAATTCTGCCGACGAGCTGCCTGTTGCGTACTGCTTTGTGTCGCTAACTGGTCATGAAATTGAATGGTTTCGACGATTCGTGTATGATTCCACAGCCTCTCTGTGGCTCATGCAATTCTCGTGCTGCTTAAAATTCTCAATGGCTTTTTTCCAGTTACAGTAGCCGGTTTTGCTGAATGCTGTCTCAGACTTAGATGACAATCTAGTCAACTTGTGATCTTCATTATATTTGGAATAAAAACAGAATACTTTTTTTAAAGTTGTGAGATGCAGCCAGCTGAAAGTACTATACCATGAAGGTAAAAATGTACGTCGTCGAGAGGGAAAAATCTTGCTGTAGCACTGATGATAGATTCTGAAGTGGGTTGTGATGGTTTGCACATTTGCATGCAGCAATCTGCATTGCAAGTGTCTTCTGTCACCTGAAAAGTAAATATAGAAAAGCAAAATGTGATTTCAGCGATGTCATAGTCATAGATTTGCAGTGTCATAGTTACACTCTTTTACTTATTTTCTTCTTTGCTTTTTGTTGATGGCTTGTTTCAAATTTTGTTTTAGTTATACTTTTACTAAGGTCAGTTTTTGGTTTTTCTATTATTCTATTTATAGATTCTCTTCTTTTTACAAATTCGTTTTTTTCGTTTTCTGTTTTTAGTGTTGTGGTCAGTATTTACGTTAAATAAAAAAAATCTAATACTTACATTTGAGATGAGTTGTGAATCAGAATCATCTTGAGGAGTTTCTGAATTGTGAGTTTGCAAATGTCTATTCGCTGAAGACAATTCAGAAGTTGACGAATCCGTTGCTCATCAACATTATCTGTTATAAAATTTATTTTTTAGAATATTACACTTTGGAGATATCATCAGATATGCTAATGATTGCCTATATTTTATACTAATATTGAACTTACTGACCCTGCTTCCTCTTTATACCACAGCTGAACAATGTAGTTTGTTGTTTTTCTATTTTCTTTCGCTTTTCATGATACATCTTGAGGCCAGCTTGAAATATCTAAAATGGATGAATGATTTTTAATGCACCAACAGCACTAAAATAGCATAGTGTTGCTATTTCTTACGATTTACGACAAGGAGAATTTTTTAAAGACCTATATAAATAGCTCAGCTCAACCAATGTTGATGAGCCGATACGCGCTTCAGATTTTACGTTTAAAGTTGCCAGAATAACTAGTGAAATTAACTAATTATATATATTAAATTTAAAATTTTATTAAATGAAGCATAAAGGATTGAGATTAATTATTTTTCCATTATTTTAATACTAGTTGCCAGAATAACTAGTGAAATTAACTAATCATATATATTAAATTTAAAATTTTATTAAATGAAGCATAAAGGATTGAAATAAATTATTTTTCCATTATTTGTAATACTTTTGCAAATTAATATTATTGGATGTCATTCATATTATTGGAGGGCCAAAACATATCTTGGCTCCCCCAATATTTTTATTGCCGGGGCCATGGCCCATGCGCCCCCCCCCCCCCGGTTCCTACGCCGCTGCCTTTATTTCATAATAATTTAATACAAAATATTAATTTATTATAGAATATTAATTTATTATAGTGAATAACTACAAATTGACTCTGGATTTGTGATAAAGTCTAATGGCAATTGTCCCTATTCCCAAAGGTAAAACAAAAGAATATGTAGGCAGTGGGCCTACATTAACAACAAGCAAGAACATATTTTTTCGTACCAAAATTTTCCATCACACTGACTTATGAAAATTATTTTGAGAAGAGAAGTAATGAAAATATGTAAATTATACGTCTGATGTTTTGCCGCCTGCGAACGTAAGCAGAAAAATTAAGGGAAAAAAAAAAGAATTTTAATTCGGCGCTAGCCTAGTTGGAAGCATCGTTTTAGGCAAGGAAGATGTGTTAGTCTTCCTACAAGTTCTGAGTGAAAAAAACTAATAAAACCATAGGATAGGCCCATTCCAGTGAATAATTGGGCACACTGAGTTGCCTGTGTTAATTGAACTTAACAAACGCCTTGCATATCCTAATTGCCTACATCCAGAAAAAAGAGTGGGCAACCGCGCGACCTACAACAAGACGCGAACTTCAACAAAACTTCAACAAGAAAAAGGTATGGTGTTTCCCTTTTTACCATCGGGCTGCGTAAATACTGAAAGCAAATAAATTCCATAAGTTAACCAAAAAGCTACTTAACAAGGTCTTTTGAAGCGAATCACCAAGTTTGAAAGCAATCATCCATATACCTATTGTATATGGTTTTTTCACAGAAGCCACCCGGGTAATTTCATTGGGCCTCGCTTCTGGTTGTAGGGCGCGACGATCTCTTTCGACGTAGGGCCGAAGACGATAGATTTTCGCAATGAGTTTATTTAGTTTAATTAATATAGGCAATCACTACACTTAAATACCTGAAGGAATAGGCCTATCCTTTTGAGTTATTAGGTTTATATTCACTCAGAACTTATAGGAAGATTAATTACCTCTCCCTTGCCTAAAGCTTCATTTGGAACTCAGCAGCTTTTAGTGCCGCTAATATAAATTCCTTTGTGTTCAATTTCGCTGACTTTAGAAAGTTCGTTAACTCTTCTCTCGAAGTAATTTTCATGAGTCAGCAATGGGAAACTTTAATTCGAAATAATTCGAGTTTCTTGTTATGTGGACCCAATGCCTCCATAATGGGTTCTATGTAGGGCCAATTCCGAGGCAATTTTGTAGATATTTGATTCAATGAATTAATAATTTGTATTTAATTTAGAAATAAAGGTACCATGTACGATACCATAATGTAAGCATATATAGTTTTTCCATAGGTGTCTTCCTAATTTTCTCAAGTTTTAGGTACTTAAGTTTTATTCTTTCTGTTTGTTTCAGATATATATGTAGCACTAAATAGTGTAGAATGAGATTATTCTACATTTTTCTTCTGTTGTGCCCATTTTGCATTTATCAAGTGTCCTTTTATTACACCATTAGGTGCCCTTTTGACTTATGCCCAGCAGTAAAAATTCCTTAGAAAATGGACTGATAAGACCTATACATTGTATACAATGCAGATATTTATCTATAAAACTATCTTGTAGGCCTACGATTATGAGGGTGCCTAGGGCCTACAAAGACTTCAATCCGGCCCTGAGGCATACACACCATTCAAATAGGGCACTTGCACTTCAGAAAAGGGCACTTGTAAGAAACTGAGGGTGTCCGAGAATTATCTGTACAATTTTTGGCTGTTATTAAAAGTCAACCATGAAGTGTAGAAATTCCAGTGTTGTCCCATTTTACAGAGAATCTCATTAAGTTTTTTCTGATACCAAGTTTTGACAAGTTTTTTTAGAAATTCCAGTGTTGTCCCATTTTACAGAGAATCTCATTTAGTTTTTTCTGATACCAAGTTTTGACAAGTTTTTTCTTTTTCAGATATTCATACACACCCCTCATCCTTAATGAATCCACAGGAGAAAGCACAGTGTGTTGAATGGTTTATCGAAACAAAATAAGATACACAAGTTCAACGAAGGTTTAGAACTAATTACAACAGAAACCCTCCATCAAGAGTAACCATACGAGCTTGGTATAAAAAGTTTAAGGAAACTGGAAGTGTAGAGCATAAGAAAGGAGCAGGGCGGCCTCGAACGTCTTTTGAAAATGTCGAGCGCATTCGAGAGGCTTTTGTTCGCAGTCCACGCAAGTCGACAAGAATTGCATCACGAGAGTTACAGATACCTCGTTCGACAGTGCATGATGTCTTGCGTAAACGTTTGAAGTTGCATCCTTACAAGTTGCAAATCTTGCAACAGATTACGCAAGAAGATAAGGTCTCCCGTAAGGAATTTGCAATGACTCTGCTTGACAGAGTCGACCAGGACAATGCGTTCTTGGCAAGAATCATGTTTTCGGACGAGGCAACTTTTCATGATCTTGACAATACGCGGGTGACAGACATTGATGATTTAAAAGCAAGAATCACAGCTGCTATTGAGCGAATTGATGTGGATATGCTGCAGCGTACATGGCAACATTTGGAGTATCGATTGGATGTTTTGCGAATCACTGATGGTGCACATATCGAATGTTTGTAACAACGTTACTTTAATAAAAGAAACTTTTGAAAATACAGATTCTAAATAATCTTGTTTAAGAATTTTACGTGTGTTATCAAGAATTTTATTAAAAGATGAAATTGTACAGATAATTTTCGGACAAACTGGAATTTCTAAAAAACTTGTCAAAACTTGGTATCAGAAAAAACTTAATGGGATTCTCTGTAAAATGGGACAACACTGGAATTTCTACACTTCATGGTTGACTTTTAATAACAGCCAAAAATTGTACAGATAATTCTCGGACACCCTGTATAATGTATATTTGTTTAGCAACTCTGATAAAACTAATTTATTTAGTACATCTCAAATTCACTGTATGAAGATTTACAGTAGGGACCAAAAAATGGGTATTTTATCTATAAAATCTTGGCCTATATATAACTCATTAAAATGTTTATCACAAACGACGCTTCGTTTTATGTTACTTGCTAAATTTTAGGGCTACTCTTCCAAAATTAGACGCCCAGATATTAAAAAATCTTCGTTTTAAGGGAAATTAGAAAAACTTGTATCGTTTTGGGGAGTTTCTACATTGTTACAGAGTACCACCACAACAAACTTTAAAGACATTTTGCATTTATTTACAATAAACAAGCTTTAATTAACTTTAAATGCTTTGAATATGACTCAATTAGTTTTTAATTTACAGTTGTCATTACGTCATCAACCTCCAACATCTATGATTGGCTGCAAAAATAGTCCCCATCCGAATTGCTTGATTCATAATTTTGTAACTTTTAAGAATACCAATTAAGAACTTATAAATTAAGTGCATAATTTTGCAAAAAAAAATTTGGTACTTTGAAATTGCATAATAAAATCTGCCTGGTTCTCCTTCATTTTAAAAAAGCATCTATTTGGTTATAAGCTCAAGAATTTTCATATGAATTTTTCCTTAGAGCCTAGACCATGCTTGAAAAAAATTACATTTTCTTCGGAATAATTATAATTACAGTTACAATTGCTTCGGCTCCGATAGTCACTGTGAAAAAAACTATATAAGTCTATGGTTCATTCCTATCAACCTGGCGATCCGGTGAAAATTCACACTAGATTTAAATTGTGTTTGTGAAGGTCTTCAGATGACCTGTTGAAATAGTATTTTTAGTTAAATTATTAAATTTATTTGCCTTCGATGTTTAGCACAGCCCAATGGTAAAAAGGAAACCACCATACCTTCTTATTTCGTTGGATCTCGCTTCTGGTTGTAGGTCGCGCGGTTGCCCACCGCACTTTTCTCTCGATGTAGGAAACTAGATTACGCAAGGCGTTTGTTAAGTCCAATTAACACAGCCAACTCACTATGCCTAATTATATGAAGGGATAGGCATATCTTTAGTTTTATAGTTTTATGAGTCAAGCTCTCGAACGATCCAACAGTTAAAAGAAAAAATTACAGATCAGTGTAACAGAATTTGTTACACCCTGTATATATAATGTATATGTGTGTTAGCAACTCTGATAAAACTAATTTATTTAGTACATCTCAAATTCACTGTAATGAAGATTTACAGTAGGGACCAAAAAATGAGTATGTTATCTATAAAATCTTGGCCTATATATAACTCATTAAAATGTTTATCACAAACGACTCAGAGCTAAATCTTTGGTCTCAAATTTTGCTTAAGTCAGCAAACGGAAAAACACTGGACGTATAATTTTAGTATGTTCATTACTTCTCTTCTCAAAATTTTCATGAGTCAATGTGATGTAAAATTTTGATACGAAAAAATACGTTCTTGCTTGTTGTTATGTCGGCCCAATGCCTACATATTTTGTTCTACAGTACTTATGGCAATTTTCCCCATTCCCAATAGGCTTTATCGCAAATCCCGAGGCAATTCGTAGTTATTTAATACAATAAATTAATATTTTTTATTTAATTATGAAATAAGGGTATCATATACGATACCATATTGTAAGCGTGTTTAGACCTGGGTTTGCATTAGGCCTTGTCGTGAAATGTAATATAAACTGTATGACAGGCGTGTATAATTTTTCCATATTCACAATTATAATTACTATTACAATGACATTATCTGTCAAACTAGTTAAATGACCATGAACTGACCATGCAATTCAAATCTCTCAAGTTTCAACTTGTTAAACCTTCTTGGGTGCTACTATAGTATGCGGTCTACTTACGATTGGTTAGGTTTAGTCATGATATTTTCGTTAAAACTAACGAAAATATCATGACTAAACCAAACCAATCGTCAAGGGCGATTGACATTGGGATGTAAGCAAGCAATTAGTAAACAAGATGAGAAGCTATAATTCAAAGGTAGACCCCGATTCGTAGGTAGACCAAATACTATAGTAGCACCGAGACCTTGGCCTTTACTCCATAGAAAGGTTTGAGAAATACATTCTGATCTACATCTGAAAATTCTAGGGCTTTTAGTCGTCCCCAATACCGAACCAATTGTACCCACCTGGACAAGAACTGGCAGAATGTGTCAAAAACATCACCTCCCACCAAACAGCCTGAAAAGGATACAAACTCTTCAATATAATAGTATCACTAGGCAGGGTTCTCGCCTGTTTAACTCCTTGCCTCAGTACCTTAGAGATTAAGTGCAGTCCCAGTGGATACTTTTAAAAAACATTTGGACATGTTTTTAGCCAACATACCCGACCAATCCACAGTGCTAGGATATTCCTCTACCAGACCAGACTTCGTGGGAGCAGCGCGCCCTTGAGGCAGAAACGCTTCAAGGTAAATTCAAGGTACCCTCCAGTTTATGTTAAGGCCAAATTTTAGGTCCATTTTTCCACAATTATATGCCCAGATATTAAAAAGATAATTTTTAGGTAAATTAAAAAAAAATTGTACTATTTGTGGAATTTTCTACATTGTTACAAAGTACAGCACAGCACACTTCAAAGGAATTTTGCATTTATTTACAATAAACGAGTCTTAATTAACTTTAAATGGTTTGAATATGATTCCATTAGTTTATAATTTACACTAGAGTTATTACGTCGTCAGCCTCCAGCATCTTTGATTGGCTGCAAAAATATCCTCCGTCCGAGTTGCATGGCTAATTGCAATTTTTAAGAGTATTAATTAATTAATTAAGAAATTGTAAATTAAAAACATAATTTTATAAAAATAAATTTTGTACCTTGAAATTACTTAATAAAAATTGCCTGATTCACCCTCATTTTAAAAATGTATATACTGTACTACTTTCGCTACTCACTCGGGGTTAAAAGCGCAAACATTTATGTATGCATATACAGTGTATATATATATATATGAGGATGTCATTAAACGAAAGCGCTTGAGCACCATTCTGTGTTTCCTTTTTCCTTCGTGGTTATTTTAATCATAAATATTATTCACGTGTTACTTTCGTGAAATAATTTTCATATATATATAGATATATATCGACTATGATATATGGCCAGAGTTTTTGGTGAACCTTTGTGGTAATCGGACGGACGTAGAATTAGTTGGGGGGGGGGGGGGGAGTTCATGTTTAGGGAGTTTTGATTGGGTGTGGTGTCGAAAAATCTTTCCAAAACGGCAGTTGAGATTGATCCTACATTTTGGAATTGTTTTTTGACGAGAATAAGATCACCCACAAGAAATCCTTGTAATGGCCTAATAATTATAGACTCCCAGACCTCTCTTCACTTGATCAACTCACACTCACTACATATGTGGCCCTAACTACTTCTATCCGTTCTTTACATAAGAACATAAGAAATTTTTATAGTGGGCACACTAGGGGCCACTTCGGCCCATCAAGGTGGCTCCACTATGTAAAAACTGCCTGTACATTGACAACAACCAATTTTTACAAAACTAATTAATTGTCAATTTAAAACTAAAGATAGAATCTCTGGATCCAGAGGATCAAGGTCATAATAGGCTATTATCCACAAATATGTTACACTCTATATCTATTTATGGTAACGGTTCAGAATAGGGGCGCCACCTCAATTTTTGTGTTTTTTCCACCAAAACATGCTAAAACCATTGGTTTCCTGTTGTTTAGGATGAATGTGACCATCGCCATTACAGTAAATTATTGCTTGAAGTGATTTCACCCACCCCAACCCCTCCTACAATCTGGGGGGACCACCGTGGGAACCAGGGGTTTTGGGTGGGGGAACACAGCACAAGCAATAATTTACTGTAATAGCGATGGTCACATTTATCCTAAAACAACAGGAAACCAATGGTTTTAGCATGTTTTGGTGGAAAAAACCCGTATACCCTGAACCCTATACCAATCAATTTGTGCGTGATCTTTACGGGGGCTCCGCCCCCGTACCCCTGAGACCTAATTTATACAAATGATAATGTAATAAACATGTTAAGTTATGCACTTTTTTAGTCTTCATCTAGGGCACATGACGAATGGTAATTTTTTACGATCAGTCCAGCCTCTGGAAACTGAAAATAAAGTTTACTATAAGACTCTACATTTTTTTAAACAACTTTTATTAAGTACAATATGAAGGCAAATGCCGATTAAAGCTATAAAATTAATGTTAAGAAATTACTTTTTTGAGCGATAAAATCGCGGATCATGTTTTTGGGAGTGATAAAATGGCTGATCCCACAAAGGTTAGAAAGGTACCGCTAACAAAATTGGGGGGTTTGACCTGAACTCATAAGATTTTAGTGTCACGATGGCGTCGGTTTGCGATGGTTGTAATTATTCACTGTGTTTAACTTCATGCAAATTTTTTGATGATGAAGAGGCTGCATTTAATTTTTATGTAGAACACGATGTATTGCTAAAAGAATTTAGGTAAATATTTACATTAGGGTCTCCACCCAATTTTGATGCCAAAATACATTTTCTTAGCAGTGTATGATGTGCTTTGTTCAAATCTGGCCTTCATTTTATGCGGAAATGAACCAATCAAAAGTTATGAGACTTCAAAGTTTTAACATATTTTGGTTCATTTCCCCATAAAATGAAGGCCAGATTTTAACATTGCACATCAAATACTACTAGAAAAATGCATTCCAGTGTCCAAATTGCTAGAGAACCTAACCTAACTTACCTAACCCTAATATCAATGGATTCATCGTAGGAACACTCAGATCCACACTCTCTACACTTAAAAGACGACTGTAGCACACCATGTTTGACAAAAATCTCTACAGCAGAATTATCAATATTGTTAATATCTATAATTACATCTTTGAAATACATTTCACATCGTTCACACGCCATATTGGAAAATCAACTAATGAAGAAAACGGAAAACACTATACCTCATTTTTTGTTTTTTTCCACCCAAGTAGATACACTTATAATGACGTCATTAAAAAAATGGAGTTAAGAAAATAATTTCTTTAAAAGCCTATAACATTATAAATACGCAATTGCGCAAATAATAACATATACCATTAGACCCCTAAAATTATGCTGAAACGTTTGATAATAGCCAGTATTGTCAACTTGGTGGAGGCCGTAATATCCATAATTTCCAGAATTTATTTGCCCTAAGAAAAACAAGGAAGGTATTGTTTGTGGTAATAAGTGTGTGTTCGATATATACAGGTAAGAGTAGTACCTAAAATTAGGTTAGGTAGGTTAGGTTAGTATAGTTTTACGGTGTATATATAATATATACAGTGAATATATACAGTGTTCGTTTTACTACATATATAAATGTATATATATATATATATATATATACCTTTTAGGTCACTCATGTTGGCTGTCTCTACAATTTTCATAATTTATATATCAATGGATTCGTTTTTACATCGCGAATGCGCCCTAGATAGTCTCTACTGAAGGAATTACCCGCATTTTAGGGTATTTTTTCACACTTATACCCCAAAACAAACTTCGTGTCCTAACTTAGTTTTGGGCCAGTTCCCTCACTTGAGACTATTCAAATCGCATTCCTGGTGTAATAACGAATCCATTGATCTATAAATTATGGGAATTGAAGAGGCCGGAGTTATAGTAAAAAATTACCCACTGGAGTAGCTATATATATTTTTTCGTAATCTTCTAACTTCGTTTTTTTGACTCTGCGACACATGCAATCGACGTATTTTAATGAGAGAAACAGCTTTGTCTCTATGGTATTTTTCGAAATTTTGCTTAATTAAGTGGCGCCCGTATTCTGAACCATTACCCTATTTATAACCAACATGCAAATATATCAGATCCAAAGAATCCAGTCAATTTCATTACGTTATCCATCAATACCAGTACCTTGCCAACCTAAATTAGGCTCCACCCAGGCTAGGTCTAACTTAGTGGTTAGTTGTGTTTTGGAACCCAGTTTGGGGACAATATAAGCTGGGTCACCTAACCTGAGTAACTATTTTGATATAACTTGATAGTATCAAAGTTGGTGAGAAAATTTTTAAGCCTAGGACCTAACTTAGGAACATAGTCTGCCCTACAAAAATGGGTTTTGACAGTGACTAGAGTTTGTAAAAAGGAAGGGTAATTATGTATTTTATCCCACTCAGTCATTTTACACACCAAAATACATTTTTCTAGTAGTATTTGATGTGATTTGTTCAAATATGACCTCCATTTCCGTCGGAAATGAGATCCAACAAAGTTATAGTACTTTGAAGTTTGGCTCATTTAAAAGGGAAATGGAAGTCAAAATCTAAGCAAAAACACATCAAATATTACTAGGAAAATGTATTTTGGTATTAATTAACCTAACCTTACCTAACCTAACCTAACCGTGGCTAAACGAGCCTAACCGTGGCTAAACGAGCCTAACCGTGGCTAAACAAGCCTAACCGTGGCTAAACGAGCCTCTGGCTAAATGAGCCTAACTCTGGCTAAATGAGCCTAACCCTGGCTAAATGAGCCTAACCCTGGCTAAATGATCCTAACCCTGGCTAAATGATCCTAACCCTGGCTAAATGAGCTCTCGTCTGTATCCACCACCTAATCCATAATAAGGTAATACTCTAGGCTCGTTTAGCCAGGGTTAGGATCATTTAGCCAGGGTTAGGATCGTTTAGCCGGGGTTAGGCTCGTTTAGCCACAGTTAGGTTAGGTTAATTAATACCAAAATACATTTTTCTAGTAATATTTGATGTGTTTTGCTTAGATTTTGACTTCCATTTCCCTTGAAAATGAGCCAAACTTCAAAGTACTATAACTTTGTTGGATATCATTTCCGACGGAAATGGAGGTCATATTTGAACAAATCACATCAAATACTACTAGAAAAATGTATTTTGTTGTGTAAAATGACTGAGTATGATAAAATACATAACCAAAGGAAGTTAAGAGTAAAGATAGAGCTATTGCATGTGATAGCTGTGATGACTGGTATCACGTAAGCTGCAAAGGCGTTACAAATGATATATATAAAGGTATAAATGCTGCTTCTAAGCTTAATGTCAACTTGATGTGGTTTTGTGACAAGTATAGTACTGTAATAAATTTTTTTAATAAGTCCAGAGGGTCTATTAGTGGGGAGAGGCCAGGGTATTATTATAGTATTACACCCGTCTAACGTCCAGCAATTATTATATGTTTATTAAGTAGATTTTTTAATTCTAAGACTTTTCTTCTATAGCGTTTCCGTCGCAAATGCTTCATTTTCGAGATATAAATATTTTTTTGGTGTGTATCTAGTGCATGTTCGTACGTTCGTTTGTGTGACTGTTGTATGTCTGCCCAATCACTGCGCTCCATCCATTTTGAATTTGAATTACTTTGCTACTGGAATGGAACACTCATTCCACTCATTCAGAAGTACATTAGGCCTGGCTCTGTGATTTATAGTGATTCCTGGGCTGCCTACAAGACTATAAGTGATTTAGGTTATAAGCATTTTGTTATTATTCATTCTAAAAATTTTGTGGATAACGAGAATATCGAAATTCACACACACAATATCGAAAGATTTTGGCGGGATTTAAAGGAATGGGTTAAGAGGCTAGGTATTTGGTCAAAATATCTATACCAATACCTGACAAGGTATTTATTCATTTCTTCAGTTAAAGACAAGCGAAATCTACTCCAGGAAGAGCCTCAGCCTGCCCCTGCACGTGAATAAGGTCATTCCTGTTTTTCTGATAGGATAGGTTAGGTCAGGTCAGGTCAGGTCAATTTTGAAGGTGAAATTGTTTTTCCTATGGTTTTTGATGTTTTGAACGAATCTGACCTTCAAAACCATCGAAAATGACTCTTTTTTGATTGCCGGCTAGGGGGAGTGGGGGTTATCTCAAAAACGAGTCATTTCCGACAGTTTTGAAGGTCAGATTCGTTCAAAACACATCAAAAACCATAGGAAAAACATAAATTTCACCTCCAGTGAAGGGGCCTAGGATCTAAATTACCTAGAGGTAGCATAGCTTACTGTTATCCAGGTGCAGGGATAAATAGAATTAGTAATAAAATTATAGAAAAAGGATCTGGTATTGACCTAACTGTACCAAAGAATATGGTTAAACATGTAGGTGGAAATGATATAAAGGGTAAGCACTTCGAAGAAATCATGGAGTCATATAAATAGCTATTAACAAAGTTAAAGGAACGGAGACCTAACCTTAAAACATCTATCACAAATATAATTCCCAGGATACATGAGAATAATAAATGGTACTCACAAGCATTATATATAAATAGTAGGCTTAAGATACCATGTCAGAGCATGGAAATTACATATATCGAACTGTGGAATATATTTTACCAAAAAAAAAAAGAGTTCTATAACAGAGATATAATTCACCTTAATAGTAAAAGGACTGATTTACTATCAAAGATTGTATCATATAATTGACTAAAAACCGAAGGAATAGGCCAAATTAGTACAAATACCAATACTCTTGATAACAATAAACTAATAAAAAATATAATCAAAACTTAAAAGAAAAAGTCAACAAAGAAAGTAAGAGAGATGTAAATAATATACCATCACAGAACAAGAACCAGACTAAATTACAAGCAAAATATTCCAAGGGTTCTTTGTCATTTTTCTATGTGAATGCAAGAAGTATCCAAGATAAAATAAATGAATTCAAGGCATATATAGGTATTGAAAATCCTGATGTTATGAGTGTCACTGAAACTTGGACAAAATTCAGTATGATACCAAATAGTCCATTTAGTGAAAGAGATAATACCATTACTAATGAAATTGATGGCTATGAACTTTATTATGAATGTAAATATTCAGAGGGTGGCGGAGTATTTATTTATTCCAAGACAAATCTGAATCCAATTGAAGTTACTTCTGTTAAAGAGGAAATAGTTGAATCTGTATGGATAGATATTGGGCATAAAAATGCCAGGAAAATCAGGATACAGGATATCTATAGACCACCTGAGGGATGTTCAGTTGGAGGAATCCCCAAAAAGTAGAGAAGAAAATAAGTATGTAGAAAATGAACTTATTGATGAAATAAAGCAATGACAAGCAATATTATTATTGTTGGAGATTTCAATTATAGGCATATAGACTGGGAAATATTACAAACACCAGAAAGTAATGAGAGATTCTTAGACTGTATAATTGAGAATGGTTTAAGCCAGTTAGTAAAGGAGCCAACCAGGGCTGATGCCATTCTAGATTTAATTCTAACAAATAATCCAGATACCTTCCAGGATATCTCAGTTTCAGAAACACTAGGTTCAGGTGATCATTGTATCCTTCAGTTTAATATTGTTTGTAATTCAAGACCTAATGAAAATAAAGTAGAAGTTCCAGATTTTAAAAGAGGAAATATAAATGGACTAGTAAATGATCTGTGTCTAATAAATTGGACAGATATTCAACAGCCTGAACAGACAGTAACTAGTATGTGGGAAAAATTTAAAAGTATAATAAGGAACATACAAAGGAAGCATATCCCACAGTGTAAAATCAGAACTGGAAAAAATAAAAAAAAACCTTGGATAAACTGCAATGTAAAAAGAGCAATCACAGAAAAAACAAAAGCATTTCATAAATTCAAAAGAACTAAAAATGGCGCAGACTCCGAAATATATAAAAGTAAAAGAAGCATTTGCAAGAAAGCAATCAGAGATAGCAAATGAGACTTGGAAAAAAGCCTAGCCAAGAATTCAAAAAACAATCCTAAAGTTTTTCAGTCACTTCAATTTGAAAAGTAGAATGAAAAAGAAAATTGGCCCCCTCTATATAGATGATAAAACTATAGGTGATGATCTTGAAATAACTGAAGAACTAAACAAATACTTCTCATCAGTATTCACAAATGAAAATTTAAATAATATTCCTGATCTTATACTACCAGGACAAGATAGAGAAATAAATGAATTAAGGGGTAATTCCAGGACAAACAGACAAATGAAAGTGCCAAATGTATACTCCGCCATCTCCAAAATTCATGAAACTTGGTCTGAGGGTTGGTTTTGGTCCAAATTACAAAAATCTGAATTTTTTTGAAAATTGGTCAAGTTGGTCAAATTTTATGGCTTGACCAAATTTTGGCCAAATGAAAAAACCAATAATTTTCAAACGTAAATATCTCAGCTGCTAATTGTGGTAACATAATAAGTCTTAAATGATAAAATATGTAAAATTAACTATAGTTTCTAAATATGTATCATTTTTTTAGGGTAACAAAAATAAAATTGATTTTTTGGAAAAAATGTCAAATTTATTTTTTTTTGCGATTTGGCAGCGAAGATATCATTTTTTGAAAAAAAGACCAAGAATAAAAAATGCTTATTTGATGTATGTACACTAGGGTGGCCCTTAGTTGTATGTGATTTTCTGAAATGAAATATTTTTCATCTCCCAACCTCCAAAGTTGTTCTAACCCATGTAAAAATGCTCTTTGTAAAATTTCAGCTCAATCAGACAATATTAAGATGGCCCCCAAAGGCCCTAAAGTTTCAGATTTTAACAATATTGATATTTTTTCATATAAAACCGTTTTTATCTTCTTTACAGTGTTTTATTCGAAAGAAATATAGAATATGATCGAAAGAGAATTCAATTTACAATAAATTTAGTTATAACTAGGGGTGTGCCGGATAGTATTTTTTACTATCCAGCTGGATACCGGATAGCCGGATAGTATTTTTTACTATCCGGCCGGATACCGGATAGCCGGATAATAAAAAAAAATATCCGGCCGGATACCGGATAATATCATTCAAATAATTCATAATTTTATATATATTATTTAGCTATTACTTGACTAATTGACTAGTATACTATCAAATTTTAATCACTATTTGATGTAAATTATAGCTATCTTTCAATAACTTGACTAATTACCTATATTTTATCCTTTTCAGGATTGTTTCATTGCCTAAATCATATAGCTATATAGCTAGTTAGTATTAGTTACAGGCTTACAGCAATATTTTAACATTATTTACCCCCTAAAATGGCTAGTTTTATTTGGAAAATATTTACAATACATGAGACTAATCCAACGATAGCTATTTGTTCCCTATGTTCCAAACAGATTAAAAGGGGATCAGAGAAATTGGGTGCTAGGTGCTATAGCACAAAACCTTTGCACAATCATGCAAAGATGCTGCATTCAAAAGAATATAAAGAAGTGTCTCAACTTAACAAATCATCTGAAAATCAAAATCAACCTATAGCAACCACCTCAATGGCTCCGAAGGAGAAAAAATTAGTTGCCATGGAAAAGCAACTCACGTTAGAAGAAAGTTTTTCCTTTAAGAAAATATGGGATATAAATGACTCAAAAGCTCAAGCTTTACATACAAAGATAGGATTAATGATGGCATTGGACAACTATCCTTTTAGTTTAGTTGAACAAGATGGCTTTATAGGACTGATGGCCCACATACAGCCAAGGTATTTGCTACCAAATTGAACATATTTTTCAGAAAAAGTCATACCCAAAATCTATGAAGAACTCAAAGAAATTGTTATGAATAAATTGAAAGAAGGGAAATACATTAGCTTCACTTCCGATATTTGGACCTGCTCTTCTTCAAATGAATCATTCATTTCCTTGTCAGGTCATTGGATCATGAATGACTACACTCATTGTAATGCAGTATTGCATTCAGCTCATTTTTCAGGATCGCATACAGGAATTAATATAGCAGACAAATTGCAATCTATGTAGCAATCATGGAATATTGACAGATCAAGGCGTAATATATTGGTCAGAGATGGAGCTTCTAACATAGCTTTGGGATGTGACCTTGCGGAAATACCTTCTGTTCACTGTTCAATTCATTTGCTACAGCTAGTGGTGAATGATGCATTAATGGCTCAACGATCTATAAAAGATCTTTTGGCAAAGTGTCGACGTTTAGTGACACATTTTAACCACTCCCCACTGGCTACTTCTGAATTTAAAGCTCTCCAAACACAACAGGGTCATGTTCCTCTTCTATTGGTACAAGATGTTTTAACGCGCTGGAACTCATCTTATTTGATGCTAGAACGTATGGTTAAGTTGAAAAAATCAGTTCAAATATACCTTGCTGATCATAGTGAATTACTTGTTATTTCATCTAATGAGTGGCACTTGATTGAAAATCTTTTAAAGCTTTTACAGCCATTTTTTAAACTCACCCAAGAAATGAGTACAGAATATAGTTTACTCTCTACTGTTATCCCAAACATGTGTGCGCTTGAAAGGTTTCTTTCAAAAATTGGCCAGGATGATCAAGGAGTCCAAACTACAAAAGATGAACTGTTGAAGTCATTCCGGTCACGATTTTTTGCCAATGAAAGCAATGAAAAAAGAAAGTGTCTAAATGTCTTAACAAATCGGAAGTACGTATGCTCTAGCAACTGTCATTGATCCACGATTTAAATTTTTGTTTTTCAAAGATTAACAAAGGGAAAATATTAAGACATGGTTAATTGAAGAAATAAATGAAATAAACAACCTAGAGAAAATTAGAGATAAATATTTTGAAGAACAGGCTCACAGCAGCGACGATTCTAATTCTTCTTCCTCCTCAACAGGGAGAAAAAAGGCAAAGTTTGATGATGATCCACTCTCTGCTTGTTTCAGGGAACTAACACAAGAAAATTCAGAAAAGATACCTGGTGAGAAAAAGTTTAAAAAAAGCTGCAAGATGGCTTCATTCGCAGAAATAGCAGAGGAAATTGAGCAATATGCAAAAAAACCCATATCAGACAGACGACTATCTCCACTTGAAATTTGGAAAAATGAAGAATCCTTTCCATCTCAAGAAAATTGCTCTAAAATGGCTAGTGACACCAGCATCTTCAGTTTTCTCAGAAAGAATGTTTTCCGAATATGGAAATATTTTTGAAGAAAAAAGAAGTACTTTGCTACCAAAGCGAGGGGAGATGCTTCTTTTTATCCATCACAATGGATGAAAATTTGATTTAAACTTGTGAATCTAGTGTCTTGAACATAGTATTAATTTTTATTGTTTAACACTAGAACAGCGAAGCGGTCATTTTGACCGCTTTTTCCAAATTTAATTAGCATATCTTGCTTAATTCGGATTAGTTCGCCGTCATATTCCATGAATGCCTTCACTACGCCAATAACCTTTTTGTGGTATAATATGATTCAATATATCTAATTATTTCACAAGATATTCAGCGATATTACTATAACAGCGAAACGGTCACTTTGACCGTTTCTCATAAAAGCAATACAGGAGTGCTGTAAAGACTTGTCATAACATGTTCAATCTCGCTGTATGTTGTTGACAACAACACACGGCGGTTCAGTGTGTGTTGCGCTTCCAAGCTGCAAGCATGTGTGCAAACCCCTCTCTTTCAAATGAAGAAATTCTTCGATGTTTGCAAGCAATTTCAGAATCAAACTCAGAAGGAAGTGATATATCATTGGACAGTGATGATGGTGAAGATGATTATATTCCTCAGGCAGAAAGTTCATCATCTGAGTCAAATGAAGAAAGTGATGACCAGGCACAAACTGATTCAGCTAATAAAACGTTCAATGCTGGTCATGTTGCGGGTGAGTAAAATAAATATTTACATCTTTGTCAGTTTCAGTATGGCGATTCGTGCATAAGTTTATTGATGATGATTAGCAATGATTTCGTGTCATATTGTAGAACCATTATGGTTATATATATAATATTATAATAGCACAGGCCCGTAGCCACGGGGGGGGGGCAAGAGGGGGCAAAGCCCACCCTGTAAAACATTCTGCCCCCCCCCTGGAAAAACTCAGCACTTTTCACCACTGTTTGCCGAATTGAATTAGAACCATATATATATCTTTATATATATAATATATATATATATATATATATATATATATATATATATATATATATATATATATATATATATATATTCCTTCATTGTTCCCCCTATCAATTTCTCTGCCCCTCCTACTCATTCGGTCTGGCTACGGGCCTGTAATAGCAACTTACCATTGTGCTTTATTACTTGCAGGAAAGATGGGAGGCTTTATGGGAAGAAAAAAGCGATGCGAAACTACTGCTTTGATTGAAGTTGGTTCAGTTTTAACGGCGAAGGATGGCACAGAATGGGAGGTTATTGAACAAGGCAACAGAAATGAGGGAAAAACCCGATCACAGAATATTGTACGTGAAGAACCTGGCCCCACAGTTTATGCCAAACGACAAATTGCTGAAAATGATTTTTTGAGTGCTTTTAGATTGCTAATTGATGATTTTATTTTGAAACATATACAAAAGTGTACTCAAGCAGAAGCTCATAGATGATTGAAAACTACTTCATGGACTGTCACTGGAAGAAATTATGGCTACTATTGGCATCATGTTTGCTTGAGGAATATTGGCCAAGGGGCAACCTGCTGATGATCTCTGGTCAAAAGAGTGGGGACCTCCTTTCTTTCGTGAAACAATGGCACGAGATTGCTTTCGAGAAATTATGAGATACCTCCGTTTTGACATGAAGTCTAACAGATCTGAAAGGCTGAAAACGGACAAATTTGCACTGACATCTCAAGTTTGGAATCGGTTCACCCAAAATTGCATTGCTTGCTACAGACCAAGCGAATATATAACTGTTGATGAACAGTTATTCCCCACTAAAGCAAGGTGCCCTTTTACCCAGTACATTGCCACTAAGCCAGACAAATTTGGTATAAAATTTTGGATAGCTGCTGATACCAAGTCAAAATACTTCTTGAATGGATTCCCATACCTTGGTAAAGATGCAAAGCGCCCATCAAACCAACCGCTTTCAGAATATGTAGTTCTTCAACTTGTCGAACCATACCTTGGCAAAGGAAGAAACATTACGACTGACAACTTTTTTACTTCAGTGAGTTTGTCGTAAATTACAACACAAAAATACTACCCTTGTTGGGACAATGAATCGTGCCCGAAAAGAAGTGCCAATTGCCATCAAGAATTTGCGAGACAAAAGGTTCAACACTCATGTTTTGAAAAATGACCAAGCAACGCTAACTGTCTATCAATGCAAACCAAGTAAAAATGTGATTCTTCTGAGCAGCGTGCATAGCTGTGTTCAAGTTGAAGATAATGCAAAAAGAACCCCTGGAACTGTGACTTACTACAATTCAACAAAATATGGAGTAGATATAGTTGATCAGATGGCTCGCAAATACAGCACTAAAGCTGGTTCAAGAAGGTGGCCCGTTCATGTTTTCTATATGATGTTGGACCTCGCTGGAATCAATGCAGCTGTTCTCTATAGGGAAGTTACTGGTAAGAACATTACTCGTCGCAACTTTCTTCTGCAGCTAGCATTACAATTACGACAGGGTTTTAAAAAGAGTGACGCAGAGCAGGATATCAATGAAGACGACACTGCAGAGACAGATGTGATATTGTCCCGGAAAAGAAAACAATGCCAAGTGCGAATGTGCAAGCAAAATAAAACTTGTGAAATTTGTCACAAATGTAAAAAAAAGGTATGTGGATCATGCACAAGCCACGTAATCAAGAAAATCATTTGCAAGAAGTGTTCTTCAACATAGAAAAGCACAGAAATAAAAACTAGGATTTATTAGTAAGATGAAAAAAGGATTATTATTTTGCGAAGTTAACCCTAAAGTTTTATTAATTTATAAGCGTAATTGGTTTTATCGTATATGGTTATAAATAAATACCATTTATTTACTTCAAATAAAATTAAATACCTGTAAAAAGTATAATTTTCCTTCGATAAATACAAATGTAAATGTAAATTTAAAATAATATTAGGTGGCGGTCAATTTGACCGCCTCTCACTGTTATGGGTATGCAAAAATTTCCGCTGTTCTAGTGTTAATATGAGTTTTTACTTTTTAAGGTTTTGCTATTTTAATAATTTCACTTACCTTACTGGTATATTTGATTAGGCTATATGTTTTATTTTTATATCTCAAATCTTAATAAAAGGTTTCGCTGATTCATATTTTTTCATATTGTAATTTGCAATATATATAAAAATAAAAAATAAAAATTAAAATTAAAATTAAAAAGTAAGGGAAGCTGGGATCTTAGCTATGCGTCACACTTTTAGCTGGACCAAACATTTTGCCTTTGTAGCAGTGTTAATATAGTTACGTACTAGTAGTGGTACATGCTTATTTACCAATTATTTTAATTTTAGATTTTTGTACAACTATATTCAACTTTTGCTAGCTAAAGGCTATGCAAGCTAAGATTGGAAAGGGGCGGGCCCAGATGGTATTCCCATTACAAAAAAGACTATCATAAATATCCGGCTATCCAGCCGGATACTGACATCTATCCGGCCGGATACAGGATACTGGATAATAGCTGTTATCTGGCCGGATAGTGGTATCCGGCACATCCCTAGAACTTATAACCATTATTTACTTAAAACCAAAATTGGACGAGATATTCACGGAAATTGAAAAGTATCATAAGTGCGTAAAAAAACGCTTCTGGAAGGTTCTAGAAAGTTCTGCGCCTGCGGCCTATATAAGCGGCGTAATTATTTGCTGTAAATAAAATTTACTTTCGATTATGCTTTGTGATTATTTTCCCAAACAAAGTTTGCAAATAAATTATAAAGGTTTTATATTAGAAATATCAATTATCGGTGAATTTTGAAACTTTAGGGCCTTTGGGGGCCACCTTAATATAGCCCAATTGAGCTGAAATTTTGCACAGAGCACTTTTTTATATATTGGAAGATGATTAGGGGTTGGGAGCAAGTAATTTCAAAAGTTGAAAAATAAGGGCCACCCTAATGTACACCATAATAAGTAATAAAAAGTCAGCTTATAGTTTATTATAAGGCTCAAAACTGAGTTTGAAATTAAGTAATAAATTTTTTTTTCAGACAATGAAGATTTATTACACACTTGTTGGTCCAAAAAAAGACAATTTTCAATTCATATAAAAAATACATGTAGATAAACCAAAGGAGAAAAAATCTTTTAAAATATATGTACAATGTAGCTACATACAAAGGTGGGCACCCAGGCCTCAAAAAGGACCGATGGTCCTGGTCCCAGTCCTTGCCTCAAACTGGGCCGATGGTCCCGGTGACAGTCCTTTCTGAAGATAGGACCTAGGAACGACTCGGTCCTCGGTCCTTATATATAATATAAGTGAAAAATTTGATTAAAATGAAAAATGAAATTAAAGACACCGGAAATCTTTAATTTTATTAACGTAAATTATAATTAATACAATACATAAATGATGAAAAACAGTTATTAAGTTAAATGCTTGAGTTTCCCTTCAAGAAGACTAGCATTTCAAAATGGCTGTCACTGAGCCCTGACCTTTTCGGCTTGAGGATGTCCTTCCCCAAAGAGAAGAGCCCCTCCACGGCGGCACTGGATGGGATAGGCGTGTTAAACTTGATGAACAAGTCCTTCAACGCCGGGCTGGGGAACTAGTCCTTGTTGAAGATGAAGGGTTTCACAGGCCTCTCCAGGTATGGCCAGGGATTGCCGGGTTCAGTTCTTCCGCTAGGAGCTCCAGTTGCTTGACTTGAAGTTGAAGCACTAACATCAGTAGATTCTTCGTCTCCTCCAGGTGTTGAAACAAGTTTCAGTTCAGTCTCAGTCTCTTTCTGAGTCTTCTGGAGGAAACGAGCCATCTTCTTTAGAACTTCAAATAATCACTAAACACACTAAAATCACTAAAAAAGACTGTCCGGACCGGACCGTCCGGAATTGCTTAAAAATGGACAGTCACTCCTCATTTCGGTCCTCACTGAGAAAAGGACCGAGTTCCTGGAATTCGGTTCTTTTGGAACTCGGTCCTGTCCACCTTTGTGTACATACATAACCCCTCTTATATTTAGGGACAGAATATATTGACAATAATAATGTTTAATTTATAAAGCGCTTAGAGTATAAAATACTCTTCCTAATACTACAGTATTCTCATCCAGTGAATCCAAATTTTAGACACTAATAATATAATAATAATAATAAAAAAGAATTTGAAAAGATTTTTATAACTATTAAGTAGATACATAAATCTTAGATAAAAATTTTAGAAATATTATATAGACAATCTTAAATACTATACATTCGATAGAATTTATTTTATCTTTGAAAAGTTATTTAATTCTTGAAGCGGAAAAATGTATTGTATTCTTGTTCCTCCTCGTAAACTTGCTTCAGTACTCCCAAATATATTTTCTGTTGGAACGTGACAAACATCATCTTGCGCAGGAAAAATATATGAGGGACATACGCCCGAAGGATGGAGAAATTTTATCAGAAAATCATCATATTCACAGTCAAAGGACTGGACTATTCCGAGCCATAGTTTATTTTCATACATACAACCCACAAAAGAGCCTGTTTCAATTTCACTTTGAGAGAGAGTATTATGTTCTTGATCCGAAGCAGAAACTCTAAGGAGCTCTCTTATTTCGACTGACTGTGCACTCTGAGAGAGTAGATAAACCTTCAATGAATTCTTGGAAATTGGGATGAAGCGATGTAATTGTTGAGTACCTTTGATAGAAGTAATAGGTTCACTCAGATGTTTTTGCAAAGAAAGCTCTACATCTACAACTTCTGCCTCAGTGACGTAAAAAAGTCAATAGTGGTTAGGAATTCTTGAGAGCAGAAATTGTAGAAGTCCTCAGCTGTTAAGATTTGATGGTTGAGAGGCCGTCGTAAGCTTTCTCTGGTGACTGCTCTTTTTACCATTCTGCCAATACCGTCGCAGGCATTCTTCCCGTGGGATGTCACGAAAAAATTCCACTCAGCATGAATTTTGAAGTCTTCGAAATGATGGCATAAATTTAGAAAATTTGTTTATTCTTATACTGAGCCGCGCATCCATCTGTGAAATAATGAATTTTAGTTAGGTTTGAATTTTGTTGTTGGATGCACAGGATTAATTTTTTGAGAAAACTATGAACCAGAATTGTATCATGCCTGCGACGGTTTGAAACGAAGCAGTAACTTTTGCAAATTAGTTTTCCTGCATTGTTTTTGGAATAATAAATGAATGGGTGCACTGTACATTGCGAGTTCTCCCAATGAAACCCCTGGGCACAATCTTGTATGATGAATGAGAAGTTTTCCGCGAAATCGCCCACCAAAACACCTTCATTTTCGGGCAGAGTTTCTTTTAGATTTTTGAAGTAACTCGACTGACATTTATTCGTGAAGTGGTCTCTTGTCAGTTGTGCAATTTTTTTGGTGAGTGATTCCACGTATTCCTCTGGAGTTTCGGTGATATCTTTTAACATACAGTGATCGACGGATACCCATTGTTTATATTTTATCTCTTCCATCGCCATGAAGTCCAAACTTTCCAAATAATTTTTTATTCCAACCTCTCACGGGCATCTTTTGCATCGGTGCATCATACAATCTTCATTGTCCATGCCGCAGACAGATAAAGACATTAATTTTTTGTAGTCTAAATCTTTAATGCCTAATGCTGATATTTGTAGTTTCGGATTTTGGTGATGCGTACATACGCAGACACTGTGAGTTCCGCTTTGTCCTGCAAGCATGCACCACGACGGTCGAAGATGAGCAAAGGTACTAAAGCCTATTTTGGGATTTTCATCATTTTTTTGCATATTCTGCATATAACTCTTTCAAGTTACACAATACCAGTCTTTTTTGTTTTTTTATTTTTTCACCCTCTTCATTTATTGCAAACTTATAATCTTTGATTCCCGGGCACATCCTACTATATTCGTCATTTTTATAAAACTCCCGAATTATTTTTTTTCATTTCAGCTGTGATGACCTTCCCTTTCGTCATGTTTGGAATGTTAGGAAGAATCCCAAACTGTTTTTGAAGATTGTGGCTCTTACGCACCATATACTTTGTTGCTCCAAAGAAGTCAGCAGTTTTTTCAGTGGGATAGGGATACAATAATAGTATTTGTAACCTAAGATTGCGATCGTTACTTGCTTGAAATTTCTCCTTTAATTCTTCCATAACCTTTTGATACCTAAAATAAAGTGTATTTGACATTAAGCTTAATTAGTATATTTTTAATTAAACTTTTCATAAAATATATGTATTATATTGTCCGATTATAAAAATGTAAACAGATAAAACTTAATTTAGTATATACTTCGATGACTGTATTAAATTTAATTTAAAATGTCAAATTTCAATAACTATGTCCGAAAAGTAGTCTTGCCTCTCTAAATCATCTTCCAAACAACTTTTTTTGGACGGACCAGCTTCAGAATAGTCAATAGGAGCCCCATAAGCAGCTTCAAAACTTCGTTTAACCTTTTCCATTGTCAATCTGAATTTCGTAGAAGCCTTTATCTGTTTTTGTCCCAGCTTCAATCCAGCTGTAAAACAAATTCATAAATTTAGGTTGTGTGAAATAATCAAATATCAAATATTTTGTATATATGTATTCAAGTGCTGATGCTAATATTTAAAAACAGAAAACTACGAATTTGGCATTAAGAAACAAATGTCCTGAATGGAGTCTCTTGTTTTATTACCTGTTTTAATAGGGCTTTCATCAAATAAAGGTAAAATATTGTCGCTGAGCAAATCTTTATTGAATTGCCTGTCTTGAATGACAAATTCTTCCAATGGTGGTGGATTCGTGGAATCGCTACTGCTTCGCTCCATAGATTCATTAAGTATGTCTGGCTCAGGTATTGGTGCAGGTTCCGGCTCTCTGGATGAACGTTGAACATGTTCTAATACAATTGGCTTCTTTTTAATTGTGACATAGCAATTGCTGCATAGTAATTGATTTTCTTCCAAAATTCCATAGCTTGCAGCTGCCATGGCAGAGTTTACTTTTTTGATGTTACAGAAAATTCTTCTCGAGTTTTTTCATAGGATCGCAACAAAATTTTGTGTTTTGAGGCATTTTAAGGGTTAGGTAAATTTACGTATACTAGAAAATTAGGTACCTATATACTGAAAATCTGGAAAGAAAGTAAAAAATTGTTAAAATTTGGAGGATTTTTTTTTTGTCATTTTTTTTCATAATAATCGTTGATAAGCTGACTTTTTATTGCTTATTATGGTGTACATACATCAAATAAACATTTTTTATTCCTGGTCTTTTTTTCGAAAAATGATATCTTCGCTGCCAAATCTCAAAAAAAAAAGACATTTTTTCCAAAAAATCATAATTTTATTTTTGTTACCCTAAAAAAATGATATTTTAGAAACTACAATTAATTTTACATATTTATCATTTAAGACTTACTACACTACCACAATTAGGAGCTGAGATATTTATGTTAGAAAATTATTGGTTTTTTCATTTGACCAAAATTTGGTCAAGCCATAAAATTTGACCAACTTAACCAATTTTCAAAAAAATTCAGAAATTTGTAATTTGGACCTAAACCAACCCTCACACCAAGTTTCATGAATTTTGAAGAGGTTACCGTGTACTTCATTTGTCTATTTCTCATAGAATTACCCACCTGCTACCAAATGCAGCATAGCATGTCTGTATCGCAAGCCATTATTCAAGAAAAAGCATAGTTTTTGTGGCGAGATGTGAGGAAGGAAGGCAGTGGTGTGGTGAAACTTTCAGTGTGAGTCGGGGGTGGTTTGAGGAAATAAAAGTTCAGTACGTACAGATATGTTTATTCTTTTATTGATGTTATTCATAACTTACTATGCTAATACAGGTCTGTATTTGTGTTTTATACTTGCTTTTATGTATTGTATGGGAATGTATCCAAACATCTTACCTTCTGAAAAATGGCCACCGGAATGCATCCCCCCCATAAAACGTGTATTTATATGGGGGAAAAAAAAAATTTATTCACAATTTTGCCATTCATAATGAGTCTGAGGAACATAACTCTTGCAAAAACTGGAGTATACCTATATATATTTTGGCAAATGAGAAATAATGAGAATGAAAGAAATGAGAAATTTCTGTGATGGCTAACTGAAATTCTGATAGAATTAAAAGAAAAGGCATGCAACTCATCCTCTAGCTGTGAATCTGATTCAGCATTAGAAGAGAAGCAGAGCTCAGAATCAGTGAGTCAACCATTTTCACTTAGTTTATCTGACTGTTTTGATGAGATTATGGGTAAATCTGGCAAATCTATAGGTGAGCTGCCAGAAATTTGCACAAACATTTCAAGAAAAGAATTTCAAGGTAAAGATGTGACTGGAAAGATTGTATAAGAAGATATCTGGGAAGATTATCTGTCAGTTCACTCTACAAAAGGATATAAAAAATACTTAAATAGCCCATTGCTTGATAAAGATTCAGATCCTTTTTCATGGTGGAGAATCAATAATAAGGATTTACCACAATTACAAGATCTAGCTTTAAAATACCTGTCTGACCCCCTAACATCAGTGGAGAGTGAAAGACTGCTTTCTACAGGTGGAAATATATATGAAGCAAAATGGAATAGGTTATGCCCAGAAAATGGTGAAAAATTTGTTTTTGCACTTCAATTTAAAAGTTTTTAAATTCCAATATGATGACCAAATGTGAATATAGCTATAACATAGCAATAAGACATTAAATAGATAATTTTATGATTAGTGATTTTAATAGGCTAGTTCATTTTAATTATTTTTAGTAGCTACTACTACTAGCTATTGCAGTGTAAAAAAATAACTTTACTACATCATAATTTTTCTTTATATACAGTAGGCCTATGTTAATTTTGAGGACCTAATTTTTTTTTTAAATTTACAAGCTTTGAATTCATATATTATGTTAATAACTTACATTAGCCTTGTAAACATTTGTTTTTTGTTGTAAATGTAAACACTTGGTTTTTTTTTTTTTTGTTGCTGTCCAGCTAACAATAAAATATTTGTACAAATAAACTTGTATCTGACTCTGACTTTGATTCCTTAGTTTGTATTGCTGGATCTGTCTTTCAACCACAATGAATTTTATCATCAATACAAGGACAAATAATGTTCTATTATGGTGAAATGACTGATGTTACCATTCAAGCATGCGTTAAATTTATATAAACATATACCAAGAGCTCTAAATTGCATATGCATTGCAGATATATTTAACCCTTTAAGCCCTGAATTTTTTTTAGGGTTAAGTTATGAATGCTTGTATTTGAAACGTTAGCAATTTGTACCTTCAGTCCTTAAAGGGTTAAATAGAAATTCGTAAGTGTGTAGCAGCCATGAAATTAAAATACTTTTGTCTGCAAACCTAAGCAAGAATGAGTTCTTATAGTTTGCTGACTTTTGAAAGCTGACTAGTCAGCAGTTGGCCATAATTTGTAGTTGTTACATCTCTACCAGATCTCTCAAGTTACAATTATTCTGCATCATTTAAACCTGCTATGCTATATTAGAGGAAGTATTAAAGGAAAACCAGTTGTAAAGCCTGAATTGCAGCTAATGAAGATCATACAATACTTTGAAGGAAAGAAATTGTGGGTTTGTTATTTGGGAAAGAATTTTGTTTAACTGAAGTTAAAAGTGACAGAAATTTAGTAACTTTTTGTGAAACAAATTGTTTGAAGGTTTTACAAGGACCATCATTGTAAACTTTCCTTAAGGAAAGTATGTTATGTATTTCATCTACTATTTGGGTTTCCATATTTTGTAAAGGATCATGCAATACATATAGCTACTACAGAAATTATTTTGAAAAAATTGAGGATTATTTTTTTTAAATGGGAATTTAGAATAAATTAGGAGGCATTCATTAGAATGGTGCATTTTAAAACTAATTTTTCATTTAATGGCTAATGTATTACCACCATGGAACTTAGGAACCTTGACTCAAATTTTTTGGTTACTTTTACGAAGTTTTTAGGGTGTACCCTGCTAGTCTGTTATCAAGATAAAAATATAAAATTAGAATCTATGGAAGAACACTGTTTAAAATATATATAATTGTTTTCAACCTCTCTTGTTTTTACAGATCAACTTGCTGTACATACTATAATACCCAACAGATAGGCTTTAGGGATTAAAACATAATAATATGAAAGATTTACATTAGTTTTTTGAGTTGAATGTATATACAGTATATACTTCATTACATGGGAAATGAGTATGCCATTTCATAATTTAATTTTGCATTAACCATTGAGCCACCTTAGGTCTCAAATTGTAATTTGAAATCTTTTATATACCCTTGTGGGCTGTGATCCAAGGCGGGTATGCTGGAAAAAGAAAAATGGGAGAAAAGAGAGCAATACAAGTAGAAGAAATTTCATCCTTGAAGACAATGAAGTGTTTAGATGCTGAAGAAAATGTAACCAGGTCAGTGAATATCTATATACAGTAGGGTGTGACCGTTGCCCTCCAAAAATCAAAAAATGGTCCTACAATGCTGTTCAAAGTTGTTGTGTTGTGTATTTATCTAGGAAACACCCCTGTAAATTTTCTTGGAGATCGGTGCATGTTTGAGCTAGCACCGTCGTACCAGCAAGTATTGCTATTTCAGCTTATGAACTTCATAAATAAGTGTGAAAATAGCACATTTTATCAGATTTTCATTTCCGGGTCTGGAACGCTGACCCACAAATTTTCCACGTATTATTTTATTGCATTTAATTTTAATGATCTTTTCTTTTCCCTTGACAGTGATTTGATATTGTGAATAGAGAATTTAATCATGGATACACAGCAAGATGATGAGTATGTCAGAATGTTATTGGGCACCGTACCCTGAGAAGAAGAAAAGGAAATAAAGGGCTGCAAACTGCCAACTAATAGGCAGGTCTTACTATGTCTGTTAGCAAACCTTTGGGATATGCATTGGGACCAGGCTTTATCTGCCACCATTGACAATGTGCTTTTGCATTACCAGAAGGCGAGTGTCCCGACCATTACAGGCAGGAACAATATTGGCCGAGTGATTAAAACTTACTATGACAAAGACTACATGATGCTTATGAAAAAGAATGAGGATAGAAGACGGGCTGATGATCCTGGAATTATGAAGTTTAAATCAGAATTGAGCCTGACGATGAAATTTTATAAGAACACAGTGTTGAAAGACATGGTGGCTGCGAAAAAGGGGAAAACTCAGGCCGAACAAGATGCCATCGATACTGACATACTCTTTATGAAAAGCATGCTAAGTGACAGAGTAGCTACATACTCTGGGGTAAACAAAGTACTCACAGAAAAGGTTCAGAAGCGACAGAAAAGGCAGATGCGAGAAGAGAAGCGACAAGAGAGAGAGCAATGTGATCATGCTGAGAATGTACAGGCTGATATTGATTCACCTATTAGCTCTGATGAGGACGATGACATTGATGAGGCCAGCACTGCTGAACCAAAGAGAAAACATCAGAGAACAGTGAAAGAGGGAGTTTCAATTTTTGTGCCCCATGATATTCTGAAGTCGGCAGAACTTGTTTCATGCAGTGTTCGAAACAACATCTCGCCGACCCAGCTGAGTGCAATTGTGTACTCCCTTGTATCTGCATGTGGTGGAGATACATCAAAGCTGAGTCTAAATGCAAGGACGGTCCACCGATACTGAGCTTCCATTGTGTCAGAAATAAGTTTAAAAATCATGGATGAATGGCAACCATCAGACAAAGTACTGGTGCACTGGGATGGTAAACTTATGGACACGCTGGATTCCAAAGGCACTGATGACTGCCTGCCCATTCTTGTGTCTGGTGTCAATGGCACAAAGCTTCTTGGAGTCCCACCTCTTCCGCATTTGACTCAAAAAGCTGGCCTGGTTCAAGGAGACTTGATATCAACAGCAACCAAACAACTTCTGGTTGATTGGGAGTGTGAACAGAATGTCGTTGGTATGGTTTTCGACACAACTTCATCCAATACAATTTCAAACATCAGCATGAATTTATCACGACATTAATACCAAAATACAGTGAATGATTTAACAGAAATCTGCAAAAAGCACGTGCCTGAAATGGTGGCCTTAAACTACAATTACATTTTTTTTTTCAGGACAAAAAACAGCTGCTTGCGTCTCCCTCCAAAAGGAATTAGAGCATGCCGTATTCTGGTGCACCTGTCGCAGGCATGTGGGCGAAGTCATCCTAGGTGTTTGCTGGGATTGCTTGAAAGTGGAGGGCTCTTCAAGTCCAAACATAATGGTTTTCCAGAGGTGAGTCATAAGCTTTACAAAATAACAAGGAATATTATTATCTAATGAACAAATTTAGTGGAATTTCTTTTATTAGACTTATAAGATATACTAACACCAAGCAAATGATCGATCATATCAATCTTAATACCCTAAAACAATATTATAGATTAGTACGAAATACAATAATCCCAATAATTGCATTTCTAGGTTCAAGAACCATTTCTCTCAACTGGTGTACAATGAAAAAAAGAAATACTACTACCCCGCAATGCTTGGAGTGTTTGAGGAGCGCCAGCAGGAGATGGCTGACTACTTCCGTGAATCTCTAGCCCAACCATTTACACGTGGCAACTACAAGGAGCTGGTAGAGCTGTCTGCTGCTTGTAACTAAAGGATCCGAGCCAGTGAACTTCACAATGGTCTACCCCGGTGCACTTCACAAAGCAAGGTGGATGGCTAAACTGCTCTATACCCTCAAGATTGTTCTTTTGTCAGGCCAGATCAAAGAGTAGTTTCCCAAAGCCGAGGTTGTGACTAAAAGTCAAATCAGCAAGTTAGAATGGTTTGCTGTGTTCACAGTCGCTGTTTATGTTCCATGGTGGATTGTTTGCCCCATTCCAGCAAGTGCGCCACTGAATGACTTGAATTTGGTCGAAACCTTGGCTGAATTTGCCCCATATGACGCCACAATAGTTGACAAAGCACGTGTGGCACTCGGTAGACACATTGGTACCTAACTGAGGAGTTGGCCCCACTGGCTTTGTTCTCATCCCAAGTACAAGAAAGGACAAAAGAGGAGATGAGGAAGGCCCTTCTTTGCCATGAAGGCACTGAAGTTACTAAGAGAGTGGGGCTCAATCATGGGGGCTATGGAAAGCCATATCTTCCCCCTGTCCCAGAAAGTGGCACTGCCCTGGTGGACCTAATTGGGCCTGACTCAAGCCGGTTCTTCACCATTTTAGGCATGCCCTATCAGTTTCTCCACAGTCCAGCCAGTGAATGGGCGGATCATGACAACTACCTGAACATGAAACGGGTTGTGGACAAGCTTCAGGTTGTCAATGATGCTGCAGAGCGTGGTGTAAAACTTTGCCATGACTTTCTTAATGTTGCCAGGGATGAGGAGTGCTTTCAAGAAGTCCTTCAAGTAGTTGAAAATGACAGACTCCACGTTCCTAATCAGCGCAAACGATCATCTGTTTCCGAACAGAAATCATGGTTTCTTGCTCTAGAGAAATAATACCTTGTGAATATATGATAAAACCCCAATGTACCATGAGAGAATAAGAATGATTAACTTTTTTGTGTTAGTGATAACAGCTTTTAATTAAGACAGGCAAATGATTTGTGTTAATATCCCTTATGATGGTTGTGTAATCATATATAGGTGCGTATGCCGTATAAGCAAAATCGCTATTTTTCAAATTGCTGGTGCTCACTCGAATATGCATGAATCTTCAAGAAATTGCACGTGGGTATTTTTTATGTCAATATGCAACACCAAAATTTTGAACAGCATTGTAGGACAAAGTTGGGGCAACTGTCACACCCTAATATACAGTATTACAGTTTTAGTAATATATACACCTTATTATTAACTTGTATTACATCCTTCTAAATTTAAATCAGCAAATCAATTTAAGTTTACTAAGCAAAAAACTCAATTAGAGGTTGGAAAAGAAAAAATTAAACAAAACTGAGGAATGAGTGATGGATACTGACCAGCAGTGCATTCCACATTTGTTAGTAGTAGTTACTTGTTTTCAAATATATATATACAGGCAAAAACTTTTTCTATGTGAAGGTCAAAATATGATAATTAAAACCCACTCTAATAGACAGAGTTTATTTCCACAACAGCTTCGATGCCCACTGGCATCCTCTTCAGGTGGATACAGAAAAACGAATGAACCAAAAACAAGAGGGAAAACAGTCCAGTGACCATTAAGAAATTCTCACATAGGTTAGATCCCATTCTCCTGACACTGGAAGGGCATTTTTATTAAAGGGACCTGCTTATAAGTACATTCGCACAAATTTAAAACTATCTTCTTGTTCTATACATACAGATTCTATTATTTTTTTTACATAATTATTTCATTTATTATTAAATTTATATTTTTTAACATTTATTATTATTACCTTTACACTAATTATTACATTTATTTTATTACCTTTATTATTACATTTATATTCTACATTTATTACTTCCATTATTACATTTACATTTACGTTTATTATTCCATTTACAAAAAAAAAAAAAAAAAAAAAAAAATGAACCAAAAGCAAGTAAGGAAACAATCCAGAGACCTTTAAGAAATTCACACTTAGGTTAGAACCTGTTCACCCGACGCTATAAGGGATTTTTGACCAAGAATCTCATTAAAGGGTCCAACTTATAAGTACTGTACTTATAAGTTGGACCCTTTAATGAGATTCTTGGTCAAAAAATCCCATATGGCATTGGGTGAATGGGTTCTAACCTAAGTGGAATTTCTTAAAGGTCTCTGGATTGTTTCCTTACTCCTTTTGGTTCATTCTTTTCTTTTTTTTTTTTTTTTTTTTGGTAAAATGTAAATGGAATAATAAATGTAAATGTAATAATGGAAATAATAAATGTGGAAATAAATATAAATGTAATAATAAAGGTAATAAAATAAATGCAATAATTAGTGTAAAGGTAATAATAATAAATGTTAAAAAACGTAAATGTAGTAATTATGTCAAAATAATAGAATCTGTATGTATAAAACAAGAAGATAGTTTTAATTTGTGTGAATATACTTATAAGCGGGACCCTTTAATAAAAAAAAATGCCCTTCTGGGGTCGTGGGAACGGGATCTAGCCTAGGTGTGAATTCCTTAATGGTCTCTGGATTGTTTCCTTCTCACCTTTTTCATTCGTTTTTTGGTTTACAATTTCTGTATAATAAACACCAGTGTAATAGTCAATGTAATAATAAATTTAGAATTTCTGTAATAAATAATAATGCAATATTAAATGTAATAAATTTAATAATAAATGTAATAATTATGTAAAAAAATAATAGAATCTGTATGTATAAAACAAGAAGATAGTTTTAATTTGTGCGAATGTACTTATAAGCGGGTCCCTTTAATAAAATGCCTTCCAGTGTTGGGAGAATGGGATCTAACCTAGGTGAGAATTTCTTAATGGTCACTGGACTATTTTCCCTCTTGTTTTTTGTTTTCATTTTTCTGTATCCACCTGAAGAGGATGCCAGTGGGCATCAAAACTGTTGTGGAAATGAACTCTGTCTATTAGAGTGGGTTTTAATTATCATATATACACAGGGTGATTCATAAATTGCAGGGTGTATTCTTGAGATAAAAGTAAAAAAAAAGGACCCTATAAATATAGGTTGAGAAACCCATAGGTTTTGAGCTATAGCATGTGACAGAAAAATGAAACTCCTAAAGATTTTTTACATTTTATGCAAATACACAATGTGACATTTGTTTCATTAAAATAAATGTTTGAAATTCTTTCTTCTTGAATGTATGCCTCAGCACATTGCACTAGTGATTCTCTAACACACTAAAAAATTCCTGGAGTATTGCAGATCATTTTGCAGTTGTCTTTAACTCATTGCCACAATTCATCGTATGCTCAAACTTCTGTAACATAAACTAGGCTTTTTAAATG
The DNA here is from genome assembly GCA_023014485.1 of Bathynomus jamesi. Lineage (NCBI taxonomy): Eukaryota > Metazoa > Arthropoda > Malacostraca > Isopoda > Cirolanidae > Bathynomus > Bathynomus jamesi. The sequence goes on along the minus strand of JAJOZX010000658.1, from coordinate 548,795 downwards.
ACCCCACAAGTAAAAATCTTGTGGATTTAAATCTGGTGATCAAGGTGGCCATGGAATAGGACCACCATGCCCTATCTACCTGTTAGGATACATAGCATGTGCATTTTTGTCACACCCTGTGATTTATGAAACATTTATGAATCACCCTGTGTATATATATTTATAGTGAGGAATAAGAGGATGAGAAGGTGGTACATGTTTATGAATCATGTTTTAGAAAATTCATTTTCCATCATCAGTGCTAAAAAATTAAAACAAATGTAAAAAAGTGAATAAATATGAGAATAAAAATTTTATACAATATATTTATGTTGTCATGTGATGATAATTTAAAATTTAAAAGGTATATAAAATGTAGAGAGGTAAGGCAATGGTTAAAAGGTGAATGACTATTGAACACAAATCTTACCAGGTTATTATACAGGGGGTAATCTGATTGTATAAAGGTTGGGAATGGTTGAGTGTTGAAGTATCCATATTAGAATCAAAAACTGAAGTGTGATAGCAGATTTCTTTTGCAGTGATGAGTCAGAAGGAGAATTATCTAGCTATGTTTAAAGCCGAAAATTGAAAGCAAAACTAGTCATTGAGGGTTGGTTTCATACTAAGGATATATAGGGATTTGAGGATGCGGAGGTCAGTTGGTAATTTTGAAATTGGTGCAAAGTAGTGGGTGATTGTTGAGGTGGCAATTATCTCTTATTGCTGATTTAAATGGTTCATTTAATGGTTGTGATGTTCTACTAGAAATACTGCAATGTTTATCAACTCTTGTTTGATATTGGCAAATGGTGCTGCCAGTATACTGTAACTCTCTGCAGTGAATACAGTTGAAACAGTAAATAGTGGATGAAACAAGGGGCTGGGTTTTTTCTTTATGATTGAGATATGATTTAATGCTGCTGTTGGTGAATACAAATTGAAGGTTAATTCGAGGGTAAAGGGGGGTGAGTAGGTGGCAAAGTTCTGATTGCATTTTGTAACTAATATAGTCATACTAAAGAAAAGTATTGTATGTCCTTTTTTAATGGTGAGGACTTTAAAGGAGAGGGGGGGGGGTGTTAAGAAAATTTCTAGTTAAGGATTGTAGTAAATTTTTTGGGAAAGAGTTAATGCTGAAATTGTGAATGAATTCCATTTTATTGTGGAAGGATAAGTAGGAAGAACAAAGTTGATAAGCACAGTGGATTAAGATTTTAATGCTGTTAATTTTATATAGTGAAGGGATGTGGCTTAAGTAGTTAGTACCTAGCCCAGACCTAATATCTTGTGACTTCTTTCTGTGGGGTTGGGCTAAGGAAGAAGTTTATTGCCACAAACCTAAAAATCTTGATGAACTGGGGGAAAGAATTAACCATGTTCTCGACAATATTCCTGAATGCATGTTACGAGCAGCAGTGGCCAACATACCTGTTTGTCTAAGGAAATGTTGTGATAATGCAGGAGCATATGTGGAAGTGTGAAATGCATGTGAATGTTTGTGCATGAAAACCTCAATAAATACTGAGTAATATACAGTTTGTTTCATTAAAATTGAGTAAGAAATAGGGAAGTTATACAAATTTTAAAATAGGGAGTTACTTATCATACACCCTGTATATATATATATATATATATATATATATATATATAATATATATATATATATATATATATAGGTAATGTGTGTAATTTAGGGTGCATCAAAAATGGCAACTTTCAAAAATTGATTTGGCCCTACGTTATTATGGTTACATTCCCTAAAAAAAATTCACATGCAAAATTTCAGGTCAATTGATTAATATCTACTGGGTCCACCTAGCTCCTAAACTTTTACAAACATGACAATTTTTGGGATAAATTGCCTTAAATTATGTTTTTCCATATACCTTTATTTTATTGAATTGAATGATCCTTAAGGTACTATAGGCCTAGTATGTTTAGTTTGCTTGTGTTTAAGCCATAGCTACTATTAATAAACATTTGCCATCATGAAATACCTATAGCTATTTTTTCTTATTTTCAGGCATGTAGACTACTTTAATATTAATCTGTTTCTATTACAGGTCAATTTTTTATATATGTTGGTGATAATAGTTGATATATGATATAATGGATAATAGTGGTAAAGCCAGTGAAGCCATTTCTAGTGGTAAAACTTGTTCAAGTGGTGCAGATAAAGTTGATGTAAAAACACGAAAAAAAACCTGTATATTTGGATTAGGTCCTGGCATCACAAATAATGATGCAAAGATTGTAGGATGTCGCTTGCCAACAAGTGAACGAGTTCTTAGATGTTTCCTATTTCACCAGCAACAGGGTCTAAAAGAGAGAAGAACTAAGTGAGATATAGCTAAAATTGTTTTAACAGAAATTCAACCATTCTACAATAAAGCCAATATACCAATGATTACTGAGAAAAAAGCATGTGAGAAAATAATTTCATTGTCAGAAAAGAATGCGAAACTGAGAGAAATTGAAAAAAGAAGAGAGCTACAAAGTACAAAGACAAGACTAGAAGATATGGAAATGCAACTTAAAATGACTTTTCCACTGTGGATTAAAAATGCCGAAAAAATTATGAGTAATCCAGAAGATATACAATTTCTTCAATCTATGCAAGGGGATAGAATTGCTTCTTTTGGAGCTCATGATCAAACTTTAGCATCCAAAATGAAGCGCATTAATTTTCGAAAATGTGAAGAAAATGCGAGAAAAGAAAAGGAATTGAGAGACACTGAAGCTTCTTGCAGTTATGTTGAATTAGAAAGCAGTAGCACAAGCGATACAACTACCATTGAGAGTGAGTCAGAAGCTAATGATGGAGCTGAAAAAGATGGAAAATCCACACAGTCTGTTTAGGTACTCAAGCTATCATTCCTCATGACATTCTGAAAAGACAGAAACTTGTTTCTTTGGCATCAAGAATGAAAATGACTCCGGCACAACAGGCTGCATTCACAAAAGCTTTTGTTGAAGAATGTGGTGGTAACACTAAGGCAGTGGCAACTTCATATGCTACAGCTGATAGAGCAAGATGCGAAGTAGCCCAAAAATTTCAAGTTCCATTAAAAAATCCTGGAATCCTCCTAAATTGGCCTCTCTTCATTGGGATTCGAAAATAATTTCTACTCTGCAGGATAAATATGTTACAGAAGAACGATTAGCCGTATCAGTTGGAAATTCAATGGATCTCAAACTACTTGGTATTCCATCATATCATCCTAGTGCTGGTGGCAGTGGCCAATCTGGGAAAAACTTGACTGAAGAAGTTATGAAGCTACTGAAATTGTGGAACTGCTCCGATTCAATAGTGAACTTGGTTTTTGACACTACAGCAACCAACACGGGACATGTGAGCGCTGCATGCATAACTATCCAACAAGAGATTGGATGGCCTTTATTATGGTCTGCATGCAGGCATCATGTTGGTGAAGTTATTATGAGTCATGTGTTTCAGGATATGAAAGTAGAAACTTCGAGTGGACCAGAAATTAATGTCTTTAACAGATTTCAAGAAAAGTTTCAGTGGATTTCCAAGGATGAAAAATTGAAAAAAATTGACTTCAATCAGTACTCCAAAGCTGTCCAGGAGATTCTTCAGGAATGGACTGATTATGCAATTCAAATAAGTAATATAGAAAAGCAACATACACGATATGACTACAAATAATTTTCTGACTTAGTTGTGTTATACTAAAATGCAGGACCTAGTGATAAGGATATAACCCTTCAGCGACCTGGTGCTATACATAGAGCCAGATGGATGAGTAAAGCAATATATGCTCTAAAAATTGCATTACTAGAAGATAATATCTCGAAACTACCTTCAGTAACAATCACAAACAAGCAACAAATTCTGAAACTAAGAGACTTTGCAACCTTCATTTCACTGATTTACTACCCATGGTGGATGACCTGCTCTTCAGTTTTTGATGCACCATGGCACGATTTGCAGCTTTACAAAAAGCTTCTTAGATATGAGGAAGTAAACAAGCAAATAGCAAAAAGTGCTCTAACATCTTTGAAACGTCATCTCTGGTACCTTTCATCAGAGATGATTCCTCTTGTATTATTCAGCGATTTGGTTCCAAAAAATGAACTTCGTGCTATAACAAACCATCTACTTTCCTATAAACCACACAAGATTGAGACAGTGGTTCCAGAAGGTAGACATGGATCTAGTTTTGGAAAGCCTAATTTCCCTACCAATCTACAATCGGAAACCACACTAGCTGACTTGGTTGACAAAAACTCATGGTTCATATTCTCTTCACTACAGTTAGACTATGATTTTTTAATGGTTGAGATTGTTGAATGGAAAACAACAGCATCATTTATATCTTCCAAAGAAAAACTTTTGGCTATAAATGTCATAAATGATGGCTCTGAGAGGGCAGTAAAACTATGCAGTGACTTTTATGAGGCTGCAAGGACTGAAGAACATCTTCAAAATGTTCTCCAAGTTGTAGAAGCTGACAGAAAAGCCACTCCTAATCTGAGAAAGAGACAAGCTTCTTTATCATCTGTTTTAAAAGAAAAAAGGACAAAGAAGAAGAATTAAGATATCAATAAGCAATAAATCAATTTTTACAAGTATTTTATCATGAAATACCATTTTTAATAGGTGGAGGTGGTCGGTGGGATGCTTGGCAAGTTGGGTCCTCATCCCGCATCCTAATAACTCACTTCATGATTCTCAGAATAATACAATAGTAGTCTAAAAAGACAGATAATTTCATGAATTGAGGCTAAAACTTGCCTAAAACTAACTATATTTACAATATTTTTTTTTCAAACAAAATCTACAATGCTTACACACAAGATTTTCTAGTAAAACCATAAAATTCCACAATTGTCAAATTTTTATCTTCGAGGTGGACCCACTAAATATTGTCAGAACAGCTTGAAACGTGGACACTGAAGGTTTGTTGGGGATTGTAACCATAATATCATAGGGCCGAATCAATATCCGAAGTTCGAAATTTCACCCCTTATAGGCTGATGCACCCTAATGTGTATATATATATATATATAATATATATCCACAGGGAAAAATAAAAAGCAGTTCCAAGTCCTTGGAATTGATTTTTATTTTTCCCTGTGGGTGTGTAACATTAATTTGAAATGTTTAATTCATCTTGTATACAAATAAATCTTTCATTTTCAGTACTGAAAAAGCTAATGTTTTGGCACAGTTTTGTTCTGAATCTGGAGTTACTGCAGGGCCTCCAATTGAACTTCCTCTCTCATTACCCAAAGAGAAACTGCAGCTAATTTTAAACACAATTTTGAAAGAGGTACGAGTCTAATAAAATTTGAGAGAAATATTTTATGAACTAAAAGCTTTTATGAAATAACTGTACATTAAGTTAAAAATAATTGTTAAAAAAAAAGTTAACTACCAAAACAACTGTTTGAAATTAGTTATTCAAGGACTGTGTTGACAGACTTTAGGCCGGGCTGAAACTATAATTTTTGTTTGATTTTAATTTATCAGAGTGACTAACAGTTGGCTTTTGATATAAAAATAAGATTCCTGAAAAAAATAATTGGTGGCCACCAACATGTGTCCGGCCACCCCAGTTTTGTAAAAACATCTAATGCCGCACTAGCAAAATCAGGAAAATGGCAATATCTCTTCTTCTGAACATGCTAGAGAGATGGTTTGCATACCAAAAGATGCAGAATTTGATTTAGAACAAATTATTAAGAGTGGTATTTTTTCATAAAACCTTTAGTTTTTGAGTTATTTTAGAAAAACTAATTTTTTGGGCCCATAGACCCCCTTTCAACAATGTCAACACAATAAAACATTCTCAAGCTGCAAATTGACATGTATTAGTGGTTTTCAATCAGCAATCAAAATCAATCAAAATCAGCCATTTTAAATTCATTGAAAATGCTTTTTGACATTCCAAAACGCCAAACATTGAATTATACAATTAACAAATTGTCATTTTGTCATATTTTAGCATGATAAATAATAATCTAGAACTTAAAATATTTTTAGACAATCTTTCATTAATTTACGTGATCTAATTTTTTTTCTAATAAGACCATCTCTACGCTCATGACCTACAACAGCCAAGGATGCTTCAGTGACAAGCTTGATGTGCCTTTCAACATTCTGACTGTGGCACTCGTGATCCAGTTTCAATGCGGTATTAATGATATTACGCAGTTCATCATTACTGAATTCTTTTAATACAGGTGGAACAGTTTCCCATTGGGACATAGCAGACAGCTTGTGGTATGCAGAAGCTTTGAAATTGATGATTGGCTTTCTAAAGACCCTAACATTCTCATCTATAGCAGGATATTCATCAGTACCACCTTCATGATCCTCTTCATTCTCATCATCACTTTCAATTATTCCACCTGCAAAATCATTGCTACTACCAGATTCATCATCAAAATCCTCTATACCTCCCCTCAGACACAGAACTTTATTGACAGCACACCTCCTCACCTCTTCATCTTCATCAGCCAGCATTCCAACTAAAATATTTTCACCATGAGCAAAATAGCTGTTATTGTTTAATACGTCATAACAAATTTCTCTAATTTTCCTGTCAGGGAATTTATTTACTCTTTGGATCATATTGAATAGGTTTCTTGACCCATCACTTAGCCTCTTATTAGCCTTGATATTGAACCAACTGTGAAAGTATACTTTGATGATGAATTCTACTATGATTCTGAGGTTCTTACTGGGTCTTTTTTGTGAAACATAAAAGCGAAGAATTCTACAGGCTAAGGTGAGCCATCGAGAGTGATTTAGCAGGCCAACTTCTAAGAGTGCAAGGTCTTCATCCACTTCACCAGTAATAATTGCCCAGCAGATGCAGTATCCATAGTATTGGTCTGTTGATAAATTATTGACCACCTCATTTGGTAGAAGCACAAATGCAGGATAAGGTATAGATTTGAAGTCCACAACATTCCATTCTGACACATCTCCATTGAGCTGAGAACCAATAGGGCCAGAAAATTTGTCTGGACTTTTTGTTATCCCATCTAAAGTTATGAAGATGTGTCTAAGTGGCAATTCATTTAAATGCAGAAGACAAATATCCCACTGAAGAGGTTGCCCTAAAAACATTTCCAAATATCTGATTGACCCATACATATGTCCTGTGTTAGTATTTGTCCCATCTGCTTTAACTAAGTTTAATTTGGCCTCAAGTTCTGTCCCTTTAATGATCTTATAAATGCCATGAGCAATGTCAATGCCTTTGCCACTCTCCGGGGTAAAATGGTTGAGATAGAAATCATCTGAAAATAAATTTAATTAATTTTACAATTAAATAAAAATGAAAAAGGAAGGAATAAAGTTAACTGGACAGTTGTCACTTATAAAGAAAATTTTTTAAGTAATTGAAATATTACTTTATAGTACAGTAATATAACAGCATAATGTCTATAACTGTATGACAATCATTTCCATTTACCTGGCTCTCCAGTAATGACATAATGTTCCTCTAGGATTGTGGATGTATAATACTTTTCATTTACTTTGTTAACAGCAAGTGTAGTATCCTTTCTACCATCAAAGCCAATGCCAGTCACTTTTTCAAATATCACTTCTTCCTTCTTCCTTTCAGCTCTCAATTTAGCTCTCTCCCTTCTCAGCTTGTTTCTGAAAAGTATTTAAAAAATATTGGCCATGCATTACTGCATTAGCATTATACAAAATACAAATGTCAGTGTCCTGTTTGAAACTAATTAATATAAATACAAAATAGAAATTTTGATGCTAATTAAAAATAATAGTAAATCTGGTGATTTAGAACTTATAGCAGAAGCTAAGAAATGTAATATCTAGAGTGATTAAAAACAGGGTTGTGGAGTCAGTCCAAAATTTTCCGACTCCGACTCTACACATTGTAAAAATTCGACTCCGATTCCACACATTGTAAAAAATCTAAAAATCTGACTCTGACTCCTCACATTTTAAATATACGACTCCGACTCCTCTAGTGTTTCACTCTATAATTATCATAATAATAAGACATTTCATCACCACCACACTAAGTGTGAAATTTTATATTTTATTTTTTATATTTAAATAAATATTAATTGTATATTCTGAAAATGTAAAAAAAAAATATTAAAAAAACTTAATCTAGGGGCTATCAATGAATAAGGTTTATTGACCAAAAAAACTAAATAACCTAAATGTTAGTATTTAGGATTTAGAAATTAAGGGTGACACAGGACGCAGAAATTGGAGTCGGAGTCGGAAGTTTTTTACTGACTCCGACTCCACGACTCCGACTCCATGACTCCGACTCCACAACCCCGACTCCACAACCCTGATTAAAAACATACTTATCAATAACATTTTGTATGTTATCTGGGGTGATTACTCCAAAGTCCACCAATGTAGCAGAACCAATAGCCGCTCCTGCTCTATCACTTACTTGATATCTGTTAGGATATTTAAAGTAGATTTACATATCTATTGTCAATGAATAATTTATTGGTAATCTTAATCTCTTAGTCACAATGATTTCACTTTAAGCTGTATTAAAAGATTTATCTTTCAGTACTATACCTGTTACATGCTTCAGCTAATGAGCGTAATCTAGTTCTGTTCTGTAATGTTGAGACTTCCGGAACATAGTCTGCATCAAATGAATCATTACAACTGTTGCTATCTGTCAACTCAGGAATGTCCATAGGTTCAGGAGGAGGAGGAGGAGGATGAGGAGGAGGAACTGATTCTTTTGCTTTTTGAGATTGAATAACCCGTGATTTGAATTTTAAGTCAGTGGCTGTTTCTGGGACTTCTTTCAGGGTACAGTAACCATGCCTAGTTGTTTTCTGGTCCTACAAAGTGATTATATTTCATTACACTATAATGTATCTTTTATCTATGGGTCTCTATATATAAATTGAAATTCTTAAAAAAATGAGAAAATACTAAAATATTACTTATCATTAACATCATTAATAGTGTATTATTGATATTACTAACTTATTAAATGCACTTTAAAAATTGTAGCAAATTATTAATAATTGATGATTAATTATTAATTAATAATTTACAACTTGAAATTCAATCAACAGACCTACCTCATAAAACTGGTAATCAGATTGTCATTTTTAGTAAGTGCTTTTTCTCTGTATCTGCCAACAGTTTGTGATCATGTTGATATATGTCAAATAAAACGTTTACAGTTTTCAGAAAATCATCCAGATCTTGATGATATTTAGGTCCCCTTTTCTTTTTGTCATACTTCAGAAGGCGGTTGAATTCCTTTATTTGGGTTTTCAGTTGGCTCTGTATGGCATTTACTGATATTGGATAAACATTATATGTGACCCACAATTTATGCAATTCCTCAGAAGTAGCTCTCAGTACAGCATCTGTTTTATAGTCTCCGAAACACAAACACCTTTCAATAACTTGCTTCAATGTAGGCAATTTCCCTAAAGGAAACTGTTCTGCTGGCATAAAACGTACATCACCAAGTACTTTAGCAACTGTTTTCCTTGTAGAAGTCATACTTTATATTGTAAATGTTGAATTCAATGACAAATTGCAGTTGGAAACTTATAACAAAGGCACCTGAAAAAAAACCAAGTTTTCAATTTATTACGTTTAAAAAAGTTCATGAAGCAGCCCCACCCTCTATTCTTTAATCAAGCATAATGGATGCAAGATAACAAGGAAAAGTCATATCATGTGATCACTATGTCCATGTCAACATCCTTTTAGGGCAATGTTAGTAATCAAAAAGCCAAATCATGCTTATTTTAGAATTTCTTTTGTCACTAAGGTCCGTCGAAAGGGGGTCTATGGGCCCCAAAAATTAGTTTTTCTAAAATAACTCAAAAACTAAAGGTTTTATGAAAAAATACCACTCTCACTAATTTGTTCTAAATCAACTTCTGCATCTTTTGGTATGCAAAACATCTCTCTAGCATGTTCAGAAGAAGAGATATTGCCATTTTCCTGATTTTGCTAGTGTGGCATTAGATGTTTTTACAAAAACGGGGGTGGCCGGACACACGTTGGTGGCCACCAATTATTTTTTTCAGGAATCTTATTTTTATATCAAAAGCCAACTGTTAATGACTGATTAATTCTATCTTGAGTTTCAGCCCGGCCTACCAGTGTGTTGTGAACTTAGTAGGGCAGCTAAACAAGTTGAAGTGGACAATCCGGACAAAAGCACCAAACTTTCCCTACTTGTATATTTTGGACCAACAATTAAAAATATCCCCGGAACCACCTTCAGAGACCATTACTTGGCCGCCATATTGGATTTCAAGATGGCCGCCATAGACAAAATGGAATTTCTGATATAAGTTTCAATAGAGAATTCCCTTGGCATGTTTGGCATCAAACTATATGTTTTTTGGCATGATCAGATCAATAAAACAACTTTTAAGCTGATCAGAAGTATGTTTACTGCAGAAATCACACTTCGTACAACATATACAGTGAAAATCGTGAATATTTTAACACAAAAACCATGTTTAAGAAAAATCAACGAAACTATAACAATTGAAGATTTCACCCACCAAAAAGTAGACCTTTAGCTCTATAACTGAATGTGGGAGAGGAAAATTGGCAAAATATGTGCATTTTAAAAAATGAAATTCTACAAAGGTCAAAATGCTACCCTTTCATATTTGCACAATTTTCATGCATTATTCGTGGTTCTATAGAAAACTTGTATTAACAACATTTGTAGAGTAAGGGCAGGGCTATTAAATGGGCACCATAAAATGGAAATATCTTGGCATTTAGCATTGCAATGCCTACTGTCCCAACTCACCCCCTGTCCCGAACTGTCCCAACTCACCCCGCTCGACGCTATATGTTAAACTGCACAGTTGCAGCTACACAGTTCTGTACACTTCCACCTGGCCTTCTTGCAAGCACACCTGGTGCCACATCCACTCTTGCTCTTGCAGCCGCATTTGACCAATTCGCTGCAAGCTTTAGATGCTACTGGTCTTGTGGTCCAAACTGGTGTCCATGACTGGGACTCTTCGCTAAAGGTCCATCCCCATCCTTCAGGAGTTGGAAGATTCTGTTCACTTCTCTCACAGGTCGACCATATTCCTCCCTGGTATGTGACCCTCCTGGTGTGTTGGAGAAGAGCATCCTGAGTTGGTGGGATAGTCTCCATAGCTTTTCCCTTCTGACAGAACATGACCTTTCTTGCCTCATCTACACGTTCAATGTCACTGGTGTTGTCATAGAGGACAACTGTGTACCGTTCAAGAAGCTTGAAGTGGGGAGTTTCGGCGTCAACATCTGCAAATGGATTTCGTGCCATGAATGTGAATGCTTGTGTTACCTCAGGGTAATGGTGCCATGCTGCCCATGCCGTATTCTTGCCCCTTCCGTAAAAGGATGATGTTGTATCACATCCCGTGAAGCAGTGAAACAGTGGTAGGGATGTGCATCTCTCTTCACCCAAAGAGGCACAGATTGTGTTAATATGATGGTAAGTGAAGTTTTTCCCAGTGCCAAAACCAACCCAAATATTTACTTCAGATCTTATGGACGTCAAGTGATGGAATTTTCCTATTAGAATGACAATAACATCCGTGTCTACAGTTCTGATCATGCAGTTAATGTGCCCTTCCTTTATTGCATCTTGAAGATGAATGAACAGTCTAGTGTCTGCCTCCTCATGGTCGCATCTTGGCATTGTGCGGTCGGCCCCATTGATGATGACTTCAGGTCCTGATGTAATAACAACTTCTTTGTTGTTAGGAACTTCCATTGCAGCAACCTTGTCTGATAGGAAAGCGAACAGTTCTTGCTTGTTTCTAGAGTCTCGAAGGAAGTCATGCCAATTTAGGGGTAATTTGGTTTTTCCTTCAACCTTTCTTCTGATTCCTTTTCCCCGTTTTTCTCTGGTAGTCTCTTTTAAGGTGCTTGCAGTGTAGGTATCCCAGACGATGTCAATTCGCTGGCAAGTTTCTAACTGTTTGATGAGATAAGGGACGAATACACGATCTGCATACTCTTCAAAGTTGGTAACACCTGCAGTAGACAGCAAATGGACGATGGCAGCTCCATCAAGAAGTTTCACATCAAAAGGATCTGGAGGGTTGTCCTTGTTTTCAAATGTAATGATTTTCAGTAGGTCAGACTTTTTCCCAAACCGCAATTTCCCACCATCAGATAGGGAAGAAGGAAAGGGGTGATTCTCGTGTTGGAAGAATGCATCCATGTCACTATGCCGATGTTGCATAACAATATACAGATGAGAGAATAGAGCAACATCGTTCTTCAGTAGTTGGATTCCCCCAACATTCCGTACCTGAGATTTCGGCCGAGGACATCTGAAGAGGGCAAGCGAGTTCTTCTTGATCGGTGTATGAATTGACCTTGTACAATCTGTGACAACTTCTTTGTAGTATCGGCTATATTGCTCCTTACCCAAATCCTTTATAGTTCTCACTGTATGGACCACAGATTCATCCATGACATTCCTTGTGTCTAAGGCCAGTAACTCATTCCCATTATCACAAAATGGATTTCCCATATCACGGAAGACTTCAACGAGATTAGAAACATGATCCTTGAATCTTCTCTGTGTAGATAGTCCTTCTTCGTGGTGGAAGTTGTTGTCTTCAGTTTCTGGAAGGTTTTCGTCTTCATATTCAGTAATCAATCTGGCTTGTTCTGGCCCTGCTACCATCCACTTCTTGAATGCCACTGGATTCTCAGTCAGACCCACCGCGCCTCCTGAACCTTTGACTTTCTCATTGTTTTGTTCATGCGCTTGGTCTAAAGGCATGGCTGAGAATCTCTTCTTGGTCTTGTGTACTACCCAGTGTCCATTTCGTGAAAACTCATTCATAACTGGCTGAGGGAGATTCTTCATGTCCCGGATGTGGAGTGGAAGCCAACGTGCGTAATTCTGGTGGTCAAGAGCAAAGAACCAGGGAACTACTTTCTTCAAGCTTTCTACATACAATGGAAAGTCTCCTGCACGATGTGATCGTATGAATATGAGGCCGTCTATCTCCATCTGAAGAATTGTCTCCCAGTATTGGAATGTTGGACTGACCTGAACCATCTTCTTCTTCCACTCTTCCTTTGTCTTGTCATCATAGGGACCAACAGTTTCCATAAAGGCTTCATGCTGCAGCTTTGCCAATGTCAAAGCTGTTACCTGGTGAGCATGTCTGGTTCTTGTAAGATGAGAGGCTTTAAGAAATGAGTCAACAGTTCCTGCCGAAGCAATGCCTGCTTGTGTCAAGGCATTTGTCCACCCAGATCCCTCTAGATAATCTCCATACGTTCTCCACATGGCCATCTCTGTATGTAGACCTCCAAACATGACGATGACCTTGTCTTCTCCGTGGGTGTCTGGCCACTTCCACTGAATGAATTTACCAAGGGCATATAGGGGTGCATCGAATGCAACAACTGGTATTTGCCCGGGGTTAAGGAATTCAGTAGCAGACCGAACAACATTCATTCCATGCTTGATCATCGCTGGAGTAGCGGCCTTTTCATGGAATAAGGGAAGGAGGTAGGAAAGGGTTTTCATTTGATCTTCATCTTGTTCTTGCCTTGTAGCGTGGTATGCTGACCATGATATAACATCACCCTTCCCTATCGTGTCTTTCTCCAAGATCCTGAACGCTTCTTTCATCCACTCCTTTTCCTGGAAACATGCTTCATGGTAGTGTCCCTCAATAGGGTCAGACACATTAGACAACTTCAGGACTTCTACCTTGGTTTTGTCCATTGCAACAGCTGGTACAATTGAGTAGGACATGAGTAACTCCAAGTCCTTTGAACCTAGAGAAGGTAGCACAAGATCACCTTGTTTGGTTCCACAGTTTGAGACAGTTGGGAACTGAAACAGACTAATCCCTGTACCATGAAATGATCCAACGGCAGTTGTACTAGATGGGTTGTAATCCAGATTGTCAAGTGCCCCAACAATAAATGGTCCATGACGAAACTGAGCTGGTACAACCACTCCTTTGGTCTTGAAGTTCTGGCACACTGCTGTTGCAAGTTGGCTTTCGACTTGAAGAATTCGGTCATAACTCACACTGAGACCCAATTCATATAGTTGTGTAATTAATGATTTTGACCGAATTTCAGTATGAATTTTCAGACCAAGATACAGAGGCAATGGTGGTTCTCTTTCCAAAGAATGGCGAACCTTAGATGATGATGTATGCTTGTTCCTAAAATTAAAAAGGATAAGTTGCGAGACAGTGAGAGTTGCAGGGGAGTCTTCTGGTGTTTGGTCCTTCACGTCAGCACCATTTGTGATCATAGATATAAGGGTTTTCAAGGTTGTAGGTACCGATTCCTGTTGACAACCAGATGGAAAGGCACCTGCAAACTTGAATCCAGTAAAGTTGACGATTTCCTTGCGTATGATTCTAGCAGCTTTTGCAAGAATCATAGTATCTCCTTCAAAATTCTGTCTATTTGTCTCTCTGAGCATTTCCTGAATTCCCTGCTGAAAAACTAAGATTTTGTTCTTGCCATCACTCACTTCCTGGGCATATGGGAAATACTCCAGAATCTTCTCTCTGAATCGTCCTCTGTTCATTTCCTTATTAATACCTAAGTCCCGAAGTCTTTTTTGATACAGATCAAATAGCACAGAAAACTTCATTTGAAAGATTCCTTCTTCCACGCAATTTTCTACATGATTAACGACCTCAACTATTGCCTTTGCTTTCATCAAGTTTTCTTCATAGCCTTCTTCCTTGCTCTGTTTTTGTCTCAAAAGTGAGCGGTAACGGTTTCCGATAAAATGTCAAGCATTGCAGATGATACTTGGCTTCAATGGCCATGAGATCACCACCTCCTATTCTAGACATTAGTTCTGTGTCACTGAGTTCTGTAGCCATCATTCGTAAATTGACGTCAGCGCCAAATGTACTGAATTCGTGAAGATGCCCATGTGTTTGTTGACAAAACACACAAGTTGCTTTGTCCATAGGATGCCGCTGAACCCGCTTCCCCTAGATGAACTGGTTTCACCTTCATCCGCCCTTTCTCTCTTTTTTGTAGCCCTTTCAAGCTTTTCTTTACTAAATTTAACATGGCATGACTTGTGCCACACAGCTTTATTCTGAACCAGATCTTCAACAGTCACCTCTTCATTGAAAAGAAGAGGAACTGGTAGTCTTCCAAGATTCTTGAATGCGTTGACATTCTCCATAAATGTTGCATATGCTTCAGTTTTTTTACCACTCACAGCATTGAGTGGACATTTAAGAGTCTCACCTTTGCTCTCTTGACAAACCATGCATTTGCTCCAATCCATGTTCACAATCACCTGCAAAACAGAAAAGCACATATTATATAGTTATATTATTAAATATTTTACATTAAATAAACATTTAAGGGTAATTCTGATTATTTTATAGCAATCCTGGCATCGAAATATGTAGGTTTAGGGACTATTTATTTACAATTACTCCTCACAATAGTTTGTTGATTTCTAGCTGGCAGCCATCTTGGATTTCCAAAATGGCAGCCAAGATAGGGTTGTGCGTCTTGGTTCCGGGGAAAAATTGGTAGCTAAGGTCCTGAACAACATTTGAGCCAAGTTTGGTGCTTTTGTCCAGAATGTCCACTTACTTCAAAAATCAGGGTCTAAGCTACTGCACTAACTAGTTTGTTGATTACATTGCCATTAATATGTTACCACATTGCAATAATCTTAGGCCACTTTTTTTGTGATTATGTTGTGAAATAATCTCATGCCTAAGTTATTATTATTAAAGTTATTAAACCATTAAACTAAGTTGATTAAACTTTAGTATAATTTACACCCATTTTTAAATTTTTCTTTATATGACCAAACCATACAATTTGAAAGTTTTCATCTTGGAAATTGGTTTATTTGAAGTGGTGCTGCCAAATGGCTTTGCATACGAAGCTATGCCTCTTAAAACATCACGAGTGTGGGTAATACCAGTGGTGAATCAATAAAATCCACTTTAGATCTTAATCCTATAAAATTGAGAAGTATCTCCTTTTTCCAATAACTTTTGAATTCTGAAATAAGCAAAACAATATTACTAATCTATCTATATCTCTCTTTTTTTTTCCCCTAATATTAGAATATGTACAGTACTCATAAATTAATATTTCACAGGAAGAAGCTACACCTTACAGTTTCTTTGTTGATGAGCAAGAAGTTAGAGAGACTCTTGAATCTGCAGTTCATAAACTTACTCTTAGTGAAGAAAAAATACTGAAGATTCTCTATCAGCCTCAGGCAGTTTTCAGAGTTAGAGCTGTTACAAGGTAAATTCAAAGATGATGAAAGGCACTTTATCTAAAAAGCAAACTATTTTAGCATTAATTCTAATACTGAAATGTTATAGTTTATTAAATACCTGATAATGCAAAGGATATTGTGATTTGATTCTGGCTTCTTTAGACCTGAACAAAGAGGACACTCGTTCCTCAAATGAATTATCCACCCTTTTGAATAGGCCTATATTATTCAGTATGTGCATTGTGGCTTTTACCAATTTCAATTTACATTATCATACCATATATAGCTATATAAGTTTCATATTCTACGTGAAACACCGCCACTCCTATGTGCCCAATCATAAGTCTGAGTCCATTTTCGTTTTCATGTGTATATATTTTGTATATAGCTGAAGCAGATGGAGTGCAAATCTTTTATGCCCCTTACAGTAGTAGTTATATCTGCATTAACATTCATATGGTGTATGAAGCAGCCTTATTAAGTACAGTACATAAAACAGTTTTGGCACTTATGTATGATAGGATCCTTACATTTGCTGCATAGAATTTATTACTCCTTTCTTTTTTGTAATATTTATACGAGGTCAGATGCACTAAGAAATAATAATATAAATTTTTAAGAAAATGTTTAATAATCCTCTGAACCACAAAGTGAATGGAGATTTATTGTGTGTGAGGTACTCCAGGGGGTACATTAGGTGGGAAACAATGCTGGAGCTCCCGTTTCTCCTGTCACTGCCCTCCTTAGGAGGGGGGGGGGGATGAAAAGCCTTTAATTCCACCTGGTCAAGTAGAGCTGTGTGGGTAAAGCCATCCCACACATGAGAAATGTATTCCATACAGGGGTGGACAAAACCCCTGTACCTGAGTTGGGGTGAAGAAACTGCGGAGGTGATACAGCACACCTAACTTCTTAGAAGCTAATTTGTAAAGAGAGTATATGTGATCTTTCCAGGAATGATCATGAGAAAAGGAAATGCCTAGAATGTTAAGAGAAAAGGAAGGATTGAGTTGTGTATTGTTGAAGGTAAGGGGATATTCGTGTGGAAGATTGTGACAAGTAGTCAGATGGATAGACCGAGTTTTTGGTGCACTGAAAGCCACAAGACTTTTTTGGTCCCAATCAGAGATAGAAAGATCAGAGGTTAGGTGCACCATAGCTGTCCTAAGCGAAGCATTGAGTGTCTGTTGAGATGGACGCTTTGTGAAGCGGGTGGAGAAGTGAAGAGTGGAATCACAGCATAGGAGTGCAACGCAATAGATTATTGATAAATAAAAGGAAAAACGTGGGTGATAGGACAGAACCCTGAGGAACACTACTGTTAATGGCTTTAGGAGAAGAACAGTGGCCATCTACAACCGCAGCTATAGATCTGCCTGAAAGGAAATTAGAGAGAAAGGCACAGATAGAAAGATCAAAACCAAAGGAGGGCAGTTTGGAAATTAAAGATTTGTGCCAGACTCTATCAAAAGCTTTTGATATGCCTAGCACAATGGCAAACGTTTCACCGAAATCCCGAAAGGCGGATGTCCAAGAGTCAGAGATATGTAAGATCGCCAGTAGAGCGTCCCTTGTAGAACCCATACTGACTATCTGAAAGAAGATTGTGAGAAGAGAGATGTTTAAGAATCTTCCTATTAAGGAGAGAATCAAAAACTTTAGAAAGGCAGGAAATCAAAGCAATTGGATGGTAGTTGGAGGTTCGAGAGCAGTCACCCTTCTTTAGGACAGGTTGAATGAAAGCAAACTTGAAACAGGAGGGAAAAGTATGGGATGAAAGAGTTTGCCTAGGCAGGGTGTCAGCACAAAAGCACAGTTCTTAAGAACATCGGGAGGAACACCATCAGGACCATACGGATTCCTAGAGTCTAGAGTCGAGCCCAGATAGGGCAGAAAGAACATCTTTGGAAGAGATTCTAATTTCAGACATAAAGTCAGAGGGAGGAGAAGGTGGAGGAACATCCATCGTCTGTGGTTAAGTTGGAAGCGAAGAGTTTAGCTTTGTCAGGAGAAGAGACGGCAACTGAGCCGTCAGAATGGGAAAGAAGAGGAAGGAAAGTTGTTGGAGACGTCCTTAGAGTTAGGAGTTGGATAGCGACGGTGCCTTCTGAAAGTGGATAGCATTAGAACAAGTAAAGTTAAACCAAAGTTTTTTTTACATCAGTAGCAGGAATAGAATGTGGAATGTACGCCTCCAGGCCCGAGAGAATTACCGTAATGCGCTCAACACACTCGGAAGGGACCCGGCCACGGAAGTAGTATCATTCCATGGGAGATCAGAAAAGTGCTGCCAAAGGCATCCTCAGAGGATCCACAAGCTGAATTGGAGTGATAGGACAGGGAAGGGTATAATATTGTGGTTGGAGGAGCCCAATGGAGAAAAAAGTTTGACGGAGGAAGAGGAGTGGTGAGAAATAAATCGAGAATGTTGGGCTATCTCGAAGGCGATCGGGGATACGAGTAGGGTGCTGTACAATCTCTAGGTCATTCAGGATAAAAAAAATTGTAAACTAGTTCACCAGCGCCGGTTTGCGTCGCTGACTACGAATCCATCGGCCCCAGGATCGAGTTCCGGTGACGGCAGGGGGCGCGCGGCAAAACCCAGATGTTCATCCTTCCGCACAATCAAGAAATTGGTTGGCAGATAAATGGGCACCCTGGGTAGCCTAGTGGTTAAGGCGCTGGGCTGCTGGTGGGGTGGTTCAGATTCCATGTTAAACTGTAGGGCTAAGGTGGAGTGACAAACTTGACCTTCGTCATAATGAACAATTCGGGCAGAAGCAAAACCAAGGTTAACCAAGGGATGTCACTGAAATGGGAGGAAAGCCAAAGGTGATGGTGAAGAAGGAAATCGCCTAAAATGGAAATTTCAGCAAAAGGAGAGTGGGATAGAATGTATTCCACTTCAGAAGTGAGTGAGAGGATAGTCAGTAGAATTTAGAGAAACTTGCGCAGGGCAGATGTATTTTGTTTGACATTGGCATGTAAGCTTTAGCCAGAGGGTGAAGAATTTGGAGGATTGAAGTTTGGGAATACGAGAGGAAGTAAGGTCGTTGCGTACATATACACAATATCCACCTTTGGAATGAAATTGAGTATAGAGAAAGTAGGAAGGTACAGAAAAGGGGTTGCTGTCAGTCAACTCGGACACCCGAGTTTCAGTGAGGAAGAGACGATGAGGTTTAGAGGAGGAGAGGTGGTGGTCAACAGATCGAAAATTTGAGGAAAGGCCACGAATGTTGCAGAAGTTTATGAAAAGTGAATCAGGCAGAGGCCCAGAACATCTCGAATGGGCAGTAGTAGAACCAGCCCCGCTGCCCTTGTCTGCGTTCTCGGTATCGGCAGCAGGGGAGCCAGAAGTGGGGGACATTTATAGTCCACTTCCCAGGGGACTTCGAAGCTCTTGAGGTCGATGCCATTTTTTTATTTTGAAAAGATTATGTAGTATGTAAGATGCATGTATATGTAGTGAGGAATAGTGAGAGAAGCGCGTGTTTGAGAGCATGCTGGACTGCTCACAGGGTAGATGAGATGCAGAATAATATTGTATAAACATCACCATACTACTTCTACAAAAGAAAGACCTAGAAACACCAACACTCATTTTAAGCTTGTTTCTATAAGACTGAACATTATAAGTTTGTTTCAGATGTACGTCGTCTTTGCCTGGCCATGCTGAAGCAATCTTGCATGCGAGCTTCAGCCCCACTGGTCAGTACCTGGCATCAGGCTCAGGAGATACAACAGTACGTTTCTGGGATGTCAATACAGAAACACCACATTTCACATGTAAAGGTTGGTTTCCACTTGATATTCGTAACTCCTTTCAATAATTTGACATCGGGTGACTTCTTTAACAGTATCTCAGTATTAGCCTTGTTACTTCATATAACGAGCACGCCTCGTCTATGAAGTAAGTATTCTGTGAAGTAAGTATTAGAGTGGCTTTAAATCTAATACAGTAAGATATTATACAGTAGTATACAGGGTGTATCAGAAGTCGCGCACCATAGGCTAATATAGCTTTAATTTAATTATAAAACCTATGGTGCCCGACTTCTGAGACACCCTGTACATTATATGCTGTGTATATACACATACATACACGGGGGGGCTCCTCCCTCAACGTCGTAAATGCGTTCCTAAGAAACACGACTTAAAGCGAAACGACGTACGTGTACCAATATTGTTTTTCCACTTTTATATAAATATAAAATAAGTACCAGAAATTATGATATTGTAAGTAGAAATATATCTTTAGACAAAAACTAAATATGAACAAGTGAAAATATAAAATGCTGTAAATATAAGCAAGATAACTCACCAGAGATAGGTGAGTTCAGGTGATTGCTCCGTATATAGAAATGTGTTCCCAAATTCTTCAACGACGTATACACGAAACCATGTGTAGCGAGGCAATGTATGGCGGGGATTATCTATCTATCTATTTTTTTTTTATGTATTGGTCAGAACATTTTCGATAGTTTTCATTGCTAGAACGCTTTATCTTATTCAGTGTATTCGGAGTTAGAAAAAATAAGTTACAATGACTGGACCGCAGAAACTGAAGGCTGAGTGCGCGAGGTGTGGAGTAAACCAGTGGGTGACGAACTTCAAAGAAGCTTGCTTCGAGAAGATCAACCACTCCAGCATGTGCCGCTTTTGCGAACTCGTGCAGTTGTACGAGAAGCTAGAGGAGAGGGTCCGGCGGCTCGAGTCGTCCAGATTGGCTGTTGGAGGCGTGGCGGTCGCTGACGCGGCTGCGCCCTCCACCCCGGAGCTTATTGATAGGATAGCCGCCCTGGAAAGGCGGTCCAGCGGTGGACTGGACAGAGCTCGAGACCGCGGAGAAAGGGTAGAGGTGCAACCGGGGGCCGGGGTACAAAATCAGTGTCAGGAATCGCCAGCGACCCACGTGGAATGCTCGGAACTGCGACGCAAAGTAGAGGGAAGGGAGGGCCCAAAGAAGGGGCCGATAGAGAAGGGTGGGAAGGGGCCTACTGATGGCCCAAAGAAACCGAAGGATGTAGCTGCCGGTTGGGTGGGTCGGGTGCTGTAAGTGCGGCTGAATCTACGGGTGGCGACGGGTATCGAAAGGTATCGGGCAAGAAGGCTGCGAAGCCGAAGCCTGAGACCCCGGTTGCCGCTGTCAGGACCTCCAACCGCTTTAGTCTGTTGTGCGCGAAGGAGGAAGACGCCGTTTTGATTGGGGACTCATAGATCAGGGGCCAGGAGGAAGGTGAGGTGCTTACCCGGGCGGGGAACGGCGCACTTAAAAAAGGAGCTAAAGAAGCTGCGCGTGGCTAGTCGGAGGACTGCGATCGTTGTCCACGCTGGTGGCAAAAACCTGTTCCTCAAAGGC
The DNA here is from genome assembly GCA_023014485.1 of Bathynomus jamesi. Classification (NCBI taxonomy): domain Eukaryota; kingdom Metazoa; phylum Arthropoda; class Malacostraca; order Isopoda; family Cirolanidae; genus Bathynomus; species Bathynomus jamesi. The sequence goes on along the minus strand of JAJOZX010000658.1, from coordinate 527,207 downwards.
GGTAGGGTAGGTTCGACGGAAGGGATCATCACAGAGATCATGTCTCTTGCGGATGATCTGAAACTTAGACAGACAGGGGAATGTTGATGGGTATTTTACCGCGGATGAACGCCAGTGACCACGCGCTCAGTAAGGTCATTGGCATCAACGAGAGGGTGCAAGACTTGTGCGTTTCACTGGGCATGAGGTTTGTTGACCCCTTCGACGCGTTTTCGGGTAGGTGGGACGTTTATCAGAGGGATGGTGTCCACCTTAATGTCAAGAGTAAAGGTGTGCTAGGCGCGCTGCTCGACCGGCACCTATACCGTATGGTGAGGTCAAGCCCGGGGATTGATGATAGGCCCCCACCGGGGGGAGATGATCTTCAGCCGGTGGCGGACGTACCTTCAACTGAAGGGTGCGTCCATGTACAGGTGAGTGACCCTCCTTCCCCGTTGGAGGGGGCTCAGCCTCCCGCGGAAGTTGCCCCCTCGTTGGTGAGGGGCTCGTCAACTCCTGGCTGTTCGGGAAACGGGTCGTGTTAGGGGGCGGTCAGAATAGGGAAGGCTCCCTCCGTGCAGTGCTTTTTAATGCTAGGTCGATTAGGAATAAGTTTTGCGAGCTACGGGCGCTCTTAGCATCAGAATACCAGGATATCGTTACTATCACTGAGTCTTGGATTCATACTGATCGTAGGGACTATGTTGAGGAGTTCGAGATTCCCGGGTATAGAATGTTTCACAAGGATCGCACCCGTTGGGAGGGGGGAGGGGTACTAATATACGTGAGGGACACGTCGAGTCCGGTTGACTGTCAGTTCCGATCGGAACGGGAGCTGCTTGGCGTGCAAAAATATCAGGATTTTTTGAGAATATCAGGGGAATATAAAATATTTATGAAATATTTGGACTTAATTATTTGTAAATATTTTATAAATAATTTAACTATAAATTAATTTAAAATATTAATACCTATAAAATAATTTAACAAAAACAAGCGCTATTTGTTTTACATTATATAAAACTCATGCATTTTGTTATCTAGTATTAATTTTTTCAGCCTGCCATGGGATTTTTGCATACGTTTTTTAAGACTAGTTATAATAAAAAGTTTTAATTCTGTTGTGTGAAATGTGAATTTTTTTTACACCTTTCAGCTTTCATGCAATTTTTATGTAATTTTTATATATATTTATATATATTTATATATATTTATATATATTTATATATATTTATATATCGGGGGATTATCTGGAAACTTTATTCTTGGACCCGTGTATGAACCCCGACCTGGTTGGGACGAACTATAGATTAATCTTGGTGTACAGACCTCCGCATCTCCTCCTCAAGGAGGATACAGCCCTGTGCACCGAACTCCTTAGCCTGCTAGGGGACAGGGTGTGTGTAGTTTTAGGAGACTTTAACTGTCGCGGCATAAACTGGAAAGACAGGACTGCTGATGCCGAAGGGAGGAGGCTAGTTGACTTCACTGATGATAACTTCCTGACTCAGTGGGTCAATGGGCCTACATGAGGCGAAAGCGTTCTAGACTTAGTATTCACGGCCGAAGACAACCTCGTCACTGGCCTCACCGTTGACGAATCGTTGGGCGGGAGTGATCACGGTCTGATTAGGTTCTGTGTCTGCGTCCCTCGGGTGAAGCGTAGTAACTCGAGAGGCAGTAAGCTCGATCTGCGGCGGGCGAATTTTGTTGACCTCCGGGATAGCGTAGGTGAGATGGGGTCAGAGGTCGGTGGCGATATTGAGGGAGTGTGGAATGCATTCTGGGACCAGTTTATGGTGCTGCAGTCTGCTGCCATACCCTCAAAACCGGTCACCCACTGAGGCGTATGTTCGCCTGTGCAGGGAAATGAAGGCGAAGGTTAGGCTAGCAAACCTCTGCAAGGGAAGCCCTTAGCCCATTAGAAGCACGATAGGCCCGTTAAAGGACCCCGGCGGCGCGCTGCGGCTCTGACGCGGATATCGCTAATGTGCTGAATGAGTACTTCACGGGAGTGTTTACCAGGGAGGACACCCGCTTCATCCCCGAGCCAGGCGTCAGGCACGAAGGTGCTAGCCCGGTTAGTGTTCGGTGTACCCCGACAGTCGTTGCCGATAGAATAGACAAACTGAGCGCGTTTAAGGCTCCTAAGACCAGTTCCTCCCCAGAGTCTTGCGAGAAGTGCACGACCAGGTGGTTCTCACCTGGCTACAGTCTTCAACAAATCTTTGGAGACGGGCCAGGTGGAAATGTACCAGGCGAAAAATGGCCGAGATTTTCAAGCTCTTACACGGGTTCGACGATGTCTTTTTTAGAAGCATGTTTAGTTTAAATGGTAACTCAACTCGCAAAACTCGCAACAATGGTTGGAAGTTGGATTTGAAACAGTTTGGCACTAGTGTGTGTGGGAATTACTTTGTCTATAAGATCTGTGACACGTGGAACAGGCTACCTTCAGAAGTTGTGGATCAGTTCAACAAAAGGTTAGACCGAATATTGCACACTATTTTAGGATGTAGGAATTTTTCGCTGGCACCCATTGCCATCGGTAACTCCTCGGTATAGGCCGCAAGGCCTTTTGAGGTACTTCTTGTCCTTGTAACTCTCTCTCTCATATATATATATATATATATATATATATATATCGAATACTGCTCGATCCTAACATACCCATATAAAAAAGACGACGAATCAACTAGAAGGGATTCAGAGAAGTTTCACAACCAAGATCAGTGGATGCAAAGAATTAAATTACTGGGAAAGGTTACGTGAATTAAACTTATATTCACTGGAAAGAAGAAGAAAGAGGTACACCATTATTTACACTTGGAAAGTAATGGAGAAACTAGCCCCTAATTTTACTCTGAACCCTATAACCACCGCAAACAACAGGGGAAAGTTGAAAAGGAAGAATGTGTTGTGTTCCCAAATTAAAGGCTAGACAGGAAACATTCTCAACCCTGAAGGAAAATAGTTTTATTGTGAGAGGACCAAGACTGTTTAACCAACTGCCCAAGGAACTAAGGAACACTGAGTGGTGTTGCGGTGGATATCTTCAAAAGATGATGATTAGACGCTTGGCTCAGAACACACCCAGATGTGAGGTGGAGAGCACAAGAAACCAACTCTTTACTTGACCAGGCCAACTCGAGAGGAGGGGCAACAAGCTTGACCTTCGTGTAATAAGGAATCATCGCACGGAACATTTGAAAGGTTGAAAGGAAAAAAAAAATATATATATATACAGGGCGTCCCAAAAAAATGTATACACACTTTAACAGCTGATAGCTCAATTGATGTTTCTTTCTTTCCAAGTTAAACCCATTAGAATTAATAATGGCAGTCAGACTAAGCTTTGAACAAAGGAAATTCATTCTAAAATGCTACTGGAAGTGTGAAAACGCAGTTGAAGTGCAAAGACAGTTTAGGAGGGAGTTTCAAACAGATCCACCAACGCGACTTACCATCACTCGAATTAGAGATAAGTTTGAAGCCGATGGAACTGTTCAGAATGTCCACAAGAAGCGTTCCGGAAGACCACGGACATCGACAAGCCCCACAAAGCAAGAAAGAGTACTGGAAACGTATCACCAAAGTCCAAGAAAATCTGTGCGGCAAGCGAGTCGTGAGGTAGGAATTTCAGAATCGTCTGTCCAACGCATTTTGAAGCGCTGTCAATGGAAAAGTTACATTCCAAGATTAGTCCATGCTATTAATGAAGATGATCCGGACCGAAGAGTGGAGTATTGCGAGTGGTACTTGGCACGATGTGGATGTGGATTGGACGAAGGGGTTTCGTAGAATACCCTCCCGTTCACCAGACCTCACACCACTAGACTTTTTTTTATGGGGATACTTAAAAGACAACGTCTACGCTATAAAACCTGCAACAGTCGCTGAATTGAGAGCAGCCATTGAACGAGAATGCACACAAATACCAAACGAAATGTTTCGTGATGTTTGCGATTCCATTGCTTCGCGTTATCAGCAGTGCCTGGACCAGAACGGACGTCAGTTTGAAAACAGGCGTTGACAAAACAATTAAATAATGTCTGTAGATTCTATTACATTTTGAAAATGAAATGTATTTTAATAAACACTGCCTTTATAATTATTTAAAGTGTGTATACATTTTTTTGGGACGCCCTGTATATATATATATATATATATATATATATATATATATATATATATATATATTATATATATATATATATATAATATATATTATATATATATATATATATTATATATATATAAATCTCGCTGGAGGCTTAGCCCCGGAAGGGTCACCTATGTCTTACACGCTACTGGGGAGACCGGGCTGAGCCAAAAAATCTTTGGCTCCCAGTACGGGTCTCCAGTGCTGTCCTCCAGAGGTGACGCCCTTAGGGCGTCACTGTGTTGGATGGCTGGGTGTCCTGGCCGGTGGGATTGAGGGGCTGGGGTTTTTGCGCCGTTTGGGGAAAACTTTCGCATGACGGGGCCTCGTTTTTAAATCGACGGTGTCCCCCCTGGGGACGAGGTACCCCGCCCCCTGCGGTCTGTGTTCGGCCTCCCTTTCTCACCGGTAGGCAGTTTCTCGCGTCCCCTGGGTCCGTGTTCTACAACATTAATAACATTTGGAAACCATTACTTATTGTCTTAGAGCTTGGGTGGTGGGCAACCAGGCTCCGAGTTCTCTACGATTGGAAGACCAAGTCTTGAGGAGGTCGCCCCTGGCGCCCCTCCTCTGGCAGCGGAACACTTGCACTCTCCTCTTCCGTTACCGACCCCAGCCTGTACCTTGAACATGCCCTCTGGAGGGGGTCTCGCCCCAGCCCACCTCAGCCGCCTTCGGGCAAGTCAAGTTCCACCCAAGACTTGCCTTCAAAACCCGGCTTCTTGCTCTCCCCGTATGCCCCCCTCACCCGTCATCGGCCCGCCTCCCCACGGAGAGAGCCCCGCGGCGGACGGAGAAATCGGCATTCACGTTCATCCTATCGACCGTTGGATATCCCAGTCCACTTCGATTCTACAGCCTCCCTATTCCTTCCAAGTATCCACAAATTCCTAATGATCCGGCCTACCTCTGGGTCCCTCCGGACCAATTCTGAACGGACGTTTCAGGCGATCCAAGCCCGCAGCAATTCCAGCCGCTATGATGTGCGACCACAGAGGGATGGCTCACTCATAAAATCACGCTCAGCCGCAGAGACGAAAGCCCTACTCTCCCTCACTGAGATCCTTGGATGCTCGGTGTCCGTCTCCCCACACCCTTGCCTGAACCAGAGTCAGAGCACTATTTATGCCACCCGCCTATTATCGATCACAATGAACGAGCTCCTGGAGGACCTCGCACCCCAGGGTGTCACTAAGATCCATCGCTTCACATCCCAACAGGGAGGCACCCCCTCCCTCACCCCGCGCCTACTTCTTACCTTCAACACCTTGGTCCTTCCCAACCGTATTGTATGGGGTATGGGAGACCGCACGTCGTGCGAGTTCACTGTCCGCCCATACATCCCAGACCCGACCCATTGCTTTAAATGCAACAAGTTCGAACACGTCAGTTCAGTTTGCCGACAACCGCACCAACTGTGTTTTCGTTGAGGAGAAATCGCTCACCCAGACAAGTGCCCCAACACACCCAAATGCTCCAATTGCGAAGGCGCACACCCCTCTTCATCCCGCGAATGCCTTTTCTTCAAGTTCGAGGAGGAGGTTCGAGGTCTGCAGGTAGCGGACTTCCTTAGCCTCCGAGAGGCGCGAGACAGGGTGCGGAGTCGGGAGGTGAGGCCGGGGTATCTTACGCCGCCGCCCTCGGCTCTGTCCACTCGGCACGCCGCCCTGGTCTGCCGCTCAAACCCCCTTCGACCCCTGCTTCCCATCCCTCCCAAAGGGAGTCCTCGCTGGACCCGACGACCTCCTGTCCCCTACCATCCCTCCTCTTCACGCACCTCACCTGCTAAAGATTCCTCAGGAATCTGGGACCAGGACACCCAGGCCCCGTCCACCTCGAACCCTGCCCTCCCACCACTCTCTGCACACATCCGAACCTAACGCTCGGGTAAGTCGATGAGGCGGAGACGCCGAAGCGAGTCGCCAGACTCCCAGGCCTTTCAACAGACCTCTCCCTCTTCCCCCCAGACCTAAGAAGACGCCTCGGACCCTTACACCCCCTAGTTCGTCTACGAGGACCATATCACCCCCCTGCCGAAGTCCCTCCAGTCTACCCCCACAGACTCCGACAATAGTAGCCGAGTTACATGACCCGCCTCCCACGACGAGATCCAATCTGGACAATATCCTCTCCCCCGAGGATCCAATAGATGCGGCACTGGCGCAACTACATGGTGTGGCCAAGGGGAGCTCGGCCGCGCCCATGCGTCTTATGGATCTGCCCTTGCCTCCTGGTGCCATTTTTTTCCACACCCCACGAGAACACTTTGGTTCATCTCCTTCCACCCCCACAGTACCTGCCCCCCAACATCCCCGGCCCCCTCCTTGTCAGCTACTCTGAGCACGTCCTCCCTCCCCACCTGCCCGATCCTTCTGGTACCCCTTATCGCCACCCAGTGTCCGCCGTGAGACTCTAGACAGGCGGGGAGGTGCCACTATAGAAAATAGTGCCCCTCCTGGCCAGAATACAGAAGTTCACCAAGAAACCCTTCACCCTCTGAGCCCACGACGTTCTCCTAGCTGCCGTGATCCACGCCTCCGGTCTCGCTCGGCCAACTCGACCCCGCAATCTCCGCTGAGGTCGACTGGCCGACCGATTCCTTCTCTGGTGAACGGCAGATACCCAGCCATGCCCCTGACCCATCCTTCGCTTTCGCGAACCTCAGATCTCCCTTCACACCCCAACCCCCTAGCACCTACACTTTTACCCATCCCCCATCATCGAATAATGGACCCCCCCGAAAACTACAATAGTACATTGGAACTGCAGAGGAGTATTTGCGAACTACGGTGTGTGTCTGTTTCCAGGAGCTAATCCTGGTCATCAGGCCCATGCCCTGCCTTGCCCTGCCCTACTGGATATTTCTATATTACCACCACTCCCGTCTACCTGTACTCGAAAGGGGGCTGCCATTCTCGTACACCACGCAGTTCCCTTCCACAATCTCTCTACCCGATCCCCGTTACAGGTGATTGCTACCCCACTTTCCCTGGATAGACAGTACACTGTCTGTTCAATATACCTACCTCCCCCACACTCAAGTCTCCCGCGATGACCTGGTGGAGGTGATAAAACAACTCCCCAGGCCCTTTCTATTACTAGGCGATTTCAATAGTCGCCACCCCTTGTTGGGAGAGAGAGACCACCTATATGGCCCCGGCCCTGATTACTATCATGACCGAGCTCTCCTTTGAGTGCCTCAGTGATGGCTCCTACATTCTTCAATGGCCCCACCTGCATTCGAAGAACATGCAACCCAACACCCGGACACTGTCCCCGTTTATACAGATGGTTCCCGCTCGGAGGCTGGTACGGCTGCCGCAGCGGTGATACTGGCCCAGCCACTTTCTTGAGGCGTCAGCCTACCCTGCGAGGTCTCGGTTTTCTCAGCAGAACTCTTCGCTATTATGGAGGCCCTCGACATTGTGCGCACCCACCCTGCCAGCTCCTTTGTCATTTATTCAGACTCTTAAAGCGCACTTCTCTCCCTCGAGAGATTTAACCCACCCCCACCCGCTCGTCCGCACCATCCAGCAAACCTTCCACTTTTTAACAAATTTCCGACACAAGACAATCGCCTTCTGCTGGGTCCCGGTGCATATCGGCATCCAAGGTAATGAGGAGGCGGATCGCTTGGCAAAGATGGCCTGCTTACTGCCGGCCTCCTCCCGGCCCCTCCCTTTCTCCGACTTCTTCCCGACTCTCCACTCCCACTTCCGCTCCATCTGGCAACGGGAATGGGACCAGGCCACACACAACAAACTCCACAAGATCAAACCGCAATTAGGATACTGGGCCTCCTCATTCCACTTGTCCCGCCATAAAGAAGTGATTTTATCCCGTCTCCGCCTAGGACACGCATTACACATGGTCACCTTATGTCTAAATCGCCAGTCCTGCCATACCCTTATCGTCGTACACCTCGTCGAATGCCTGAACCTGTCCGCTCTTCGTCGCAGGTGTTTCCCTCTTCTCCAGTATTTCCGTACCCGAGCGTCTACCATCCATACTCGCCGAAGTATGAAGCTGAAGCGATTTTCCTTTTCCTCACCCATTCCCATCTGCTTCATCGCATCTAAGTCCATACCCCTCCTACCGCCTATCCAGCAAACGAACTTTACTCACCCCCCTAGTCTACCATCCCCAACCCAGTGACACCACCCACCCAGTCTCGCCGAGATATGTACCCTAGGTACAATCGGCGATAAAGGAAGGAAAAAACATATACGAGGGCAACGAATCAAGCGATATCGAAGGAAAACGAACTTGAAATGCGCAAGGGGCAACGAAAAACAGAGAACATAAAAATTGTCCTGGCTAATATTCAATGAATAAGACCAAACCAATCACTCAATAAGGTTTCGTACCTGAAAGGATTTATGGACGAAACAAGGGCGGACATCGCATGCCTCACAGAAACTCATCTTAAAGATTGCCAAGGAAATTGTGAAAACTGCGAACATTGTATTGACAAGAAAGAGAAGTATAGAGGGCTTCAACTTACTAAGAGCGGATAGAACGACGAGACGTAAAGGTGGCTGTGCCATATATGTACAGGAAAGTCATATGACAGAGACGATAATAACTAAATCAAAGAGCTATGTGGAACTCCTAGCAGTGAAAATAGAAAAACTAAACGTGATAGTAATATAGACCTCCAAGCACCCCAACCGAAAAATTCTCGGAGGCCATTGATGACATCAGAAAGCTAATTAAGGCCATAAACCCTCCATCCCCCAATATAATGATCTGCGGAGACTTTAACTTCCCATTTATAAAATACAAAAAGGTGGATAGGAATATACACTGCGTTCGCACTTATTAAGCAGATTACATTTTCTCGAATGTTTTCAAAAGTTTTTCCCCGATTTCAATGAAATTTGTAGCAAATAATCACTATATATTGCAGCATTGATGGTATTCATTTCGATAAAATATTTTGATAATTAAAATAATTACCTCATTTTATTGAAAAATATGTAAAATATTGTGTTCCGAATTATTAAGCAAGTATTCTATTTACGGATCTAAATGGTGAAAATGGGTAAGAAGAAGAATTTAACACTAACTGAGAAAAGAAAAATAGTCAAGTTACTCGCTGAAAATATAAAATCTATTGAAATTGCGAAGCACTTTGGCAGAGCTTATCGAACTGTAAACAAGTTTGTAGTGGAGGGTACCAAACTGAGGCAGCGAAGTGATAAAGGAGCTATAAGAAAAGTGACAAGGCGGCAGATATCTGTAATCAAGCGCAAATTGCAAAGCATCCACTGTCCTCGAGTAAAGAGGTTTTTGAGCAGGCTGGCGTACATAATGTACCAAGAACATCTCGATGTGGAATCCTCCAAACAATTGGCAAGACGTGTAAACCTACGATTCAGTCACCATTAACACCCAGGTACAAGCAGCAGCGTGTTGAATGGGCGCGTCAGTACGTGAAAACAGATTTTAATACTGTATTGTTAACCGATGAATGAAGAGCAACCCTTGAGGGATCTGATGGTTGGTCAAGAAGATGGATTGCTAAGGGTCAATCTCTTCCATGGAATGAGGTTTTCTTTTAGAAAGTTTGTGTAAGACTGAGCATTCATTTTTACACCATCAGGCACTCTGTATGGGACAGCTACTTCATTGCCTATCAATCCTGCCCAAAACATGACACTACCTCCACCTTGTTGGCGTCTTAATCTCTATGGTAGAAATTGGCTCTCAGCAATCCATCTTCTTGACCAAACATCGCGCCCATTCAACACGCTGCTTCTTGTACCTGGGTGTTAATGGTGACTGAATCGTAGGTTTACACGTCTTGCCAATTGTTTGGAGGATTCCACATCGAGATGTTCTTGGTACATTATGTACGCCAGCCTGCTCAAAAACCTCTTTACTCGAGGACAGTGGATGCTTTGCAATTTGCGCTTGATTACAGATATCTGCCGCCTTGTCACTTTTCTTATAGCTCCTTTATCACTTCGCTGCCTCAGTTTGGTACCCTCCACTACAAACTTGTGGAGATATCGACAAATATGACGACAGCATTAAAAGACAATACACATATTGAGGAAAGAAGTAAATTCGAGACCTTTAACTTAAACTCCAAGACTATAAATTGGGAAGTAATCAGATCGCACATGGCCCAAATAGAATGGAGAACAATTTTCGAGAATAAAACAACTGAAGAAATGCTAACAACCTTGGAAGAAAAAACGCTGAGAATTTTAGAAAATATGTTCCGAAATCACAGCCAAAAGGAAAGAGGAGCTGGCAAGAGAGGCAAACGAAAGAGAGTGGAGGCGAAGTTAGGCAACTACGGAGATAAGACAGTTAAACAATAAAAGAAAAACTGGAGGGTATCGATAGGGAAATACAAGCCCTGATTAAAGACCATACAGAGAGGGAAGAGGAAAAGGCGGTAGAAGCAATAAAGGAAAATCCAAAATACTTCTATAGCTATGCAAAAAGGAAAACAAAAACGCGCACCGCTATTGGGCCCTTAAGGACGAGAAATAATGAACTAACTGACGATCCAAAAGAAATATCTGATACATTGAGAGCTCAATATGAATCAGTTTTCAGTACCCCAAAAAGTGACAAAGCGATACCTGACATAAATGCATTCTTTGAAGAAATTGCGAGGAGAGTATATAACAAGACTTTGATTTTACACCAGAAGATGTAGCGAGAGCTATAGGACAAATGAAACCACATTCAGCTCTTGGTCCGGACAATTGGAAAGCATTATTGATTAAAAACTGTAAAAATGAAATAGCTACACCTTTATACTGGATATGGAGATCCCTAGACACGGGAAATACCAAGCATCTTGAAAAGAGCAAACATTGTCCCTATATATATATGAAGGAGGGGACAGATCGTAAGCAAAGAACTATAGACCAGTGTCATTGACGTCCCACCTCACCAAAGTATTTGAAAGAATAGTTAGAGAAAATTTATGACTTCCTGGAGACACGGGAAAGATTCAACGAAAATCAGCATGGATTCCGATCAGGTAGATCGTGCCTATCACAACTAATAGAACACTACAACAATATCCTAGATGCATTGGAAGGCAATGACAACTACGATGTTATATACACAGATTTTGCTAAAGCTTTCGACAAATGTGACCATGGTATAATAGCACATAAAATTAAATATATGGGAATAACAGGCAAAGTGGGAAAATGGATCTACAACTTCCTCAGAGAAGTCTGCAGGTCGTCAAAATTCAAGGTATATCATCATCAGAATCGGAAGTACGCAGCTCAGTACCACAAGGGACAGTACTGGCCCCACTCCTGTTCATTATCATGCTAACAGACATAGACAGCGGAGTAAACAGCAACAGTATAGTAACATCCTTTGCAGACGATACAAAGATCAGCAGAAAAATCAGCGATTACATGACGTGGAGGCCTTGCAGAGGGACACGAACAAAAATCTACAAATGGTCAGAAGACAACATGTCATTTAACACCGAGAAATTTCAGCTCCTGATATATGGTAGAAAAGAAGAACTTAAACAGACTGCATATTATGCTCCAGATAGACAGGAAATTCAGAGAAGCACGAAAGCGATCGATCTCGGGATAATATGACAGATGATGCGAAATTCGAAACACAAAATCAGATAGCGATAAATAAAGCAAAAAGAGTCGCCGGACAGGTACTAAGAACGTTCAAGAGAAGGGACAGGACAGTAATGATTTCCCTGCTAAAAACACTGATTTACCAAAACTTGAATACTGCTCAGTTTTGACGTCCCATATAAAAAGGAAGAAACTAATAAACGAAGAAACGCAAAGGCATTTCACACCCAAGATTGATGGCTGCAAAGAACTCAACTACTGGGAAAGACTACGTAAACTAAATCTGTACTCCCTGGAAAGAAAGAGAGAGGTACACCATAATCTACATATGGAAATGATCGAAAAACTGGTAACAAACCTAAAACTAAACCCAATTACCATTCAAACAGCACTGGAAAATAGGAAAGGCAGAATGTGTAGTGTTCCCAAATTAAAGGCCCGACAAGGGACCTCCTCAACTCTGAAGGAAAATAGCTTGGTTGTCAGGGGGCCAAGACTTTTCAACCAGCTTCCAAAGGACCTCAGAAACGTAACGGGGGTCATAGTTGAAGTCTTCAAGAGAAGACTGGATGCCTGGCTCAGGACGGTACCAGATGAGCCGGGCGTGCCTGGCTATGTACGGTCGAGAGCGCAAGAAAGCAACTCGCTCCTCCACCAAGCCAGACCTAGAGGCGCGGCCACCAGCTTGACCTCCTTGTGAAGAGAGACTAACGCACGAAACAAAAGGTTCATAAGTAAGGTATACAGTATATATACACACACACACACACACACACACACACACCACACACCACACACACACACAAATTCAGAATGGTCCCCTGAGAAACTTATATGTTAAACACAGACCGTGCATGGAACAAGGAACTCTTCTGGGAAAATTAAATCCATTATAGTCCGAATAAGTAATGGTAAATTTACCATTACTTATTCGGACTATAGTGGATTTAATTTTCCCAGAAGAGTTCCTTGTTCCATGCACGGTCTGTGTTTAATATATATATATATATATGAATAGAAACGACATAAGTATTAAGGAACGTTTCTGCACACGAGGAGGAGAGATAACGAAATAATGAAAAATGAGGCGAACCGCCTGGGAATCGAACCCAGGGCCTTCCAATTGCCGGTCGGACGCTCTACCATTATGCTACGGACCTCACTCAATCACAAATCGAAATTCTCCCAAATAGGGCAGAAACACGCCCTAGGGCATTGGTTTCTGCCCTATTTGGGAGAATTTCGATTTGTGATTGAGTGAGGTCCGTAGCATAATGGTAGAGCGTCCGACCGGCAATTGGAAGGCCCTGGGTTCGATTCCCAGGCGGTTCGCCTCATTTTTCATTATTTCGTTATCTCTCCTCCTCGTGTGCAGAAACGTTCCTTAATACTTATGTCGTTTCTATTCATTTATATACTGCGCGGTCATTGCAGTTATTTGCATATATATATATATATATTATATATATATATATATATATATATATATATATATATATCCCCGCAAGGGGGTTCTAAGCTCGTGCTCTTGAGTGCTCTTTGTGCTCGTTTGTACGTGCTTGTTCCTGGAGGTTTCACGTGCGCCCTCCCGGCCCTAGCACCCAAGGATGATGGGGCTCGACCCTGCAGTCCTTGTCATCCTTGGTCTTTTTCCACTTCGACTGTCCCCTCCACCCTTTCTTTTTCCTCTGTCTTTCCTCTCACTTTTTCTTTGTTTTTCCGCTGAGATATGCCCTTTAAATAGAGGCGAATCGGTTCTTCCCGAACTAAAAAAAAAAAAAAATTATATATATATATTTTTTTTTTTTTTTTTTTTTTGTCCCGTAAGTCTGGACCCATAGGGAAAAATAATAAAATTACAAAATAGTCCAAAAATTTATTACATAATCTGTTCAAAGTGTCCGCCGTTGTGTCGCACACATAGTTGAAGACGCAATCTCCACTGCGACAGCACTTTCTGAATCACAGTCGCAGAAATTTCTTGACACGCCTCCACAATGCGTGCTTTAAGGTGGAAAATGTTCTGAAGTTTGACCTCGTAAACTTTGGCTTTCAAGTGGCCCCACAAATAAAAAAAAATAATAAAAAAAAAATAATAACATAATAAAAAAATATATTATAAATCCCTATGGGTCCAGACTTACGGGACACCCTGTATATATATATATATACAGGGTGTACATAAAGTCAGGATCTATTTTTGTGAAGCACTTGGAAATTATATGGAATTCAATCATAAAATGATAAAGTGGTAACATTTATTAAATAATTAAGAGTAGGATTCGACGTGACGCCCATCAGTATCCCTGCACAGCTCAAATCGTTCGCAGCATTCTAAACACATTCTGGAGCATTTGCGGGGTTATGTTATCTGCAGCAGTTCGTATACGTGTACGTAAGTTTTCAAGACTCGTAATCTTCGTCGATAGACGTGCGATTTGATAAAGCCCCATGCAAAGAAATCTAAAGGGGTTAAATCTGGTGATCTCGTTGGCCAAGGTCTGTGCTTCCGCGTCCGATCCAGCGATTTGGAAAACGTCCATTTAGATAATCCTGAATAATTTTGGCATAGTGACAAGGAGCACCATCATGTTGATAGACGACGGTACTAACAATCCTATCCCCGTCGTCTATCAACATGATGATGCTCCTTGTCACAATGCCAAAATTGTTCAGGATTATCTAAATGGACGTTTTCCAAATCGCTGGATCGGACACGGAAGCAACAGACCTTGGCCAGCGAGACACCAGATTTAACCCCTTTAGATTTCTTTGCATGGGGCTTTATCAAATCGCACGTCTATCAGACGAAGATTACGAGTCTTGAAAACTTACGTATACGAACTGCTGCAGATAACATAACCCCGCAAATGCTCCAGAATGTGTTTAGAAATGCTGCGGAACGATTTGAGCTGTGCAGGGATATGATGGGCGTCACGTCGAATCCTACTCTTAATTATTTAATAAATGTTACCACTTTATCATTTTATGATTGAATTCCATATAATTTCCAAGTGCTTCACAAAAATAGATCCTGACTTTATGTACACCCTGTATATATATATATATATATAAACGAAATAGTACTGATTTATGTAAAATTATTTTGCTTTCTCTGACTGGTTAGCCTTTGTACAAATGAAACATGGTCCCTGATTGGGCGGTTCATAATTAGTAGGGGGGAGGGAGTTGACACTTGACGGAGTTAAAAATATTAACATTAATATATCTCACTCTTTCTGCTCATCCCTCTTAATGGCTTTCTAGTAACGAGTAAAACTAATACTTCATAAGTCCTTCGTATTCTTTTTACGTAATTACTCTGAACTTCAGGTCATAAACATTGGGTCCTTGTGACGTCGTGGTCACCAGACGGCGAGAGATTAGCGTCAGCTTGCAAGGCGGGACATATTATTGTTTGGAGTCCTTCAAATGGAAAGCAGGTGAGTGATAGAGTTGATCTGTAGGTGGTAACGGAATAATACATTAAAAGATGCTCCGCAGAACGGAATGTAGCGCAAGAATTCGGCTCTAAATGTCGTAAATAGCAAATCAGATCCTATTTTAACAGATGATCACTGACTCAGTATGACTCGTGGCATTTGTAAATATTAACTAGATTCTTTAGGACTGCTTATGCGTAGCTAAGAGTCTAAATAGTTCATACGTTGTGAATTAGTTATAGGTTAGCTACTGCATTATTAGTGGATTATATACACGATAGGTACGTATGTTGGTAATGTAATTTTTAAAGCTAAAACCGAGTGACACGCCACACGCAGCACTGAAGATTTTCATCGTAAGTGCTCGTTAGTTGTTACGATTGTTTTAATATCAGTCTTTGAAATATCAAACACCCCAGAAGTATTCGATTGTAACAACGAGAGTTTTACTTTATTTAAATAAAATTGAGTCAGTCAGAATGTTCGTTCCGACCGTTTTTCTCGGAATATTTTAGAATGCTTTCAGACTGCGTAAGTATATCTAAGCGTATGTTAAGTTATATATAGCGCGAGTGTATTTGTGACGTCATAGATTCGACTCGCGATATTCTATTAATACAAAGCTCTACTTTAGCATCGTCGGTGAATATCTCGGGGTGGAGGTTCATGTTTAGGCCGGGTCGAATTTCTGGGGCAGATCGGGCACTATGTGGGGCTTATGAATTGGGGTCCTGACCAACATACTCCAAAAGAAAGTTTATGCTCCCCCCCGTACCACTAGTATACTCCCTCCTATTTTTGGCTCCGCCCCAAAAATGAAAATAGTCTCATAAATGAAAATGGAGACCATTTAGAGCATCTTCTCATAGAGATGCCCCCCCCCCCCCCTAAAATTGCATAATATATATCGTGTGCAATTTTCAGGCAATTACCTCAAAAATTTGGATTTCCCAAAATATTTGGTACAGTATATCAGAAAATTGATTACACATAAACATCGTTTATGTGTAATCAATTTACTGAGCTGTGTGTTGAATTTCAAATTCAATACCAATAAATTTCATGTTCTAATTATCATATATTTTTACAGGAATTATAAGAATTTATGCCTTTAGATTTACTTATGATCCATGCATGATTCTATAAAAGCTGGATTTTTAATTTTTAAAAAGGTTGAAAAAATGTCAACGAGAAACAAATCTTCGAATGCAGCTTTTGGTTTTGCCACTGAATTCCGCCGATCAATGATTCCTACAAAGACAGACGTTGTCAGACACTATTTCTTCATTCAAAAGAGAGAAAAAAAATCAAGTCAAGGGGATCAGCAACTGCGAACGATTGCTACAATATAGTTACCAAAGATCTTCAAGATATTTGGGCCATGTTCTCTTTCCCTGTCATTCAAGAAAGATCGATTTCTTCTGCAGTGGAAAGATTAATCAGATCAGCTCTTTCCTTGAACAAGGTTCCTCTACGTCAAAGGAATGAAAATTTTGCTAAAAAACTTGCTTCATATGATGAAATGTTTGACATTTGTACTTGCAAATGTTATGATAAAGGAATAGAAAGGCCGTTTTGTCGATGCGAGGTAAAAATCCCAATGGTAGAGTGGGAGTCATTTGTAGGCCAAAAGCAAAGAATAAATCAATTAGGGCCATTTGATCGTGAAGCTGCCGCTGTCCAGAGACGATCCCTCTCAAGAGCAAGAGAAGAAAAAGAGAGGCAACAAAGGTCACAAGTGGAAATGCAGAGGCTATGGAAGTTGTACCATCTTCTTCAGTAGATGACTTTAGCGAAGATATAGAAGACAGTGACAATGAGCTAGAATTCGTGCCCGATGTGGAATTGATTGAAAATGATCAAAATAGGTATTCATACAATGAATTACTATTGGTGGCAGACCGTTACCGTGTGAGTTCGAGAGCTACAGCAGCTATTGTTAATGCTGCATTGATAGATATGGGAATAATTATAATCGATCAATCTAACATGCTTGATAGGAAGAAAATAGAAAGAGAGAGAATTCGTGTAGGCAAGAAAAATATTGTTAGATCTAGATGTGAAAATGTGAATATTGAATGTATAGGGTTTGATGGAAGAAAGGATGATACGTTAACCAAGCATGGAAAAGAGAGAGAACAACATTATGTGCTGATCAAAGACCCTGGAGGTATCTATGTAGACCATCTCTGCCCTGACGCAGGAAATGCTCGGTATATAGCTGATGAAATTATAACGTTCTTAATTGATTCAGCGAGCATCGACACTCTCAATGCTCTGCTATGCGACGGTACTGCTGTCAATACTGGTAGAATTGCTGGTACCATAAAATTGATTGAAATTTTTTTTGCATAGATCAGTTCAATGGCTCGTCTCTCTTTTACACATGAATGAACTCCCCTTCAGACACATATTTGAAACCATAGACGGAAAAACATCAGGGCCAAATACCTTTAAAGGTTCAATTGGAGCCAAATTGAAATGAGATTTAACCATTTTAGACTTAGTGGCATTTTCACCAGTTCAGGGCAACGTCCAAGATATACCACCGAATGTCGTGAAAGAGTTGAGCAGTGATCAAAAGTATCTCTATGATATGTGCCTAGCAGTGCAATCTGGATGGGTATCTGAAAGTCTAGCCCGCAGGTCTCCAGGTGCCATTCATCATGCTCGCTCGATTACCCGAGCAAACCGGATTCTTCGTTTATATGTATCGACTTTGCATCCCGAACAAAATCTGAAAGAACTGGTAACCATCGTCATGAAATCATATGCTCCTGGATGGTTTCATATCAAATCCCATCCTAAAGCTACTTGACGGAGCACGGAATTTTTTTCATTTGATTGTCTTGATGCGAGGATTGGAAGAAAAACATCGCATTATTATGGAACCGGCGTTCCGTAATAATGCCTATTTTGCCAATCCCGAGCTATCCTACTGTCAATGCTTACTGATAGCAGACAACATGTCAGAGAAGATGCTCTTCAGAAGATATTTCTCAGTCGGACACGTTTCAGTGGCACACGAAATTTTGAGCTTCCTAAATCTCTAAATTTCGATTCCAAAGACTACTATGAGATGATTGACTGGAGAAAGGAAGCTATCAATCCTCCACCTTTGATAAGGAATTTCAGCAATGAAGAGCTACTGCATACAAGAACAGAACCCTTGAAAATTGCTGCCTTTTCATGCCACAGTCAAAGCGTGGAAAGTGCAGTGAACTTAGTGACAAAAGCATCAGAACAAAGGATTGGTTACGGCAATCGGCACAAATTTATCCTCAATCAACTGGAATCAAGAAAAAGACTGCCACAGTTTGAATGTAAAAGCCAATGGGGCCAAGGCACTTCCACAAGTAATTAGTGAATTGTGAAGGTAATTTTTAAATTAAATTTTGTTTTTACTTCAAAGCTGTTTTGTGTAATAAATGGTACAATAGACTAATTGTCTTCTTTTCAGACAAATATACTAGGCCTATATGAGGTTTATGAATTGGTCTCCTAGGCAATCAGTACTCCAAACCAAAGTTTATGCCACCTTTTTCTATATACTGATGACACTTTTTGGGGATGCGGCAATTTTTCAAGGATTTGAAATTTCTTGGATAATTGCCTGAAAATTGCACATGAGGTATATTATGCAATTTTAAGAGAGGTCATCTCTATAAAAAAATGCTCTAAATGATCTCCATTTTGATTTATGATACTATTTTTAATTTGGGGGCGGAGCCAAAAATAAGAGGTCGTATGCTAGTGGTACTGAGGGGAGCATAAACTTTCTTTTGGAGTATGTTGGTCAGGATATCATTTCATAAACCCCACATAGTGCCCATCTAAAAAAAATCATTTTGACTAGATTTCGACCCGGCCTATTCATGTTCCCTGAAAAGTAAAAGTATAAATTTGTTTGAATCCTACTATTTTGACAGCTGTCGTAAACATTCATGATTATTTAAATAACTGGCCCCACCCGTCTATTGTGTAGAATTTTTATCTTTACGACAACAATACTCTTCATTAAGAAGAATTGTCCTTGGCAAAATGTAATACTTATAAACACACTTTGACAAGTATTTTACGTATTGATTTAATACTTCTGAAACTATCATTCATTTTTATGAATGGCATCAATGAATGAATCTCTGAAGATGGAATTATACCTATAATTATTATTTATTTGTAGTTTAATTTCATGTGCCCAAGTAGGAGTGACACATGTGTTTATGATGATGTGAAGTTCTAAAAATTTTGCATTCCGGAAATTCACACTATAGGTTATCTCGTGCTTGAACAGTGAAGGATGCCTTAAAAACTAATGCATAACCCCTTTTTTGTGTGTATCCGTTAGATTGGTCGTACGATGATTGGACACAAACAGTGGGTGACAGCTTTGTGTTGGGAACCTCTGCATTTAAGCCGAGATGGCGTTAGTGTACAGCTGGCATCTGCTGGCAAAGATGGTGACGTCAGAATATGGAACACTAAACTTGGAACTTGTGAAATGGTAATAAATCTATTTTTGTCGAGAAAATAGATAAACATTTAAAAATTTCATATATTTTCAACTTCTATCGTATGTCTTTAATTAGAAATATTAATCCGTAATTATTTTATTTTTAAATATGAAATTTATAATTTAATAATTTTTTTTATTTTTGAATTAAAATATATTCCATACAACAGATAACTAACTGGTCATTCTTTGACCAGACTCTTATGAGTCGGAAGAGTCGTAAGCAATTTTAATTATTTTCAGGTTCTGACCAACCATACGAAGTGTGTGACAGCTCTGAGATGGGGAGGAGAGGGTCTGATCTATTCAGCATCCCAAGACAGAACCATTAAAGTGTGGAGAGCAAAAGATGTGAGTTTAAATCACTTTAAAATGAAGGATCATTGAATATTTAAGCTCTGGAATTAAAATGGCACTAATTCTGATTAAATAGAAGAGGTTTGTTGAGCAACTTAATGAAAATAGTTTTCTTTCACGGTTTCGACAGTGACAATTATTTGACAGGAATTTTGACAGTTTCTGTTACTCCAAAATTTGTTTGTTTCCTTTGAGTTAAAACTGCGAGACTGACTCACAGGTTGTAACAAAGGCAGTGTCAGAGTCAGTTTATGACACTAAAGTTTAGTTTTTATGTGGCTTGCTTAGTAAACTGTAAACTACTGTTGTTTCCTACTGTAACAAGCCACCAAGGCTGAGAATAGAATGGTTTAATGGAACGCCCGAGTCCCATCACGTTAAATCTCGTTAGTGTGTAATTGACACTATGTTTTTCATCTCTTTCAGGGTGTCATGTGCCGTACGTTGCAAGGGCATGCCCACTGGGTAAACACACTGGCTCTTAGCACAGATTACGTTTTAAGGACTGGGGCTTCTGACCCCCAGAATTTAATGAAAGCCTCGCCAGAATTTACTCGCCGTGAGTGTGCATTAGTAATAGTAAAAATGCCTTACATTAATTTCTACTTGTAATTGTTAAGTTTTGTTATTAATACGAGGTGGTGTGTCAATGTAAAGCCTCTTAAACCTAATAACAATATAATTCAAATATTTGTAATGTCTTCCAAAGTTCTCGTGTAAATAGTTTGAAGCCTAGTCTTAAGTAAGCTTGAACCAGGATTGGATGATCTAGTCATATCATTTGGGAGCAATAAATACCCGTAAACGTTCTTTGTTTTAAGTGATAATGCTTTACAAATACGATTGATTTTATATACAGAGGGTTGGCAAAAATAATTAGACACCGCGATGATTGTCCTTAAGAGCAAATGGCAAAGCTCATCAATGGAATGTCAAAACTTGTCAGCTTTATATTATGCAAAGACCACGCAAATGAGAAAGCAACACGATTATAAATACATTGCTTCAATAAATTTATTATTTATTTACTTTTATTATCAAATAAAAAATTATGGTAAAACCGAACGCGTCTATTTGTATCCAACCCTCTGTAGAAGTAACTTCGCTTCTGTTGTATAACGGACAAAGAAAACACTAAGAAATTATAACGAGTTGTTATCTTTTGAAGCGGAAGACGGGAAAAGCGTTTCATTAAAACGGTACAAAGAAGCTCTGGCTGTGGGAAGTGAAGAGAGGTTGGTGTCAGGGTCGGATGATTTCACCTTATTCTTATGGGAACCATCCAGAGACAAAAAACCCATCGGTAAGACATTTTTTGTAATATATCCAGTTCCAAGCGGGAAAGTTAATGCCAACCGTTTTAGCACGAAAGAAACGCCGCGCTTAAGTGTGAAAAGCATTTTGTGATGAGTCTGTTCAGTTTAATTAACTTATAAACTGCGTGAAAATAGTTGGTGCTTTGTTGCTTCGAAGTCTTAGAGAAGGCTCTTGGCGAATTATGTTGTGGCGGTAGTTCTAAACGCAGTTTATCTCACTCTTCATTCACTGTAAACTGATTAGGATATGTCTTTTTCATGTTTAATACGAAAGCGCTTCCTTTAAGTTTGAAACAACTTTTTCCTACTCTTTGTTGCATACAAATAATTTCAGCCTCAGTAGTTATGCCTTATATAATACGTTGTGATGAAAGAAATTTAAATTTTGGGTCATTGTTTCTCAGAACGCATGACGGGACATCAGCAGTTGATCAACGATGTGAAGTTCTCCCCCGATACACGAACTGTTGCGTCTGCATCTTTTGACAAGAGCATCCGTTTGTGGAATGGAATAAATGGGAAGTATGTACATATTGGGTATTTATGGTATGTGAGGAAAAATTCGGGTGACGAGTTTAGTGTGCTGTCCCTTTGGTAATATTTTAAAAGGAGCCTTTCAGTCAAAGGTTATCAAATATTTTTTGCATAGTCGCAACCACAACTTTACTGTAATTAAATGAAAAACTTCTTAGTTTACAAACATTTAAGCCGAAAACCCATTTAACTCGAGAGATTTCTTTGGGGAATTTGCAGTTTCTGAACAATTCATGGACATCCTAATTTTAAAATAGGTTAAACCGTCGTACGTGAATCATGTTTGTCAAATTATTTATTTCATTTGCTTTCATTTTCAAAGCAAAACTGTCACGCTAAACAAGCTCTCGCATCCAAACACACTCATCTTCATCTGCACTCGCGTTTCCTTCCTATCAAAACTTGCCCTGCTTCACATTGCTTTCAACTCCCTTCTCCAATTTATTTCGAGGTATCTAAATTCTTTCATAGCATCTAATAATTAATATCACCCATTTACCGCAGTGTCACTCGATAACTCTCCTTCCTTAACACAAACATTTATTTACTTGTATTCTAAATGATTGAGTTCCCATGATCGGTGGTCAGTGATTGGGTTTGGAACGTGCGGGTTACCCTATCTTGCCACTTTTAATGATAATGTTCACACTTAAAATCTGTCATTGCTTTCCTAAATTCATTCTATGATTCACCCAGAAGCACACCATCAGCAGACGTCAGATGCGACAGCCCTTACATATTCTCTCTCAAATCCAGACTTATTCTTCTCCCAAGTATACTTGCTTTTGTCTTACGCGTTACCCCATCCGTATACTCATTAAACAGCTATGGCGACATCACGCAACACTACCATACCATACATTAATACTTAACCGGTCACTTAACCCTCAGGTCTCATAAGAAATAATGTATATTGTACTAAAACGCTGGTTTTGACATCAATTAACGTAAGCTTTGCTGAAAATATATATCCTTATTTCTATTTCACTATTTCTTGTTAGGTTCATCTGCGTTTTACGTGGACACGTTTCCGGTGTTTATCAAATTGCGTGGTCAGCAGATTCAAGACTTTTAGCGTCGGGAAGCAAAGATTCTACATTAAAAGGCAAGTTACAATAAACTGAATGAATTTTGGTATATATCGGGTGCCCCAAAACAAACGCCTTGAGATTTGAATATCAATAACTTCAAAAATATGCATGCAGTTCACACTTCCAAAATTTACATAACTTTTACCCCAATCTCTTGATAAGCCATCATAAAAATTTCAGACCTCTGCGTAAAATACTTTTTCCACAGCTGAGGGAACAATGAGGAATGGTGAAGAAAAAGAATATAATAAATCCTAAATGTGTACAGCTGTACCTGGCAACTATTCTAAGACTTGTAGTAGTTTCCTTAGCCTATGGATAATCTGTTAGTTTCTGAAAAGCGTCAGATGATGTAGGCTACGCCCATCTTAAATACTGTTTTTTAAACTTACCCTTCAAATTATGGTTCTAACTAACTGAAAAACCGGTGATCGAAAAGTGTTTCTTGGAAAAAAGATGGACTGGGACAAGAATTTTGAGGGAATTTCCAGGAATAACTTGCAATGTTACGTCTGTGAATAGAATAATTAAAAAACTTAAAGCAACCGGTTCGACGGCACGGAAGCGTGAAAGTGGTCGGCCTAAAACAGTTCACACTCAAGACAATATAGCAATAATCAAAATGATGAGTTTATCTCAAGAGGAGCGACCTGGGTCACACTGCTCTCAGAGGAAAATTGCAAGAAATTTAGGTATCAGTCGAAGTTCCACACAAAGAATGCAGAGAACGGTGGAACTTAAAGCATTTAAAAGGATCCATGTTTCAAGACGACAGCAATGTAAGAGCGAAAAGAAAAATTCGTTGTAGAAAATTGCTTGATAGATTTTCGCCCAATGATAAAAAAATAGTTTTTAAATATGAAAAAGATTTCACCATCGAAATTGTTCGAAACTCCCGGAACAATGTTGTTTATGGTCGGAGTAAGAAAGACGTTCCTCCATCGAGACTTTACCATCAGACAAGTCGGTTTTCCAAGAAAAATCATGGTATTAGCAGGTGTATCGTGGGATGGAAAGACGAAAATTCATTTAATTTCAGAAAATAAGGAAATTAATTCAGAAACCTACGTAAATCTCTTAGAGGAGAATTTTTGCCTGATTGTCGGCGTCTGTATTATGGAAACGATTTCATAATCCAACAAGATGGTGCTACAGCTCATACTAGCAAGTTCACACAGGATTATCTACAACAGAATGTAGTCAACTTCACTGGAAAAAACGACTGCCCCCCCCCCAAATCGCCTGATTGCAATCCCATGGATTATTGCATATAGAAAACACCACCAGAGAAGATTTATAAAGGCCAAACATGAAAGTTTACAGAAATGCAATTAAAGAAAGAAATACTCGAATGTTGGGACAAAATAACATTAGCACAAATCAGAAAATGTATAATGTCGTAGAAGAAAAGGTTGAGATTAGTTTGTAAGCAGGACATATTTATCATATTTTAAGTTTGTAAGCAGAACATATTGATCATATTTGTTGATATTAGTTTTCTTCACCATACCTCATTGTTCCCTCAGCTGGGGAAAAAGTATTTTATGTAGAGGTCTGAAATTTTTATGATGGCTTATCAATAGATTGAGGTAAAAGTTACGTAAATTTTGGAAGTGTGAACCGCATATTTTTGAAGTTATTGATGTTCAAATCTCAAGGCGTTTTTTTTTGGGGCCACCCGATATATATTAGTGGCGCAAAAGTCAGGAACCATAGGCACATTTTAATAATTTGATTTAATATGTGCTTTATTTACAACATCGACAACTTCAACGATCATGTTCAGCGACGAAGCGATATTTCGCCTCAGCGGTCATGTCAATAGGCATAATGCACGCTATTGGGCCAATGAGAACCCCCACTGGATGAAGGACGTGTGCAGTTCGATCCACGAATTATGGTGTGGCTACGCTCTCGGGGGGATCGGTTAATTGGTCCGTACTTTTTCGACGGCAATGTAACAGGTGAAACATATCTGCATATGCTGCAAACATTTCTAATACCCATACTGGACGACATTCCATTGGCAGATCGGGCGGAGATGTGGTTTCAGCAGGATGGTACACCACCACATTTCGCAACCATCGTCCGGAGCTCTTTAGATGAAACATTCTCAAGCAAGTGGATCGGACGGCGAGGGCCCGTCGAATGGCCACCTAGGTTTCCAGACCTCACGCCTCTTGACTTTTTCTTGTGGGGCCGTTTGAAGTCGGTAGTCTATGCTGATCGACCCAGAACCATACGTTCTCTAAAGGCTAAAATCGCATCTGAGTGTGTCAAAATCAGTACCAATGTGTTAAGGAATGTTCAAACATCATGCATTCAACGAGTCAGAAAGTTTCTCCAAGTGGAAGACTACCAATTCGAACAATTTTTATAATTTATTAAAATGTGCCTATGGTTCCTGACTTTTGCGCCACCCTATACAATACACCCGCTTCTCGGTAGAATATTTTCCAAGATTGTTCTGCTAATTAAGATCTTGTTAACTTTTCAGTTTGGAGTTTGTCCACCAAAAAGCTCGAGATTGACCTTCCAGGACACGCGGACGAAGTTTTCGCTGTAGATTGGTCACCAGATGGACAGAGAGTAGTCAGTGGAGGGAAGGACAAAGTACTGAAACTGTAAGTTAAAGATACATGTACTAACTGATACTACTAGTCTGTTTTCTGTTAAAATTATAAATTTGAAACCTCCCATGAATTTAAGTCCCCAACTGATAATTATATTATCAGTGTAGGAAGTTGTGTAGTACAATTTTTTTTTTCTTTATTTCTTGCAGATGGAGAAGATGATCACTCATTAAGTGTAATAAAAATAGTGTGTGTCCTTTCCAATTGGGTTAAATTTAGACAGGTGATATCCAGCTCCAGTGAAATTCGAACCATGGGTCACTACATCAGCTGAACGCGTACAACGTCGTAGCTTCATGGCCATGACGTAACCCAAAATTCAAATGGAGAGCAGTGGCTAGAGAAGCGAATTACAGAATTATATTTATTATTGCTGTTACATAAATCTTAAAGCACCCTATTCCGAATAATTTTATATATATATATATATATATATAGGGTGATCCAGAGAAATGGGACCCAAAAGAAACCCCTGTAACTCTTAACCCTTTGACTACCAGAAGAAAATCCCATTGGGACCTATTATCCCGATGGTAGTCAAAGGGTTAAAGTATAAGTCCTTTTATAAAATCACACGCATCATTCGAAAGAGGATAGGTACAGGATTGTATAGGTTTTGACAATACAAGACAAGATAAGATACAAAATAAAAGTGTTAGTTAAAACTAACCCTTCAAGATGACTGCATGGACTGTGGAACAGCTGCGTTTCATAACTGAGCAATATTATGAGCATGGAAGAAGTGGAGTTTCAGCTCAAAGATCTTTCAAGACAAATTTTCAGATGTCAAAATCACCTTCTAAGAGCTGAAACTACACTTCTTCCATGCTCATAATATTGCTCAGTTATGAAACGCAGCTGTTCCACAGTCCATGCAGTCACTTGAAGGGTTAGTTTTAACTAACACTTTTATTTTGTTTTGTATCTTATCTTGTCTTGTATTGTCAAAACCTATACAATCCTGTACAAACTTGTAACTATCCTCTTTCGAATGATGCGTATGATTTTATAAAAGGACTTATACTTTAAGAGTTACAGGGGTTTCTTTTGGGTCCCATTTCTCTGGATCACCCTTTTATAATAAATAATTTTTTTATTTACGTTTAATATGCAAGGCTTAAATTGCATTAGTTCCTCTTTGTCAATATGATTCAAGGACAAAACCAGTAAAGAAAATGCAAAATATTACACGCAATACCTTATTGGGATATGATTACATTTAGAATAATCCTGTCACATAGTTTACTAGTAATAAGAATTTCGCTGAACGGACACTTTTATGGAGAAAATTGAGCACCAAATAATACCTGTGTTAAGCCTAAGAAAATCTGTTCCAGAACAATGTTAGAATGTCAGTTGTCGGTCAACAGGGCTGATAATTAATTAGCCTCTCTCGCAAAGGATACCGTTACGAGGAATAGGGAAGGGTATACATTCTAATATAGTATATCCATACTGCAAATACGAACGTTAAATGGAATTTCTACAGACTTTTCCTAATTCAAGACATTATTTTATTTTTTTTTTCCTTCAATATGAATCGGCAGCTAAACTTTGAAAATATGACTGATAAAAACCTTTTAAAGAATGTCGACGAAAAAATAAAATCAAAGGTCAGTTGGCACGGTGCTTATACACATTATTGGCAGTTTTTTTTTAAAGGATATGAACAGATGACGCCGTGAGGAGACACGATACTCTCAAAAGAATGTTTTAACACAGAATTTATGAACCAGTCCAACACGACTATGTCCTAGTTTCATGCGCATAGGTCCCAAACTCAATAATGCTGCTGTTCTACAGAAAGGGGCTCTGGCATTTCTGAATTTAAAAAAATTAGCCAAAACTATTTTAATCGAAAGGCGGATCACCTGAAGACTAAAGCCCCCAATGTCACTCACGATTGGGGGGGGCTTTAGTCTTCAGGTGATCCCAAAAGAAATTGCACCGACACGTTCCCAGATCTTACTGTTCCCAAGGCAAACCAACTGGTTTTCGATCAACCATTATAAATGGTATCCTACTTCGACTAAATAAAGGCTAGTTAAGCCAGATACAATATCTTCAAGCATTATTCTAATATACTACGGATAACGCTCCGGGTTCACTAAAGTAGTCCCAGATTTACGATCTTCGAAATAGTAGTGTAACTGACGATATAAAGAAAGGTATTACAACATCATTATATTTATTCTAAGATAAGATTCGTTTCATCTGGATTATACACGCGTAATTTCTTTTAAGGGCAAACATCTTTCTTTTCTAATTTTGTGACTCTTTCTTTGAACTTAGTAATTTTTTTTAATACAAAATTTCCCCACTATCAGACGAGACTAATTTCTAAATGTAAACCCTCAGGTATGGAAAAACAAATTTAACTAAGCACACAAGTTAATGAATAGGAAAGCAACTTAATCATATAAGTGTGCTAACTACACATTCATTCTCTGTACTGCCTAAAACTTAATCAAAGTAAAATGTTATAATTTTGCGAGTGATTGAGGTCCCCCTCAAACAAAATTAATTCACCAAATTAACCTTAAGTAGGGAAAAAAAAAAAAAAAGTAATCAGAAGAAGCCGATTATATATATATATATATATATATATATATATACACACACACATTCAGCTGCAAAGAACACGCAGTATAAATAACGTAAAGAACGACGCTTATATACGAGATATTCCGCGCAAGACGAGAGAGAGAGAGAGAACGAAACAAATGAAAAAATGAGGTAACCACCCGGGATCTTACGATTGCCGGTCAGATGCGATACCATTACACCATGGGCCTCACTCTTCTCTCTTCTCGTCTTGCGCGGAATATCTCCTATACAAGCGTCGTTCTTTACGATATATATATATATATATATATATATATTCAGAATTAGACATGTTCATATGAACTTTTTTCTCACAATGACCGATACTATCACCTCCCGAAACATCCTGTGTATATATATATATATATACATACATACACACACGGTGTTTCAGGTCGACCCTAGAAATATGGAAGAAAAGCTTCTTTAGTTACGGAATTACTATGACAAACTTCAAATACCATATACAAACTACAAATTTGCGGAATTTGAAGTTTGTCATAGTAATTCCGTTACTAATATGAAGCGTTTCTTTTCCATATTTCTAGGGTCGACCTGAAACGCCCTGTATATTTTACCCATATGCAAGTTTATCTTACATGCTAAAACAAACAATACTTGATAAAAAAAATTTAAAAAAAAAATCAACAATGCAACACCTTAACATTCGAGTTAAAAACATTCCAAATAAAATATAAAATTGTACGTATCTATATACTTTATTCCTAAAGAAATAGGTCCTATCCTCAAAAATCTCTCTAAATAAAGCAGAACTGTACATATTTCGCCACAAATGGATGGTCATATTCCAAAAATTCTGAAGTCGCAAAGCGACAATTTAACGAAAAATAAAAAAAAATTATATATATGTATAATAATTTTTTTACACAATTATGTCTACTCGAACTAAACTCTAAAGTGAATTTAAAAAAAAAAAAAAAAAACTTTGGGGAGACGTGGGTGGCAAAGCGGGAGTTTGGAATATCACCATCGGCATTTCAATCAATTAAGCTGTAAATTTTCTGTATATAAAGTAAAATAATGCATCTATTTTTAACATATTTCAAAACCTACACAGTAGGAATCAAACCAATATTACTTACGGAAGTGAATAAAATTTTACTTGCAGTATATTTCAATAATAATAATAAAAACCAAATCTGAATGACGCAAGAACCAACACCTCTGTTTATAAAGTACTATATTTTTTTTTTTGTATTATGTGAAACTAATTTATTTCGATCTTTTTACACTTAGATAATAAAAATAATATTTTTCTTAGAGTAGCAGTTTAAAAAAGTTAATAAAATGTACAACCACGCCCCAAACCTCAACAATAACTTATACACACTCATCAGAAGGGGAGGGGGATAAAATAAGGTATTTAGTGGTAAACTTTTTGTAACTTGTTCCTACCTCAAACAACCTGACTTCTCTGCGCACGCAAGCTTTATCTGGTCCACTTTAAATTATTACGGGTTTTTCATTGTTAATTGTTAGCGTGCGAATCTGTTTTTACCCTAGGAGGGAGACATACCAATTTTATTCCAGTGGTACAAGAAAATTGGGTACACGCGTAAAATCGTAGTTATAACAGATTTCTAGGGAAAAGGAAATGCTTTGTATATTTGAGTTCAAACGAAATAACACTGCACTGTCA
The DNA here is from genome assembly GCA_023014485.1 of Bathynomus jamesi. Classification (NCBI taxonomy): domain Eukaryota; kingdom Metazoa; phylum Arthropoda; class Malacostraca; order Isopoda; family Cirolanidae; genus Bathynomus; species Bathynomus jamesi. The sequence continues at coordinate 497,329 of JAJOZX010000658.1, read as the reverse complement.
AAAAAACCTCAATAGGTCTACGTAAAAGTAATAAGTTCTATAGTTAATCAGGCCAGCAAGATACTCGTAAATTTCACAAAGAACTATATCACAGAACTTTTCCAAAAATAATATGTTTTCTACTGCGCACACAAAAGCGTCTCTATTGCACGAGTTCCACCTTCATACCGACGACACATGGTTGAGCAATTATTAACTGCATTCACAACCAAATAGAAACACCACCTGAGCAGAAGAGGTGGGCACCCTTTTTTACCCCCCTCCCCTATATATATATATATATATTAATAATAATAGACAAACTATAAAATGTGGGTAGAGCACATATTTTAATACTGGCTAGATATTTCATACTGTATAATAATTAGGAGGAGGAAAGTTATTTCAACATTTCCTTTCAAATCATCAACGCATCAACCATCATCAAACGGCTTTCAACACTCAAATATACGTGCAGTCAACCTTGGGCTAATTTTGGGTGGCCAGCGAAGATGACCTGAAGGACCTCTGCGTAAGTGTAAAAAAATCGAACCGTTATTATGAATGAGCAGAGAAAAAAAGGGGGCAGGGCCACAATTTAACGTCACAAATTACATTTGTAGGCTATTTGGTTTTAGACAGATACGATACATAAGGTTAGAGGACTAGAGAAATGGATTACTTAATGGCTTATCAAAGTACAAAACAAGCCATTTGGTAATTCATAAAATCTTGAAGCCAAACCCAATTTTTCTGAGCAAAGATTGAATCTAGGATAAGCAGGGATTGGACACGGAACTAAAATTAGGGTGCTTAACATTACTATCTCAAATGCTGTCTCCACTGCGTGAGGTAGGCCCATTTATCAACTATTTCTTTATAGTTTAAAAACTTATTATAAATAATATATTAATTGTAAATAAATATGTTTATGATTCTAAATAAAATAAAAATTAAATATATTAGGAATCTCTACCAACAAAATAGTGAATTCATAAATAGGTAACTACGTTTAACTGGTAACACTTAAGAATTTAGAGAGTGAGAAAAGTTTCCCACGTCTATCAGAGAGAGTGAGAGAGAGTTCGCTAATTATTATTTTCACAAATCAATCATCAATGGATCGTAAACCAAAACTTGGAATTGTCATTATAAAAAACAAAACTGTTTAATAAATTTTTCAATTTTAAAATATAAAAAGCCATCTAAACTAATTACTATCTGTCATAATCTAAACTACAACTAAGTTATCACATTTTGATCTTCACTAAAAAGTGAAACTTCACAAGTTTGATCGGAGAAAGAGTGAACGAATGGGGTTCTTTTTCACGCGGTGCTAGCTCCACTTCGGGTCGTAGCCTTTCCAGTTTTCGCCCGGAGACAAATAAACTCTCCTTCCATTGTAGAAAAAGGAAACTACCCCGTGGTACCCAGTCCGGGGTACGCCGGCCTGAGGCGATAAAAAATCATTAATTACAATAATGATCACTATTATTAGTGGTGATTTCTTTTATACAGGAAACGAATTGAAATCAGAGTTGGAATATGAAACATTTTGTGTAGAAAGTTAAAAAAAAAAAAATTTGAAGAAAAACTAATTACTTTGAAGTCATCCATAAGACCCAATGCTTTGGTGATCTTTTTGAAGTTCTCTTTCGTGTTGTAAATGAGTCTGTAACTCGCCGTCTCCTCGAGTCGCCCGCTCTTCACATCCGTCAAGGACACCATCTGACTTCTCCGCACTTCTTGGTCGAATCTCAGATCGTAATTCTCCTTTTAAACGAAAGTTAAATTTCATTTTTAAAAATGTAATCCTTGTCGGGAATTGGAGTTTGGATGGCGAACTAATCTATCTAGTAATCATATGGTAAGTAGACACCCTACTTTCACTCCGCAATGACGTCTGCATCTACTTCATTACAGGTTAAAAAAAAAAGAATTTCAAAACTTAAAATTTTAAGTGAAAATAATTCGTTCTCGAAAATGTCACTTTTCGAAGGGTCTTGAGATTGGGTAATCTGGCACTTTAGTGTCCGAGTGTACACGCCTTTCCAGCGCCAAGAATAAATTGTGAAAGAGAAGTAGAAAGATAATGGAAAAAAGTGAATTAATTTACCTTCTTCAAATAGGTTAAGTCTAATTTGGTAAACTCAACGTGTTCTGTATTCAAGTGAATGTACTTCAAATATTTTTCAAAGAATAAGCCACTGCAATTGAAAAAAATATAAATATAAAATGAGAAAGCGGTTGGTTCTTTCAAATTTCTAAATTAAAGTACAATTCATTTCTTAGAATGAAAAAATACGAGTATTTTTGGAGGGAGAAGCGACCCTTCGTAAGGAATAATTCGGTTAAGTTAAAAATTGGAGTGCGTAGGAACAACGAATTCAACAACAACAACAACAACAACTCTTCACACTCACTTCGACACGCCTTTCTTGCCGAATGTCCTAGTTCTCGAAATTTCTGGTCGAATACAGGCCCTCCCTTGCCTCTGCTCTTCGGCTCTGATCCAGTCATCCCAGTAAGACCGGGGCCATTTGGGACCCAATTCACCCCATAAGTCCTTGGTGAGCATCCAACCCAGACCAGGGAAGAAATCCGTTCGATACAAAATGTTGTGCCCTTTATTCGCGTCTATTAGACCATATTTTCCTCCGGAAAAAAAAAAAAAAAAAAAAAAGTAAGGTTACAAACTTCAACAATGTTGAAAAATATTTTTTATTTTTATCAGCTACTGTTATTAAATTATGATGCAGCATGAAGTCAAATGGTTATTATAGATAAACAAAAGATAAATTAAAAGGTTATAGATAAATGGGGTTTTATATTTACTTGGAATCAATTCATCATCATCATTTTGTAGAAATAATTTTTATACTTAAAAAATAGTGACCAAATTCCTCGAAGGTTATAGCCAGGGCCGGATTTAGGAGTGGGCAAAGTGGGCAGCTGCCCATGAGCCTCCACATCTTGGGGGCCTCCACATATTTACAAGCCATTATCAAAATAGAAAAAACCCGATAGATGATCAACAAAAAAACACGCGCATCCAATACCACTGTAGTACATAAACTTTTACCAATTACTATTTGTTGTGTACTGATTATTATTTTGTTTTTATTACTCTTTTAGGCCTACTCTCACTATAATGGAATACCCGAGTAACCCGAGGCTTTCATTTTTTGCAGAAATGAGTGGAATGGACAGACACAAGAGTGCACGATGTTTTGAAAGTGTATGTTAATTATATTATGAATCTTATGGATGACTTCAATTATGTCTTCCCCTAAGGTAGGGGGGCCTCCACACGTCTAAATCCGGCTCTGGTTATAGCTGTACTTTTTGTAGGTCTACAATTTAAGACCGATAATGTTTCATGATTATAAAGCACACTTACCATTGTCATTCCAAGCTGACACACAGTAAAGGGTTGGGTCAGATTTTAGAATAGGATATGAAGCAGCGAAGTATTCAAAGAAATCCGGGGCTACGTCAAGATCATCTAAAAAGAAATTTTGAAGTACGTGCTAAAATTATCAAAGTGATAACGACATCGTAATAAAACGAATTTAGTCGAGCATCGAAGTGGTACGGTGATTCCAATTTTACAACTAAAGGAACCACTTTACATAATGTAGAATTTTTAACGAACTTTCGTTTTAAAAAAAGAAAACTAATTTTAGTGTGTGTGTGTGCGCGCGCGCGCGCGCTCATCAATTTGTGATGAGTGGTTCAAAAGTTATAGTGTGTACCTCCATTTGACATCTGAACTCTTTGTGCCGTTCCATTTTCTCATTGTATCAGTTGCTCGGAGAAACTAGCACCGGACCTTGACCTCTGATGCAATGACCAGAGTCTTGGTCAAACCACATTGTGTAATGATCGTCATCATTCATACGTGTATGAAGTTTCATCAGTTTATGTTGTAGTTAAAAAATTATGGCGTGAACCTCTACTTGACCAATGACTTCTATGACCTTGACCTTTAATGCAAGGACCCGAGTCTTGCTCAAAACAGTCTTGTAATGATCCATATATGTGACGTTCCATCACCAATGTTCAGTGAACCTCTAATTTGTAACCCTGACCTTTGATGCAGGGACCCCGAGTCTTGTGGTGATCCATATTTGTGTAATGTTTCATCAGGTTATGTAGACTCATTCAGAAATTATGGCATGGGCCTCCATTTGACCCTTGACCTCTATTTGTGACCTTGACCTTTGATGTAGCAACCTGAGTCCTGCTAAAAACACCTCTTGTGATCATCCCATGTGTGTGTGTGTGTGATTTCATAAATTTATGTGGAGTTGCTCAAAAGTTATGGCCCTGACCTCCAATTCTGACCTTGACCTTTGATACAACGACCTGATTCTAGCTATGACACATCATCTTATGATGTTCTATATTTATAAAGTTTCATTAATTTATGTTGAGCGTTGGTTACAGCCCGGACACGAAAAAGCTCCATTTAATCTTTGATGCAGGACCCTGACTCTCGCGCACGACACTTCGTCATGTGATGATACACGTTTGTGTGTGTAAAGTTTCATAAACTTATGTTGAGCAATAACAAAATTATAGCCCGGACACGAAAGTGTGACGAACAGTCAAGTGCGATCGAGTATGGCCCTTCCAATGTTTTTGGTCGGGGACATAATTATAAATTTAAGTTAAGGATCCCAAACATAAAAGTGGAAAACGTCGTTTTCTTTTATAAGATATGAAAGGTAGGAAAGAAGCATTTACAGGAACCTAATAAAAGGCGAGTCAAAGGAAGGAAAGAGAGAGAGCAAGCAAATTTGTCACTACCTTTGGCAATTACCCGTTAACGTAAGAGATCGCTGCTGAAAACACAAGAAAAATGTATGGTTAGTTGAGAGAAATAATATTTTGATATCATAATAATATAGCTCCTACGGTAATATTTGACCACAACCTGCTGAAATAACTACAAACACCTCATACAAGAGAAATGTAAATGGTATATCATCTCGGAGAAAACAAATTGGCATGGAATAAAAAGCGACATAGCGAAGGGTGATTGTGAAAACGTTCTTATTCGAAGGAATGACAACGAGTCTTCAGGAAATATGCCCGTAAAAAATTGGAAAAAAAAAGAGAGAGAAACAAATTCGAAAGATAAAAAAGAACGCGAAGCAATTGGGAGAAACCCAAAAATGTTTCTATAGTTTCGTTATAAATAAAGAGACTATATTTGTGACCATAACCTTTAGTGGAAGAACCTGAATCTTGCTCAAGACATCATTTTGCGATGATACATGCGTGTATGAACTTTCATCATTTTTGTTGAGTGGTTCAAAAGTTAAGGCGTGGACCTCTATTTGACCTTTGACCTTAGATGTACCAACCTGATTCTTGCTCGCGACACCGACTCATGATGATACATACGTGTATGAAGTTTTATCAATTTATGTTGATCGCTCAAAAGTCATGACCAATGCGGACACAAAAAATCTCCATTTGACCTTTGACCTCTATTTGTAACCTCGAACGAGAAACATACCTGCATCAAAAGTCATGACATATCGTGTTGTGATGATCCACATATGTGTGAAGTTTCATCAGTTTATGTAGAGCGGTTCAAAAGTTATAGCGTGGCCACGAAAGTGTGACGAATGGACAAGTGCAATCCAGTATGGTCCTTCAAAATTTATTAGGTCAGGGACATAAAAGACAAGAAAGCCGTCAAGAGGGGTGAGCCGATCGACATACACACCACGTAGTGTCCCAAAATATGACATAATAATACTTTCAAGAAATATAAAAATTAGAATATGTTTTGACTGAATGAACATTAAGAAAAATTCCAAGTTCATAAATCAGCTATCAGAAACAAAGTACTGTAAACAACATATATTATCAAAGAACCCAGTTTCCATTCTCCATGGGAGAAATCAAATCAATTACACACGAGGATACATAGGAATTACCACCGAGAGTAAGGTAACATTCCAACCTCAGGGGTGATCCAGTATTACCTTTCATGGCAAGGCTGGGAGTATATCTCTAATGGTATGCCAGTTGACACCACCGTCTCCATTTACACACCTCGCAAACTGCTATTTCTCTCGATCATTCTTATGCCACATTTATATGAACTCCAAGTTTACTTAATACTTGCATCATTCCATCTTTTACTAGTACAAGGCCCTCTTCTACTTCTCACACCTACGCACTCGCTATTATACACTTTTTTCATAACTTTACCATTCTTTATTCTCTCTACATAATGCAGCGTACTATCCTCTAATCTCATCTCTAATGACTTTTCACTCCACACCTTTCCCGAAAATCGTAATGGTTCATTTTACATCAATCATACTTCTTAAATCATTCCCCTTAAATGAGCTTACTTTTGACAGTGACCAATCATGACAAACAAAAGACTCGCATACGTATATTGAGATTAGTATCATTACACTATCATGTAAAGCTGTTGCTGCATCTACAATTTAGGCCGGGTCGAATTTCTGGGGGCAGATCGAGCACTATGTGGGGCTTATGAATTGGGGTCCTGACCAACATACTCCAAAAGAAAGTTTATGCTCCCCTCCCGTACCACTAGCACACTCCCTCCTATTTTTGGCTCCGCCCCAAAAATGAAAATAGTCTCATAAATGAAAATGGAGACCATTTAGAGCATCTTCTCATAGAGATGACACCCACCTAAAATTGCATAATATATCTCGTGTGCAATTTTCAGGCAATTACCTCAAAAATTTGGATTTCTCAAAAATTTTCACCACGCGTATTTTCTCAAAATATTTGCTATATCAGAAAATTGATTACACATAAACATCGTTTATGTGTAATCAATTTACTGAGCTGTGTGTTGAATTTCAAATTCAATTCCAATAAATTTCATGTTCTAATTATCATATATTTTTACAGGAATTATAAGAATTTATGCTCTTTAGATTTACTTATGATCCATGCATGATTCTATAAAAGCTGGATTTTTAATTTTTTAAAAAGGTTGAAAAAAATGTCAACCAGAAACAAATCTTCGAATGCAGCTTTTGGTTTTGCCACTGAATTCCGCCGATCAATGATTCCTACAAAGACAGACGTTGTCAGACACTATTTCTTCATTCAAAAGAGAAAAAAAAATCAAGTCAAGGGGATCAGCAACTGCGAACGATTGCTACAATATAGTTACCAAAGATCTTCAAGATATTTGGGCCATGTTCTTTCCCTGTCATTCAAGAAAGATCTATTTCTTCTGCAGTGGAAGGATTAATCAGATCAGCTCTTTCCTTGAACAAGGTTCCTCTACGTCAAAGGAATGAAAATTTTGCTAAAAAACTTGCTTCATATGATGAAATGTTTGACATTTGTACTTGCAAATGTTATGATAAAGGAATAGAAAGGCCGTTTTGTCGATGCGAGGTAAAAATCCCAATGGTAGAGTGGGAGTCATTTGTAGGACAAAGCAAAGAATAAATCAATTAGGGCCATTTGATCGTGAAGCTGCCGCTGTCCAGAGACGATCCCTCTCAAGAGCAAGAGAAGAACAAGAGAGGCAACAAAGGTCACAAGTGCAAATGGCAGAGGCTATGGAAGTTGTACCATCTTCTTCAGTAGATGACTTTAGCGAAGATATAGAAGACAGTGACAATGAGCTAGAATTCGTGCCCGATGTGGAATTGATTGAAAATGATCAAAATAGGTATTCATACAATGAATTACCATTGGTGGCAGACCGTTACCGTGTGAGTTCGAGAGCTACAGCAGCTATTGTTAATGCTGCATTGAAAGATATGGGAATAATCGATCAATCTAACATGCTTGATAGGAAGAAAATAGAGAGAGAGAATTCGTGTACGCAAGAAAAATATTGTTAGATCTAGATGTGAATATTGAATGTATAGGGTTTGATGGAAGAAAGGATGATACGTTAACCAAGCATGGAAAAGAGAAAGAACAACATTATGTGCTGATCAAAGACCCTGGAGGTATCTATGTAGACCATCTCTGCCCTGACGCAGGAAATGCTCGGTGTATAGCTGATGAAATTATAACGTTCTTAATTGATTCAGCGAGCATCGACACTCTCAATGCTCTGCTATGCGACGGTACTGCTGTCAATACTGGTAGAATTGCTGGTACCATAAAATTGATTGAAATTTTTTTGCATAGATCAGTTCAATGACTCGTGTGTCTTTTACACATGAATGAACTCCCCTTCAGACACATATTTGAAACCATAGACGGAAAAACATCAGGGCCAAATACCTTTAAAGGTTCAATTGGAGCCAAATTGAAATGTGATTTAACCATTTTAGACTAAGTTGCATTTTCACCAGTTCAGGGCAACGTCCAAGATATACCACCGAATGTCGTGAAAGAGTTGAGCAGTGATCAAAAGTATCTCTATGATATGTGCCTAGCAGTGCAATCTGGATGGGTATCTGAAAGTCTAGCCCGCAGGTCTCCAGGTGCCATTCATCATGCTCGCTCGATTACCCGAGCAAACCGGATTCTTCGTTTATATGTATCGACTTTGCATCCCGAACAAAATCTGAAAGAACTGGTAACCATCGTCATGAAATCATATGCTCCTGGATGGTTTCATATCAAATCCCATCCTAAAGCTACTTGACGGAGCACGGAATTTTTTTCATTTGATTGTCTTGATGCGAGGATTGGAAGAAAAACATCGCATTATTATGGAACCGGCGTTCCGTAATAATGCCTATTTTGCCAATCCCGAGCTATCCTACTGTCAATGCTTACTGATAGCAGACAACATGTCAGAGAAGATGCTCTTCAGAAGATATTTCTCAGTCGGACACGTTTCAGTGGCACACGAAATTTTGAGCTTCCTAAATCTCTAAATTTCGATTCCAAAGACTACTATGAGATGATTGACTGGAGAAAGGAAGCTATCAATCCTCCACCTTTGATAAGGAATTTCAGCAATGAAGAGCTACTGCATACAAGAGCAGAACCCTTGAAAATTGCTGCCTTTTCATGCCACAGTCAAAGCGTGGAAAGTGCAGTGAACTTAGTGACAAAAGCATCAGAACAAAGGATTGGTTACGGCAATCGGCACAAATTTATCCTCAATCAACTGGAATCAAGAAAAAGACTGCCACAGATTGAATGGAAAAGCCAATGGGGCCAAGGCACATCCACAAGTAATTAGTGAATTATGAAGGTAATTTTTAAATTAAATTTTGTTTTTACTTCAAAGCTGTTTTGTGTAATAAATGGTACAATAGACTAATTGTCTTCTTTTCAGACAAATATACTAGGCCTATATGAGGTTTATGAATTGGTCTCCTAGGCAATCAGTATTACAAACTAAAAAGTTTATGCCACCCTTTTCTATATACTGATAACACTTTTTGGGGATGTGGCAATTTTTCAAGGATTTGAAATTTCTTGGATAATTGCCTGAAAATTGCACATGAGGTATATTATGCAATTTTAAGGGGGGGTCATCTCTATAAAAAAATGCTCTAAATGATCTCCATTTTGATTTATGATACTATTTTTAATTTGGGGGCGGAGCCAAAAATAAGAGGATAAGAGGGAGTATGCTAGTGGTACGGAGGGGAGCATAAACTTTCTTTTGGAATATGTTGGTCAGGATATCATTTCATAAACCCCACATAGTGCCCATCTAAAAAAAATCATTTTGACTAGATTTCGACCCGGCCTAATCTACATTCAAACATTCTTTCTTAACAAACAGGTTTTATTGCACCCATGATTTGCTTGTTTTACTTCACTCTACCTTCAACTTTTAATATACTCGCAATTTTTATTTTCAATCGAACACCCGAAATGTTTAAATTCTTTTACAACCTCTGCATAGTCTCCATTCACAACAACATATAAATGCTGACTCTCCTCCTTTCTAAAAGACAAGCGCCTTATTTTTATTTACATTCACTCTCAACAATCTTCTTTCACATATGTCAACAAAACTTGCAACTGCACTCCTTAATTCATTTTGACATACCCAGAAACACCACATTATTTATTAGTAAACATCAGATGCGACAGCCACCACTCATTTTCTTCCAAATTCAGACTTGCTTCTCTCTCTCTCCAGTATGCTTGCTTTCATTTCACACATTAAACAGCCATGGCAACATCACACAGCCCTGCCATACTACTACTACTACTACTACTACTACTACTACTACTACTACAACAACAACAACAACAACAACAACAACAACAACAACAACAACAACAACAACAACACAACAACAACAACAACAACAACAACAACAACAACAACAACAACAACAACAACAACAACAACAACAACAACAACAACAACAACAACAACAACAACAACAACAACAACAACAACAACAACAACAACAACAACAACAACAACAACAACAACAACCTTAGCATTTGCCATAAAGTAGATTCACTATACGATCTTAGCACTTGTCATAAGGTAGACTTATTCATTTTATTATAAACTTTCTCTGAACTCATAAATTCCATATTTTTCTTATTTAATTTCTCACTGTTGATCAAACCACCTATTCCTTTCCTATAGTTTTGTTCATTTCCAACTCAATCATTCCCCTTCTAAACACCTACTGCTTTTCATCTGTATTTTTATACAGTGGTACAATTATAGCTTCTATTCAATCAACTGGAACAAACCCACTTTCTCACGCGTTCTGATATTTTTCACAGCCATTTAATCAACATTCTACCTTTACATTTGGTCATATCTCTAATATCACATCAATTCCTGCAAACTTTCCTTTCTTCAACTAATTCGATGTGTTCCACTAATTGGTATACACTTCCACATATGTCAACAAAACTAACTATTCACATTTGCTCGCTTTGTATGTACCTCACCTACCAGTTTACTAAAATACTCAATCCCTCATGTATCTGCTCATACTGCAGTTGCAGTTTTTATCTTATTCATATTAACCTCAATGATCTTTGCACAACAACTTCTTTCAAGAATAACTTTATATTCTTCACATACTGCTCATTCATCACCTTTCCCAAATCTTCATCTACTCTTTTTTTACATTTTTTTAATAGTAGTTTAACATTCTTCTTTGTACAGTTCATTGTATCTTTTCCTTTCACTCCTTCCAAGCTGAGAGTTTGTAATATTCTTTGTCTCCCTTCGTTTTATACCAAACATCAACCAATTTCACACAATACAATTATATGGTCTGACAAACCTCCACTCAACCCTTACACATTTCTTGTATCACATACATCCCTCAGCAAATCTTTACTTGCTAACTTAGCACATCAATCACTTACCCACCCACCCACTCGCCATCTAACGCGTTGCCAAAAATAAATCACCTTCGATTTTAGCTACGTTTGACAACTGCCAAAGTGAAAAGGGTATACTTGACTGATGACCTACTGGAAATCTCAGGAACTTTGTGTGTCCAAAAGTGAATCAGTTTTTAGTTTCCTACACACAGACAGTGATATATGATTGCCACTCTTTCTTTGAAGGAAGAAGAGAAAGGTGTCTAAAAGACTGATTTTACTGCAGGGGACATAGCACAGGCAACAGAACAAATGAAATTACAATCAGCTGCAAGTTCAAACAAATGGAAAGTCACATTGATCAAAATACATAAAGATGGGATAGCTGACACAGCAGCCAAAAAGAATCTAACTGTCAATAACATGGAGCAATGAGATTTTATACATTTTTATATCTTTAATCAACAATGCTTTCCTCAGGGGTTAAAGCAGAAAAATAAAATTTCAAACAACTCCAAGAAATCTGTGCTCCATTTACACAGGTCTTTATGTAGCACCCAAACTTTAAAGTTGCCTGTACAGTTGAGAGCAGTAAATTTCCACTAGGAATTTGGGAAATTTTCAAAAACTTTCATTTTCATAAAATGAACATTTGCGTAATTTAACTTTTCTAGGAAAGTGTAGAATAATGCAACAATGAAAAGCAATTCAAAATGCAGTTGGCAATGTTAGCAAATGATTCTCTCCAGTATGATACTGGCATCTGGCAGTCTAAGAGAATCAAAAAAAATTTATTTATATTGATGAATGAAGAAATCTCCAAATAATATCACTAACCAATATAATAAAAACCCAATAAATCATTTGTAATTAATATTTTTCAAAGCTACCAAATAATGTTATTGATAAACTATTGCATTACAACTTAAGTTTAAAAACAGTTGCAGCTGGCAAAGTGAAAATTTCAAATCTGCAACCAATTGGGGCAGGAAATTTTTTAAAAAGAAAAACCTGTCCATGGATCTACAGCCAAAGTTGAGCAAAAAGAACACATTTTAAGAAAATAAAAAAAAGCTGATCATCTAAGAATGAGGAGAAAAATTCAAAGCCTATAATTCAATAGCCTTTACAACTAGGATAAGATTTTTTTTTTTTTTTTTTTTCCATCCACACAAGAGATTTCTTTCAATTTAAGTTTTAAGGAACTGTTTATGTCAGCTTTTAAAATTCTGTACAAAATGTTAACTTGCTTATAATTAAATCATTTCAAATGTTTGAAAAATCTCTTACCTTCAACAATAATGACTACTTTATAATTGAATTTGTGGAAGATTTGGTCCAAAGCCCATTTGTAATGTCTGGCGATGAGAAAATAACCCTTAAATTTCTTCTCTTTCAAGGGAACCTCAATTGTACTCAAATCTGGTTGCTGAAATGTGACAAACGTCAGCATTTTTTTTAGTTAAATATAAATTTAGTTTAGTTAAATATGAGAACCTATAAACACTTAAAGAAATGTTGAAAACAACTCTAATAACATAGAAGCCAACCTGACTTTACAACCCATACACCCCAAAAATCAAACTTGCGCTAAAGTTTGACTCTTCATCCAGCTAAACAAGGAATATATCTTGCAGTTCACTGCTATGGTTACTTTCTTTTCCCTTTGAACAGAGGGAGTTCTTACTCATCTTAACTGTTACTAAGGTTATAAGAACTCTGATCTGAATCACATTTTTTTTAATAAAAGGTATCAAAGTGTGTACATGGTTTCAACAGGAGACACACACACACAACAATAACTCTAATGTAAATGAAGAGGTTTATTGGCAGACTATAGTCCATGAGACAAATATTATTAATACAATGTCAGTAATGTCAAAGTTAAGTGGAGCTACAGACAGACGTTTTCGTACGAAGAATCCCACAGCTTAGAGGATAAATGGCAGGATTCATGGATAGCTTGGATAATCAGGTTGGTTGATTTTTTAATTCTTTGCATTAGACTGTATTGAGCATGTCTCATTATCTACGAGAAGCTCAGGACATTGTGGGTGGCAAACATTTGTGAAGCTGAGCATCTCAGGGGTAATTTATGCAAGTCTAAACGACCTGTTGTACAGCAAATTTAGGGTTCTGCAAGAACCTTTTTTTATAATTCACCCAGAGTTGCTGTCCGTATATATTACTGCAGAAAGTACAAGAGAGAGAGTCTTTAGCTTCACTTGTACAGAACCGAAAGTTCCTTATAGTCATATTTGCTTTAGCACAAAGGCTTCGAGATTTTCTTATATCTGAGTCATCACTCAAGGAGCTGGTAATAGTTTGACCCAAATACTTAAACTCTTGTACTTCCTCAATTACTTCACCTTTCATTTTAAACCTATCATCATCTGGCTGATTACAGCTTTTAGGATGAAATTGCATAACCTTAGTTTTTGTAATTTTAAAAAGAATATGTTTCTGCAAATACACTTTGCAGACTTTTAGTAGCTGATCCAGACCTTTAACAGAGGGACTTATCAACACCATATCATCGGCATAAACTAAGTTATTTATCCTTGTGTTATCTATACAACATCCCACTGTTGCTTCATTAAGTGAAACAATTAATCCGTCAATATACATATCTATCATCACAATAATAAATATTATAAACTGAATAAGGGCAATATTAAAAAGGAAGCTGCTTTTAGACTATATATATATACAGTACCGTGCAAAAGTATTAGTCCACTGTCAATCTGATAACTATTAGATAATCTGTCGTATGAAAATTGGTTTTGATACTAAAATACACATTAACTAGAACCTCTGGTTCATATTAACATATAACTAAGTTATTACTTAAGTGTATAAAGTTGTATTAGCTGGATGACCCTCTAGTCTGCATAAATTGGACTTGAGGGTTGATTTATTATATTACTTATAACGCATGTGTTTAAAGATCTAGCTAACTATTGATGATGGATCTGCAGTAAATGTTCCTAAGCTATTGTTATATCAGTATTTACAATTAAAAGTATTGACATATTCACTTAAATTCTGAAAAACAAATTTATCCAAAATGTTTCTCATTATAATCCTATTTCATGCTGTTTTTTTCTTTCACAAGCTTAAGAAATGACGAAAAGTACAATTTCTGATGAGATTACATATAAAATAATACATTTGCATGGTGAGGGACTGAGTCAAAGAAAAATAAGTGAATCTACAGGTGTTTCCAAAACTGGTGTAAAAACAATCTTAGTTCATCAGAGATCAAATGGGACCCCCAGTTGGTCGTCCTAGACTAGAGAGGCCTTCTAAGCTTTCTCCATCTGATCTACAATATCTAAAGATTACTTCCCTTCGAGACAGACGCAAATCCAGCACTTCACTTGCAGCAGATCTCTAAAAAACAACAGTTGATCCCTCTACTGTACGAAGGAAGCTTAACTCAGTAGGTCTTAAAGGATGTGTTGCAGCAAAAAAGCCACTTTTAAGGAATGGAAATAAAGAGAAGAGAAGAAAATATGCTTTGGAACAAAAGTATTGGACATCTGAGACCTACTGAGTTAAGCTTCCTTTGTACAGTAGAGGGATCAACTGAGACACCTGTTGTTTTTTTGAGATCTGCTGCAAGTGAAGTGCTGGATTTGTGTCTGTCTCGAAGGGAAGTAATCTTTAGATATTGTAGATCAGATGGAGAAAGCTTAGAAGGCCTCTCTAGTCTAGGACGACCAACTGGGGGTCCCATTTGATCTCTGACGAGCCAAGATTATTTTTACACCAGTTTTGGAAACACCTGTAGATTCACTTATTTTTCTTTGACTCAGTCCCTCACCATGCAAATGTATTATTTTATATGTAATCTCATCAGAAATTGTACTTTTCGTCATTTCTTAAGCCTGTGAAAGAAAAAAACAGCATTAGGATTATAATGAGAAACGTTTTGGATAAATTTGTTTTTCAGAATTTAAGTGAATATGTCAATACTTTTAATTGTAAATACTGATATAACAATAGCTTAGGAGCATTTACTGCAGACCCATCATCATTAGTTAGCTAGATCTTTAAACACATGCATTATAAGCAATATAATAAATCAACCCCAAAGTCCAATTTATGCAGACTAGAGGGTCATCCAGCTAATACAACTTTATACACTTAAGTAATAACTTAGTTATACATTACTGTAATATGAACCAGAGGTTCTAGTTAATGTGTATTTTAGTATCAAACCAATTTTCATATGACAGATTATCTAATAGTTATCAGATTGACAGGGACTCATACTTTTGCATGGTACTGTATATATATATATACACACAAACTCAGAATGGTCCCCTGAGAAACTCATATGTTAAACACAGACTGTGCATGGAATAAGTAACTCTTCTGGGAAATTACATGCACTATAATTTGAATTAAGTAATGATAAATGACAAATACTATAGTTTTTTCTTTTTCATGATAGAAAGCCCAACATGGGCATTGGGTTATTTGTCATTTATCATTACTTATTCGAACTATAGTGGATGTAATTTCCCAGAAGAGTTCCTTTTTCCATGCACGGTCTGTGTTTAACATTTTATATATATAAAGAACGACGCTTGTGTAGAAGAGCATTCCGCACAAGATGAGGAGGGAGAACGAACAAATGAAAAATGAGGTACCACCCGGGAATCGAACCAGGGATCATCCGATTGCCGGTCTGATATGCTATCCACTACACCATGGACCTCGATCAATCAGAAGTCGTAATTCTCCTACATACGAGCAGAAACCAATGCCCTGAGGGGGCACCTTCGCATGCTTTACATATATACATTTTAACTGCAAACAACACACACTATAATTAATGTAAAGAACGACGCTTGTGTAGAAGCAGATGATTCCGGGTTCGATTCCCGGGTGGCACCTCATTTTTCATTTGTTCATTCTCCCTCCTCATCTTTTGCGGAACGCTCTTCTACACAAGTGTCGTTCTTTACATTAATTATACTGTGTGTTGTTTGCAGTTAAAAAAAATATATATATATATACAGGGCATCCCAAAAAAATGTATACACACTTTAAATAATTATAAAGGCAGTGTTTATTAAAATACATTTCATTTTCAAAATGTAATAGAATCTACAGACATTATTTAATTGTTTTGTCAACGCCTGTTTTCAAACTGACGTCCGTTCTGGTCCAGGCACTGCTGATAATGCGAAGCAATGGAATCGCAAACATCACGAAACATTTCGTTTGGTATTTGTGTGCATTCTCGTTCAATGGCTGCTCTCAATTCAGCGACTGTTGCAGGTTTTATAGCATAGACTTTGTCTTTTAAGTATCCCCATAAAAAAAAGTCTAGTGGTGTGAGGTCTGGTGAACGCGGAGGGTATTCTACGAAACCCCTTCATCCAATCCACATCCACATCGTGCCAAGTACCACTCGCAATACTCCACTCTTCGGTCCGGATCATCTTCATTAATAGCATGGACTAATCTTGGAATGTAACTTTTCCATTGACAGCGCTTCAAAATGCTTTGGACAGACAATTCTGAAATTCCTACCTCACGACTCGCTTGCCGCACAGATTTTCTTGGACTTTGGTGATACGTTTCCAGTACTCTTTCTTGCTTTGTGGGGCTTGTCGATGTCCGTGGTCTTCCGGAACGCTTCTTGTGGACATTCTGAACAGTTCCATCGGCTAATTCCATCTCTAATTCGAGTGATGGTAAGTTGCGTTGGTGGATCTGTTTGAAACTCCCTCCTAAACTGTCTTTGCACTTCAACTGCGTTTTCACACTTCCAGTAGCATTTTAGAATGAATTTCCTTTGTTCAAAGCTTAGTCTGACTGCCATTATTAATTCTAATGGGTTTAACTTGGAAAGAAAGAAACATCAATTGAGCTATCAGCTGTTAAAGTGTGTATACATTTTTTTGGGACGCCCTGTATATATATATTTTTAGTTTCAAAGTATGACCGCTCATGGCCACCAAAAGAAAGGTGGATAGCAGAGCTAACACAGAACGAAGACTATGGAACAGCTAACGGAAATGAACAATATACGGGGGGGGGGACAGATACAGAAAAATCATAGCGAGGTCACAGCCGGTAAAGAAGTCGGGAACGAAAGAGGAGGGAGAACAACTCGGTTACCGAAAAGTAGGGACCTTCAGATAGAATAGCGCCAAGCCTATCACAAGGCCCAACGCTCACCAAAAAGGGAAAATATTCTGCGCGCAGCGCAGAGCAAAGCGGACACTCCACCAGGAGGTGGGCAACTGTAAGTGGAACGTTACAATTGGGACATCGGGGCACCCGATCCCCGGCCATCGAATAGCCATGGGTCAGGTGGGTGTGGCCAATTCGGAGGCGGGCCAGAGCCGCCACCTTATGGCGCGACCAATGGAAGGAAGAGGCCCAACATCCTAATTTGGGTTTAATCTTGCAGTGTTTGTTATTTGTAGCGCCATCCCAGTGACTCTGCCACCGGGAGCGCAAAAACCTACGAAAACCACGGATATAGTCGGAAAAGGGGAGGGACACGGGTGAAACCTATAGTCGGCACGCGGAATGGGCAGCTTGATCGGCAGCCTCATTTCCAGCCACGTTAACATGTGCAGGGACCCAGCAAAATACCACCTCCTTGCCACCAGAAGTGACAAGGATATGGCACAGTAACTGGATACGTCGGACCAGTGGGTGGACGGGGTCGAAACACTCCAAGCCATCCAGGGCACTGCGGGAATCCGAATAGATGACAAACGACCCATCCGGATGCTCCCGCACCCCCTCCAGAGCGCTCAGAATGGCATAGAACTCCGCTGTGAAAACGGAAGTCTCATCAGGGAGGCGGGTACATCGGGGAGCAAGGGCAGACGACTGGGGAACAGCCGCAGCCCCAACGACCCCCGACGACCTCAAGCCATATGTGAAGACCGCAACACATGCAGAGTGACACGCTGTATGCTGAAGGAACAGAGACCGAAGCAAGGCAGAGTCAGAATCGGCCCTGCGAACGGGGCGCAACGCCCTACAGCATGTAACAGGGGTGCTCTCCCAAGGTGCAACACCTTCGAAAGAGACCGGTATGACGGATGGAGGAGGAGTGCCCATACCATCAAGGAGGGAGGTCACCGTGTCGGTGAAATACCAACCCCATCCCGGCAGAACGCCCTCTCAACCACCTGGAACAGAGGAGAGTTGGGAAGACGGAGAATCCGGAGATAGTGCTTGGCAATGAGGAACGACCTCCGATCCTCCAAGGGAGGGATGTCGCACTCAACCTGCAGACTATCAACCGGAGAGGAGCGGAAGGCGCCAGATGACATGCGCAGTCCTCTAGAGAGGACCGGGTCCAGTATCCGAAGGGCCGTACGGGAGGCGGAGCCATACACCACACTCCCATAGTCTAATTTTGATTGTACCAGGGACACGTACAAACGGAGGAGTGTCCGCCTATCCGCGCCCCATGTAGTATGAGACAAATGTCCCAGCAAATCCAGGGTACGTCTTGTAGTCTCGCGCAGCCTGCGAAGGTGGGGAACCCAGCTCAAACGGCTATCGAAGACCATGCCCAGGAAACGTACTGATTGAACGAGGGCCAGAGGCTGACCCCGAGTGTAAGATTAAAGGCCGGGACGGCGCCGGAGCCCCGTCTCCTCGACGGAAGGAAGGCCACACACGAAGTCTTCGGGGAAGACAGCGTAAGGCCCACCGACGACGCCCAACGTTCAACCCGATTGACCGCGAGTTGGACTTGCCTCTCCAAGGGGGGACTCGTCCCCGCGGCATAGACAGCCAGATCGTCGGCGTAGATGGAACAACGCACCGAGGGCGGGAGGGCCCCGGTAGCGCAGACATGACCAGATTGAAGCAGGAGACGCTCAAGACACCCCTGAGGCACCCCCTCCTCCTGAACATACAGGTCAGATAGGGCCGCCCCATTACGGACGCGGAAAGTGCGACGGCAGAGGAAGTTACGAATAAATGTGGGCAAAAAGCCCACAAAACCAAGAGACTTCAAACGGTCCATGACAACTCCCCGACGGGTCGTGTCATAGGCCTTTTGGACATCGAAAAAGACGGCCAGAACAAGATTCCGGCGGGAAAAGGCCTCCTGTACATCATGACCAAGGAGGAGAAGGGGGTCCAGAGTACCCCGAAATCGACGAAAGCCATACTGGGTGGGGGTATAACCCAAGCGACTCCAGTGTAAAGGAAAGTCGGACGGCCACCATCTTTTCAAGGAGCTTGCATAAGCAGCTCGTCAAGGCAATAGGCCGATAGCCCGCCACCTCCGCCGGATCCTTCCCCGGTTTAGGTATCGGGACCACAATCGCCTCCCTCCAACGGGAAGGGAACGACCCCTCAACCCACATCCGGTTGAAAAGATCCAGCAAGAAGTGTAGGGCCATCGGGTGCAGATTCCAAATAAAGTCATACGGAATGTCATCAGGGCCAGGGGCGGAAGAACGACGGGTTGCCAAGGCAGCCCGAAGTTCCCGCATCGTAAAGAGACGGTTATAGGGCTCGTTCCCAGGTGGCGGGAACGTAACATCCGACAAAGGACGATCCGCAGCTGAAGGCGAACGGGAAACCGCAGCAAAAGCCCCGGCCAGCCGATCGGCCACAGCAGTAGGATCCGAAAGGAAGCCGTCCCCGTCCCGAAGGACAGGGCGACGAGCAGGGACCGGCTTCCCCTCGATACTACGTACCTTCCGCCACACAGCAGCAGAAGGGGTAGACGAGGAAATGCCAGACACAAAAGCACGCCAAGAGGCCCGACGGGCCAACTTGAGAGTCCGGCGGGCGAAAGCCTTCGCCCGCCGCATCTCAATCAAGTGGTCCGTGCGCCGGGTGCGGTGGAAGCGGCGCGTTGCCCTCTTCCTCTCACACACCGCCTGGTGACATGCTGGAGTCCACCACGGGACGCTACGCGTCCGCGGGTTACCGGAAGATCGAGGAATACAGTCCTCCGCGACGCCCATCACCACCCGCTCGAAGAACTCCAAGCTCTCATCCACAGAGCCAAAGTCCAACACCGAACGGGCAATGACGGAACGAGCTCTGAAGGATGGCCAGTCAGCCCGCGCCAGGCACCACCTCGGTCGAGACGAGACACCCGGCTGCGGTCCGACCGGCTCAAGACAGACTGGGTAATGATCACTGCCATAAGAGTCCCCCAACACCCTCCACGAAAAATCGAGTAAGGCATCGAGGGACACCAAGGAGAGATCAATACAGGTAGATGAACCCGTGGGTTCGTGGAAATAGGTAGGTTCGCCGGAATTGAGGCACGCGAAGGAAAGTTCCTCCATTAAGGAGAGTAACATACCAGCAACATTAGTCGACCGGACATCTCCCCAAGCCGGGTCGCGACTGTTAAAGTCCCCGAGGAGGAGAAACGGTCGAGGCAGTTGCAACACCAACTCGCGAACCGCGACGCGAGGAGGGTCATGGGGAGGAATGTAAATCGAGCAGGCAGTGTACTGGCGATCTAAAAAGAGCCACACAGCTACAGCCTGCAAGGAAGTACGAAGGGGCACACCTCGCGAGGGTAACGAATGATGGACATAAATCGCCGCACCCTGCCGGCGTGTGTGCTCATCCAGGGTGCAAGGGAAACCAACATAGTCAGAGAGACGAGGGAGCCCCCGCGCAGCCAGGTCAGTCTCCTGGAGACAAATGCAGGAAGGCAAGGTTCTCCCAGTTAGCTAAAAGCCCCCTACAGTTCCAATGCAAAATGGAACTGTAAGGGGAAGGGGCATTATAAGAAGCAGAGAAATATCCACGGACCAAGCTGAGCAGCAAACTCAATGGTCCGTAACCAGGGACGGAATCGGCTTCCACGACTCACCCCAGACAGGGAGGGTGGGGGCCACAGGGGGCAAGCCCGGGAGACGAGGATCCCGATTACAGGAGGCCACAGACTCCGCAGCTGCCTCACGTAGAGAGAGTGAGAAAGTGAAACAGGGAGTTCAGAGGGGGTTCCCCTGAGGGGGGGAGAGGAGACGACGAGACGGGCCCAGCCGAAACCCCCGACTCCCCACCAGAGGTGGGGCAGGGAGAACCAGATGTTCGAGGGCTCGTCACACCAGACAAGTGCTGAGGGGGGGGGGGAGGAAAGATCCACCACAGGTGGGAAAGGTAGATCCAGGAGAGAGACCCGACCACTCTCAGCAGGAGCCGAAGGGAGAGAGACTCCATGAAGAAGGGCCAGGCCCCTCTCGACCGGGTCCACCGTGGGAACCGAGTCAGTAATCGAGGGTGTCATGGGGCGGTGTACCTCAACCGACACCCGGACACTAGTTGGGGCACCGGGAGGTGACGCCCCACCAGCCCTCCGTATAGGGGGGGGGGAGTCCCGAGCGGATTAGGAGCGGCGCGCCGCTTCCCCTCCGGTGAAGAAGGGGAAGCAGGGCGAGCAGTGGTCATGAACGGGTCTGGAGGACTCCGACCACGGTGACGCTTCCTCCTCCCCTTCGGGGCATCACCTTCCCCACCCGCGAGACGGGTAGGCAAAGATCCAGACCCCAAGGCCGGAGAGGGAGAAGGGGCACTTGTAGGCAGGGAATCAGACGGGATGACAAAGTGAGGTAGGGGGACAAGGTCCCGCGGCGCCAGGAGGACCACCAACCCCCGGAACTTCCAGGGGGGGGCACCACTCCGGTAGGCGCCGGGGTAGCACGGGAGGGGACCGAGGACCCGCCGGAGCCACCAAGAGCTGCAGCATAGGACAACCCCCACCGCGGCTCCGGGTCACGGACCCTATCGCGCGCACTAAGGAATTTGGTAGTCCTTAAGGACCGCACCTCGAATTCGAACTTGAAAACGGGGCAGTCCCGAGAGGAGGAAGGGTGGGCCCCCGAGCAGTTCAAGCACCGCGGGGGCTTCGTGCATGGGGGAGGGTGCGCAGGCCCACCGCAGCGGACACATAGTTTACCCTCACGGCTGCACGCAAAGCTAACATGGCCGAACCGGTTGCAGCCAAAGCACATACGGCCGCACCGAAAACTCGCACGACCGGCGATCACACACGCCCCAGAACACCTGGGCCGGGGGCACAAGGGAGTCAAAGGTCAGGAGCAGACGAGCGGATGGGGTAAGAGCACCATCCCGGCGCGAAGAAAAGTGGGGGGGAAGATCCTCCTGCAACTCGCCAACCGGGATTGACAGCAGACGGGAAGCGAAAATGGTGCCCTGACAGCTATTCAGTTGCGGATGGGGAGTCACAGAAACTCTGCAATACAATACAATACTGCAACTGTAGAAGGGACTCAGTCACCCCCGAGGAACGGGACTTCAAAAGAAGAGACCCATCCTTCAGAGGGTGGACATCATAACGGCAGGGAACCCCCACCATCTTAAGACGCTGAAACACCCGTTCCGAGTTGCCCGGAAGGGAGCCAGCGGAAGGGCGGAGAACAAGGAACCTGTCCACCGGACAGAAATTGACAGCAGAGACAGGACCATGTGTGACGGTAACCGAGAGTGGGCGAGAGAACGAGGGCCGCGAAGACCCTGCCCTACGGCCACCACGAGTCCGGCCACGAGAGCCAGACGCCACAGAGGACAAGAGGGGGCCATATGGTTTTAAGGTCAATCCAGCAGAAGCAGAGGCCGCTGAACGACCAGAAGTAGAAGTCTTATCCAAATCCAAGGACGGGCCAGAGTCATCAACAGGAGGGGATTGAAGTTTTGAAATTTTACCCATAAACAATAGCATTACAAAAAAGACAGCCTCGGACCCAAGGCAATGCACCAATCCACTGCTGCATCCTTCAAGGCGCAGGCCCAATGTCCCGGGTAGCCCGACCCCTAGCCTGACTGTCGTTTTAAAAACAGCAGATTGGCTCTATGGAGATTTGTCCGTTAAGGGCCTAGCAAATACCCAATCCAGACGCAGCAGCGGTCCGGGCACCCAACCGTCCCCAGAGCACAGCTCAGCCACGGAGCGATGCCCCCCAGCAGGTGCACCCGATGACCCCAAGACTGCAAAATACAAACAGGGGGGGGGAATACTACAATTGACAGAGGCCCAAGACCGAGTCAAGACAAGAGAAATTCCGGGAGATACGGAAAAAAAAGGGGAACAAAAAGAAAAGGAAGGGAAAAAAAAAAACGCAACTAGGTAACTCTTCGCCCACACCCCGCGAGGAGTTGAGGAAACCCCAACAACCCACGAGGTGTGTGAGCCCCCTCAGCCCGGCAAGCCAGAGTACCTAATCGGTGTGTATATATATATATTAATAAATGGTAGTAATGAGAAAACTAAATGATGTCTTTAAGCACCAGTTTGCATAGAAAACTTAATACCACCAGAGAAAAAAAAAAAAAAAAAAAAAAAAAAATTGTAAAGCACTTTAGCACATTTAAAAAAAATAAAATAAATAAAATAATGAAGAAAAAGTCCATAAATAAATTAAACTGCAAACCTAAACTGAAACATTTGTGAAAATTATAATAAAATTTTTTTAGTAAAAATAGATTAAATTAGTAAAAATAGATTGAATATGTTGCTTGTATGGATAGTGTTTGTGAAAATTTCTTTTGTGTGCGCATGTAAATGATTGGAGAAATTTTATTTGGCGTATTAGAATTTTTAATAAAAATTAAAAAGAAAAGTTTTTTTTTAGCCACAGGGGGACTGGTGTGGAGGGGGAAATATAAAAGAAGAAATAAAATAAAAATTGTATCGTATCAGAGGAAGACATAAGGGGAGCTAAGGGCCAGGTAAACTAAGAAAAAGCAAATAAAAATTAGTATAGATTTAAAATCCTGCTACACTATTGATCAGCGAAGTTAAGTGACATTAGGTTGGATAGTATTTTTTGAATTGAATGACCTTTATTAATAATAAAATAAATATGCTGGTTTCACAATTTACAATGACTTAAATAATTGTGAAGCTGAACTATTTATTTTATTTTATTTAGCCCTTAAGCTTTAGGCTTTACTGGGCTCTTTTTAAAAATAAAAGTTATTATTAACCCTGGATAGGAATTCACAGATCCCACAGACCCAACACACAATTTATTTCTGACCCATGATTTACTATTAAGGGTAAATAATAAATAAACAAGTAGTATTAATTAATAATAAATAAATAAATAATTATACGAGTATTATTATTAGTTAAAGTATGTATTAATCCTAAATTATCATTATCAATATGACAAATGCAAGGACATTACTGAAGGTATTATACCAATACCATACAAATAAATTAATAATATACACGAGATAAGAACTGAACAATCACAAGTAATGTGTCTTTAATCTTAGATTACACACAAGAAATAAATAAATAATAGTAATGTACATTAATCGTAGATTTTTATTAGTATGTCATTATTAATTGGGATTTCAACTTGGTTTTAAATGAATTTACATTCACAATATTTTAGTAGTATAGTAGTTGGATGGAAGACAATCTTTTGTGTCCAGACTATGTAGTGACCTGTGGTTTGGGTCCCACACAAAGCTGTAGGTCCCCTTCATCATATGACATTAGATGTTGCAAAGGTGGTTAAACAACCACATCATCATATATATATATATTTTTTTTTTTAGTTCAGGAAGAACCGATTCGCCTCTATTTAAAAGGCATATCTCAGCGGAAAAACAAAGAAAAAGTGAGAGGAAAGACAGAGGAAAAAGAAAGGGTGGAGGGGACAGTCGAAGTGGAAAAAGACCAAGGATGACAAGGAACTGCAGGGTTGAGCCCCATCATCCTTGGGTGCTAGGGCCGGGAGGGCGCACGTGAAACCTCCAGGAACAAGCACGTACAAACGAGCACAAAGAGCTCTCAAGAGCACGAGCTTAGAACCCCCTTGCGGGGAATATATATATATATATATATATATATATATATATATATATATATATATATATATATATATATATATGATGCATCTGCATAAAAGTTAACATCCGCATCCGTATCCGCGGGATGCGAATGTGTACTATTTATTAAATTGCTATTTTTGAAGCACAATTTGCCCCCCATTCAGTTCAAATACTGAAACTTGTGCAGCCTTCATTTGATCATTAATGTAACTGGCAATGTCTGTTGTGTATTTGTATAATTAATTGTTCATGCTACAATACATAACAATGTCATAAGCACACTATTTTCTAAAGGGTGGTGTGGTTGGGGAAAGTGGTTGGTGGGATGCAAGATGAGTTGGGTCTCCCCATCATGCATCCTGGTAACACAGTTGTGTGGCAAAAACTCATCCAAAAAAAGAGTGTGTATGTCAAAAAATTAGAATTACAAAATAATAATATCTAATATTATCAAATATCTAATATTTATAACTAATCAAAAATCGAAAGTCAATTAATAAATTAAGTATGAATTTAAACTATCATATTATCAAGTTGACAAATTTATGCATGAACATCTGCATCTGCATCCACACAGATGTCAAAGTTTGGCATCCACATCCACAGATGTCTGAAATCTGACATCTAATGCATCACTAATATATATATATATATATATATATACAGGGTGGGCCGTAAGTTTCCATACATAGGAAAAATTAAACGTTTGTTTTTATGTTTCAGATACCCTAAGAATATGCGTTTGACGAAAGAGCAACGAATTGAAATCATACTGATGGCTGGGTCGGGAAGCAGTCGCATGGTTGCAATGAACTTTAACAGACAACATGGAACGAACATCACACACGACACTGTGGCAAAACTTATTAACAAGTTTCAGAAAACTGGAAATGTTGCAGATCAACCGCGAAGTGGTCCAAGACGTACAGCCACCGATGAAGACACAACAGCTACGATACTTACAGCGCTTACACGGAGTCCCAGAAAAAGTACACGACGGTTGTCTGCAGAAAGTGGTGTCAGCAGATCGAGTATCAGGCGCATTTTGAAAGCAAACAAATGGCATCCATACAAATTGCATATGGCACAGCATTTGAGTGAAGACGACCCGGATAGACGGATGGAATTCTGTGAATGGGCATTAACCAAAGTGAACGAGGATGCAAACTTTTCAACTAAGATCTTGTTTACTGATGAAGCAAATTTTTACGTCAATGGAGAGGTTAATCGGCAAAACATACGTTATTGGAGTAATGCTAACCCTAACTGGCTGAGTCCGACGAAGATGCAAGGTGCCGGTAAAGTGATGGTGTGGGCCGGGATATGGGGTGACAGAATTATTGGACCAATTTTTGTCAGTGGAAATCTTAATGCCGAAAGGTATCTTAACATGTTGCAAGAAGAGATTTTCCCATCCCTGCTAAACGAGGAAGGTAACTTCCCAGTTTACTTCCAGCAAGATGGAGCTCCACCTCATTATGGTCTTCACGTGTGTCGGTATTTGGATCAGCAGTTTCCGGATGCTTGGATTGGTCAGCGTGGTCCTGTGGAGTGGCCTCCCAGATCCCCAGATCTCACCCCCCTTGATTTCTATCTTTGGGGGCACTTGAAGGCCATGGTGTATCAGGAAAAGATACGAGACATAAATCATCTAAAGGAACGTATCACCAACGCCATTACAAGCATAACGTCAACTGTGCTAATGCGTGTTCATCAACAGTGGGGAACACGTATTGAAATGTGTTTTCAAAACAATGGCAACCATGTAGAGCATATTATATAAATAAAAATGGTTGTCCATAAAAAAATGTTTATTTTTCCTATGTATGGAAACTTACGGCCCACCCTGTATATATATATATATATATATATATATATATATATATATATATATATATGATGAATAAAATATTTTTCACGTGTTACTTTCGTGAAATAATTTTCATATATATATATGAGGATGGCCAAATGTCACGAAAAAAAAAATTACAAATGAGACTGAAATTAAATAAAAAGATATCTTACTGCTTATACATCTAAATGGTCTGTATGGATACCATCGTGATCAATGCATAAAGAACTTGTATCCACAATGTTGAAGGCTTGATAGCCTACATCATTATGAAATTTGTCCAGCCTAGGCTAGGCTGAAGGTGATTATCCTAGGCCTAGCTGCTTCTATTTGGCAAATGTGTATGAATTCTGTCATAAATATTCTTTGGAACATATTCTTCATTTCTAGTTCCTGTACATTTCTAAATGACTCGGTAGCAACTTTGGGCATCATTTTATATATATATAGTAGACACCAGATTTAGTCCCCCCAGATATTGTGTCTCAAAACTAGGAAACAGTTACTTTTACATGGTAATTGCTATGGATAGTGTGTGTCTGATTATGCTTATAGTGTCTCTTTTCAGCTAGTATAGTCTACTTGGCAGCTCTAGTTTACAATTGTATTTGTGATGCCGTGCTGTTTACAGGCTTACTAGATGGCCATGGAAGGAAAATGTTTTGTTTTAACGTAAAATGAACATAGTTTTGATGTTTCAGTTGAACTGTAAAAACAATTTTAATGAGAAATTGCATAATAAAGGTGTTTATGTTGTAAATATATTGATATACACTACATATTCACTATTTTTAACCTTGCAACCTCGAGAGACCAAACTGTGGATATAGTGTCCTTTTGGCTTGGCACCAAGTGGGACACTATAAATGGTGTGTGTGTGTGTGTGTGTATGTATATATATATAATGTAAAGAACGACGCTTGTATAGGAGAATATTCCGCGCAAGATGAGAGAGAGAGACCAGCAATCGGAAGATCCCGGGTTCAATTCCCAGGTGGTTACCTCATTTTTTCATTTGTTTCATTCTCTCTCTCTCATCTTGCATGGAATATTCTCCTATACAAGCGTCGTTCTTTACGTTAATTATACTGCGTGTTTGCAGTTAAATGTACCGGGTGTCCGAGAATTATCTGTACAATTTTTGGCTGTTATTAAAAGTCAACGATGAAGTGTAGAAATTCCAGTGTTGTCCCATTTTACAGAGAATCTCAAGTTTTTTCTGATACCACGTTTTGACAAATTTTTTAGAAATGTACGCGGGTGACAGACATTGATGATTTAAAAGCAAGAATCACAGCTGCTATTGAGCGAATTGATGTGGATATGCTGTAGCGTACATGGCAACATTTGGAGTATCAATTGGATGTTTTGCCAATCACTAATGGTGCACATATCGAATGTTTGTAACAACGTTACTTTAATAAAAGAAACTTTTGAAAATACAGATTCTAAATAATCTTGTTTAAGAATTTTACGTGTGTTATCAAGAATTTTATTAAAAGATGAAATTGTACAGATAATGTTCGGACACACTGGAATTTCTAAAAAACTTGTCAAAACTTGGTATCAGAAAAAACTTAATGAGATTCTCTGTAAAATGGGACAACACTGGAATTTCTACACTTCATGGTTGACTTAACAGCCAAAAATTGTACAGATAATTCTCGGACACCCTGTATATAATGTACAGCATGCGGGAGGTGCCCCTTTGGGGCATTGGTTTCTGGTGTATGTAGAAGAATTACGGCATTTGAATGAGTGAGGCCCATGGTGTAATGGTTATCATATCTGACTGGCAATCGGAAGATCCCAGGTTCAATTCCCGGGTGGTTACCTCATTTTTTCATTTGTTTCGTTCTCTCTCTCTCATCTTGCGCGGAATATTCTCCTATACAAGCATCGTTCTTTACGTTAATTATACTGCGTGTTTGCAGTTAAATGTATATAATGTATGGCATGCGGGAGGTGCCCCTTTGGGGCATTGGTTTCTGCGCGTATGTAGAAGAATTACAGCATTTGAATGAGTGAGGCCCATGGTGTAATGGTTATCATATCTGACCGGCAATCTGAAGATCCCGGGTTCGATTCCCGGGTGGTTACCTCATTTTTTCATTTGTTTCGTTCTCTCTCTCTCATCTTGCATGGAATATTCTCCTATACAAGCGTCGTTCTTTACGTTAATTATACTGCGTGTTTGCAGTTAAATGTACCGGGTGTCCGAGAATTATCTGTACAATTTTTGGCTGTTATTAAAAGTCAACGATGAAGTGTAGAAATTCCAGTGTTGTCCCATTTTACAGAGAATCTCAAGTTTTTTCTGATACCACGTTTTGACAAGTTTTTTAGAAATGTACGCGGGTGACAGACATTGATGATTTAAAAGCAAGAATCACAGCTGCTATTGAGCGAATTGATGTGGATATGCTGTAGCGTACATGGCAACATTTGGAGTATCAATTGGATGTTTTGCCAATCACTAATGGTGCACATATCGAATGTTTGTAACAACGTTACTTTAATAAAAGAAACTTTTGAAAATACAGATTCTAAATAATCTTGTTTAAGAATTTTACGTGTGTTATCAAGAATTTTATTAAAAGATGAAATTGTACAGATAATGTTCGGACACACTGGAATTTCTAAAAAACTTGTCAAAACTTGGTATCAGAAAAAACTTAATGAGATTCTCTGTAAAATGGGACAACACTGGAATTTCTACACTTCATGGTTGACTTAACAGCCAAAAATTGTACAGATAATTCTCGGACACCCTGTATATAATGTACAGCATGCGGGAGGTGCCCCTTTGGGGCATTGGTTTCTGCGTGTATGTAGAAGAATTACGGCATTTGAATGAGTGAGGCCCATGGTGTAATGGTTATCATATCTGACTGGCAATCGGAAGATCCCAGGTTCAATTCCCGGGTGGTTACCTCATTTTTTCATTTGTTTCGTTCTCTCTCTCTCATCTTGCGCGGAATATTCTCCTATACAAGCATCGTTCTTTACGTTAATTATACTGCGTGTTTGCAGTTAAATGTATATAATGTATGGCATGCGGGAGGTGCCCCTTTGGGGCATTGGTTTCTGCGCGTATGTAGAAGAATTACAGCATTTGAATGAGTGAGGCCCATGGTGTAATGGTTATCATATCTGACCGGCAATCTGAAGATCCCGGGTTCGATTCCCGGGTGGTTACCTCATTTTTTCATTTGTTTCGTTCTCTCTCTCTCATCTTGCGCGGAATATTCTCCTATACAAGCGTTGTTCTTTACGTTAATTATACTGCATGTTTGCAGTTAAATGTGTGTGTATATATATATATATATTTTTTTTTTCCTGAACTGTACTAGAAAGTATTCAGATACATTTACTTACTTCAATAAGTGTTACTTGGCTACCAAAGCTTAAAATAGCTTGTTTTGTAGGTCCATGTCCACAGTCTTGAGATACAATGATGGGAAACCTTTCCTGAGAAGGTCTATATTTGATCAACAAGTCCAATGACCTCCTAATGGCTGCTTCCCTGTTACACGCAATTATAAGAATGGGCAAGACTGGTCCTTCTGTAAGGGCTAAGTTTGCGCTTCCAACATTGTCCTTAAGGAAAAGAAAAATAGATTTAGCTTACAATAAACTGTCAGACTGCTTGGAGTAGGGTATTTGTTGTGAGCAGACTAATGTTAATTCAGGAAGAAACTGATAAACCTCCGCATTTATGCCTTGCCATAGTCAATTAAGTCTGGTAGCTCTGGTAAGGGAACAGCAAAACAACACATTTATTGAAATGCTGTGAAGGCCTGAGTTTAACTCCTACTGCCACCAACTCTAATTGGCCCAGGCTCAAATGATTCTTAGAGTTCATGACTAGCCCTACCTCCATGGGGGAACATGGGAACTCCAGCCATTACTTTTTCTATCTTTTTTGTACCATATAAATGGTAAATACATGAAAAATACCTGAAGTTCTAGAATAAAGCAAAAGAAAGTGCAAGTATTTATAAGCAGTCTGTCATATCAAATCCATCCATCCATAAAATCTACAATAAGAAACATTACCTCCTTAGCCTCAATTTCACTATGTAAACTGCTCTTCTTTTCAAGTTCATCTTTATGTTTTTGCAAATTCCGTAATTTATCAAGGAGGGAGTTGTAAAAATTGGACTGTTTCTTCAATTCTGCTTCAAGCTTGTCAATCTGTGAATCAATATCTTGAGACTTCTGGAAATTACAGAATTTCTCATGCAAGCTTTAATTTACAGCTCTAGGGAAATCAAGCTTCATAAATGCAGCTAATCATTATTTTACAATTCAGTTTATATGTATGCAATGGGCTTTATATAGATATATAAAACTGATTAAGGAAAATTAACTTTCTTTTATCATTAGCTTACCAATTTTTGATGAAATATAGCTAAGTACTAAAAATTAGGGTACATAGAGCAAGTAGCAGAGGCTTGGTTACCATCCACCAATAAACAAAATTCTTTTGTCTCTGAGCTTATGCTTAACAGATAATTTTTGAAGCAAAATGTAAATTTCCCATCAAATAGGCTTAAATTAATTATATATAATACAGTAGTTCCTCATTTTACGCAAGGGATGCATTCCTGGAAATCTTTGTGCAGGGTGAAATTGCATAAAACAAAAATGGTTTTCCCAGTGATTTAAAGCTAAATAAAATATTAAAGATGCATTCTAATCAGTACTTATATGTTATCATAAACCCAATACTGTGCGTGTAAACCCATGTTTAAACCCTGTTCCCTCTGTAAATAACAACCAAATACCTACTGTACATATTACAAAAGAATAATAGCATGGATGATATATAAAGATAAAATTAATCAAAATAATTAACCTTTTCAGGGTTTGCGTAGAACTACATCCGAGCGTGGAAGCATGAGGAATACATTACATGGTAAAGTGAATTTCCTCAATGAG
This sequence comes from Bathynomus jamesi, assembly GCA_023014485.1. Classification (NCBI taxonomy): domain Eukaryota; kingdom Metazoa; phylum Arthropoda; class Malacostraca; order Isopoda; family Cirolanidae; genus Bathynomus; species Bathynomus jamesi. The sequence goes on along the minus strand of JAJOZX010000658.1, from coordinate 465,471 downwards.
TTGCATTGGCAATTACTTTAATCCAAAAAATGTCTGTGTAAAGCGAAAAGTGTTCCCTACTTGTTCAATGGTGTTAATCCGAAAAAACGTAAAACAAACATTCGTAAAACAAGGCACTGCTGTACACCCTGTTTCATACAAATCTAAATAATAATTGTGTTCCTCTTTAAACATTGCTCAAATTTTGTAATAAACTATTTAATTATCTTTCACCCTCTCTATGACCTCCAATCCTTCAAATGCAGTGGCCAGTCATCTCAAAAACCTGGACCTTGATTTTGGCTCCTTTCTTCTATTTGGGGGGAGGGGGGCATTCGCCCTTCGTCCCTCCTTCCTGCATAAAAAAAAGTAATGAGGTTCAAATTCCAATGGAATGAGATGATAAATGTTTATAATTATTTACTGCCAACCTTAACCAAGTTGAATGATTATGAATTTAATTTCAATGATGGTAAGTTATGTTACTTTGTTGTGAATATAAAATATGCAAGTACTAATCAATCAGAGTAGGTATCCATACTGTAAGGAAAGGATAATCTATTAGTAACAAACATTAAACCAGCAACTGTAATTGATTAAATTTTCAACTTTAACCACGGGGCATTCCAGGAGAGATCACCCAATGCATGTCACCACTCTGACTCGGATTTTGATGAAAATTGACATATGGGCCCTGGGGTTCTTCCGGGTGCTGATTTCATTAGTCAAAATAAAAAAGTTCCATGTCCCATAGTTTTTGAGATATGGGCCCCCACTTTACCACCTAACTTTAATGGCCAATAACTCCCAAACATCTTACTGGAGACCTATAAAACTATACATTTTTAGAATCAGCATGAAGAGATCTATTAAATGATACTACATTCAAATGTGTAGAACAATAATGAAAATTTTCCCCCTTTTCTTATTTTTCTTTTTGACCCCCCCCCTAGGCAGTGAAAAAAAAAAAAAAATCATTTATTAAACTTCCATTAATTGTTAAAAGATACAAACAATAAAAAACGTGGGTATCAAGTTGCAAGGTATTTTAAAAATTATTGAAAAAATATGTACATTGTGAAATTTTGACATTTTTACACCTGCAGACTAAAATAGAGAACTACAAATGATATATTCACATGGATGAAAATAAACAGCAAAAATACAAATTGAACACACATATTACATCAAGTTCATTCATAATTATATGAGTTTTTTCAACTCATTTTCTGGGAAAACATATTGAATAAGCATTGTTCCTGGCTTTAAAGTTGGTGTGCTTAATAAACTTAAATTTTTCTCTCTTGATATATGGCATGTATCTCTAATTTGTAGAAAGTAATAGTAAACACTATATCCTGATGGGTGCAAAAAGCTAACCTCAGTCATCAAATTCCTCATTATAGAAATTTACAAATCCCAACCATTTCTGATCATTGTTAAGTACAAACTATGTACTCTCCTATTTTCAGATTGACTTCAGCATTATCTTCACCCAGAAAAGCTTTGCTTATAATCCTCACCTCACCAACTTCATCAGAAGACAATTCAAATGTTTTTATGTTATTTGCATTAATAGGTACAAATCTGTGGAATTTTTGTTCCTGTTAGCCGCATACTTTTTTCATATCTGTCACTTAAAAATTTTTCCATAGCTTCAATTTCTTCAGAATTTATTAAAAAAAAATTTATGCTGTCACTTATATTGTTTGAACAAAATTCAAACATGTCTTCTGGTGTTAATATCTTATTTGTGAATGTTCTCTGCATACTCGCTCTGGCTACACATCTTTTCACTATACCCCCAATCCCATCACAAGCGCTCTTACCATGGTTTGTGGCAAAGAAATGGCACTCGCATTCCAGCCCAAAATCTTCTTCATTCTTCATGTTTACAAATGTTAACAAAGTTGAAACGATTTTTATATTGTCCTGCACATCTGTCAGTAAAATAATGTAATTTTTTGATATGAAAGGGATGCACTGTGCATTGGGTATTTTCCCAATGAAAACCTTGGGCTGCATCCTGTACTACAAATGAGTAGTTTTCTGAAAAATCACCAAGAACTACAGCTGTATAACTATTTAAATTATTCTTCAAGTTTTTTAGAAATGCACTCTGATTCTTTGCTATAAAGTGATGATGAGTCAATTTGACAATTTTTGTGCTTAATGAATTTATAAAATCATCTACAGATTCTGTTTTTTCAACCATATTGCATTCATCTGTAGTAACCCATTGTTTATATTTTATTTCCTCACATTCAGGATCATTAACACTTTGAAAAGTAAGCAAAAAATTCTTAATACCTTGTTCTTTCGGACAGAGATTACATATTTGCATCATGCAATTCCTGTTGTTGACATCACACACTACTTTCTCCATAAGAGTTGTGTATTCCAACCCTTTGACACCCAAAGCTGAGAATTGTATTTTGGCATTCTGGTGGTATGTACATACACACACAGAATGGGTACCAGCAGCTTCAGCTAAAACACAATGTCTGGGGCAAAGGCTGGCAAAACTAGAGAAGCCAATTTGGGGACTATCTGGATTATTTTTATAGACTAAAAGCTTCTTTCAGATTCATTAACACCAGTCTTTTCTGCACAGATTCTTTATACCCACTTTCATTTCTGATACTCAGAGTCTTTTGTACCTGGGCACAAATTACTAATTTCATCCGATTCATAAAATTTCTGAACAGAATCTTTAGTACCTTTAGTTATTACTTTTCCTTTTGACATGGATTCAATTTCAGGAATAATTCCAAGTCTTTGTTTTATATTTCTGCTTTTCTTAACTAAATATTCAGTTGTCTGAAATAGATTTATAGTTTTTTATATGATAAATAGAGATAATGTCAATATTTTGAGTTTCCTCTCATAACTGTCAGTAGAATGGAAAGCTTCAACCAGTTCATCCATGAGATGAATCATTGACCTGAAACAAATTCATGAATGTATAATAGCTATAAACAAAACATTAAATATGCATATTAAATTTTTTAGATTATAATATTGATTTCAAGTGTAACAAAATGAGCATTCTTTGAGATAGAGTAAAATTAAACCAAAAATTATTTTGTGACCAAATGAATTCAAAATGATTTAATGGTCCCATTGATCTCCAATCTTTAGGGAGTTGTGCTTCTAGTTTCTACTATCAAAGGTGAATACCTACATTTTGTTTTTATGCTTCAGTTTTAGTTTAGGTATATTCCTACTTAATAATAGCGTATCATTTTAAAATTCATACCTTTGAGTTTCATGATCCAACTTTGTAGCTTTTGATGGGCTTGGGATCTCAATTTCTAAACTTGTTTCTAGCTTTCATTTAAAAGAACAATGTGCTTTTTCTATTGTTTGAATAGCTTTTGCTTCTTTTCTTGAGGAACCCAAACCATCTGAAATTTTTTAATTAATAAATATTTGACTCCATTTGATATACTATATAGACAATAATAATTAATATGTCAACATATTAATTTCATAAGTTTAATAAGTTTAATAAATTTAATATGTCAACATATTAATTTCATTAAGTTTTTCAGCAACTGCTGAAAAACTGTCTTGAAAGGAAATGAATTATAAATAAATAATAAATAAAAAAATTATAAATATAAAAAGTACCTATCATTAAGTACTTACGCTTCTTCACCGGAGTCACAGCAAGACTTTCTAGAACTTGAGAAACCTCTTCTTTGGCATTACTTGATATACTTGGATCATATTCATCGCTTTCTGAAATAACATTATCAGAAGACTGATTGCGATCAGACTCTTCACTTTGTGATGTTGATAGCAACTCTGGTCTCTGGGTCAATAATTTTCTACAGTTGCTACATAGTACAGTATTCCTTTGTAGTTTCCATTTACATCAATCATAAAGTGATTGGCTGATAGTTCTTATATCCTTGTGTATCTTTTTCTTATGTTTTTGTAAAGGATCATCACAGTATCTAACAGGGTTTCGGAGCTGGAGTCGGTGGAGCCAGTGAATTTTGCTTACCTGGAGCCGGAGCAGGAGCCGGAGCCAGAAACCTTGAAAATACGGCTCCATGGTCTGGCTCCGGGCGATATATTGCTACCTAAATTGTTATTTGTTAAATATAGGTTTAGTTGCAAATTATAATTCTTGTAATATATTACGAAAAATGGTACCATAGGATTCTTGGATTTTATGGAGGTGTGGGAGTTGCAGGAATAATCTGCAAATTTCCATTTTTTAACCATTAAATATTTGGGAAGATTTGTCTTAACAACACTTAATTATATAGGTAAAATTTTTTTTATGGCGGTGGAGACCTTAGGTAGGTAGGTACTAACTATTTATCTAAGTAGGTAACTACCTAGATACATACCTAGTAAGGTTGGTCCTTCTGACTTGGATTGAACTATTTTTATTTTTAGGTCAATTATCTTGTATTGCTAAATTTTTTTTTTTTCAGATTCTTTGTAATTTGTACTTGATTCTTTAATTATAATTATCAGTCTATGACCCTTCATAATGGATAGAGATTCAATAAAGAAGTCTGATATATTCAAGTATTTTACTGAAAGTTCAGATAAGAAACACTATGTTTGTATTTGTGAAGTTTCTGATGCTTCGGGAAATATTTCAACGTGTGGAACTAAAATTACCAAGCCTCAAAGCAAAAAGCCTGATGTCTCCTCAAGAGCATATAATTTGAAAAGACACGAGTCGATTACATCCTGAAATATCAAAAATGATGGAAGAAAAGAAGCAAATGCTTGAGCTTTCAAGACCCAGTACTTCTGCCAGTTCAAAAACTAAAGCAAACCAGCAAAACATTACTAAATTTTTGATGTCTCAAAAAGTCACTATCTCAATGACTACAGATAATTTTAAAAATAGCATAATTGAGTTAGTTGTTAAAGATTCTATGCCTCTATCTATGTTTGAAAAGCCAGCTATGCGCAGTCTACTAGAAGAAATGGCTCAGAAATTCAAGATTAGTTTAGATAAAGACAATATCCGTCATTTAGTGATAGAAAAATCAAAAGAAGAAAAATTTGCTCTCAAAGAGCAATTAAAAGGGCGCTTCATATATTTAAAAGTTGATGGTTGCACACGAATACGGACACATTATTTTGCCATCAATGTCCGATTTATTGATGATGATAATAAAATCCTCACCCGCACCATAGCAGTAAAAGATACACATGCTCAGCAAACTAGTGACTACCTGCATGATCTAATTATGAGAACTCTGGAAGAGTACGGCATACCGAAAGAATTTGTGCTCTGCATTGTCAGTGATAATGCATCAAATATGATTAAAACTGTTGAGAAGTTGAATGATAATCAAGAGGCAACTTCAGAAGATGATATACAAACATTTGGTGAACATCATGATGATTCAACAGACACTCAGGAAGTGGCATCTTGTGTAGAAGAAATTGACAGTATTGTATCTGAAATTTCACACTTCTCCAGAATCAACCACATGCGTTGTGGTGCACATACCTTGCAACTTGCTATTTGCGATGGATTGAGAGATAAACATGCTACCTCTCTCATAGGTAAGTTGAGACAGGTTGTAGTAGCAGCAAGAAACCCAAAAGTGGAAGAAATAATTAAAAGACGTGCAGGCAAGGTTGCTATTTTAGATCAACCTACTCGATGGGGCAGCACTTATTTAATGATAGAGCGCTTATTAGAATTAAAACCTGTACTCTTGGACATGGCAAATTCAAATGTGAATCTTTCAGAAATAATGTGGGAACAAGCAAGAAGATTGGAAAGAGTACTGTACCAGCCATATATAGTAACAAAAAAAATTCAAAGTGAAGATTTGACTCCCGGTCAATTTTTGAAAGAGTGGAAATCTTTGATGTATTTTCTTTCCAAGATAGAAGGCACCATAGCTGATGACATTAAAAGTTCCATGGAAAGGAGAGAAAATATTTTACTTGATAATGAAGTATTGCTTGCTGCTGTTTATATAGATCCTAGATATAGATGCTTATTAACATCTGAACAGGTAGTTAAAGCCAAGGATGCCCTATGCAATATAGCAATCAGAATGAAAAGTAACCTAGACCTTTCAAATAAAGTCTCTCTATTAAGAGAGGAATGTGGAACCGAGATTATTGCATCATCATCAAATTCATCATCTCCTTCCACCACTTCTGATGTCAGCGAGTTTGATTTTGAAAAAATTATTGATATTCAACATGGTAAGAAATCAAAACATCCTCGTTTAGAAAGTGAACTAATACCACCTCTCAGTCCAATGTGTACCCTCAAATTGCAAGTTGAGGAATCTTTTCCTGAGATTGAAAAATTTGACCGTTCGTCAAAACTGTCTTTTGAACAAGTAATAGAAAGGTATCCTAAAGTTATGAGAGATGTTGCAAATCTTCTAGTAGCTATGCCTTCAACACAAGTCAGTGTTGAACGGCTATTTTCAGCACTGAAAATTTTAAAATCTGATTTAAGGGCACGTATGAAAGAAGATATTGTTGAGGCTATATTATTTTTAAGAACAAATGTTTATAGGGTCATTCTCTGTCAGATCAACCAAAAAAAATTGAAATTAACACCCTCATCTCTCATATTTTGCTGAAATTTGGTTTATAGGGAGTTTGTGAGCCCTGAATCCATTTCTGAAATTATAAGGTCAATCCGACCAACAGTTCAAGAGATATGACCTCGGGCAATTTGAGGTCACTCGCGAGGTTACTAACATTTGGCGAGCCATAACTTGGGTAATAATTGTCATAATTATATAAAAGTATATATATTTAGAATCAGAAAACGACAAGGAATCCAAATATGCAAGTTTTAGAACTCTAGGTTGAAAAATAAAAAAGTTACACTGTAACCAAAATTTGAGGTCACGATTTGACCTCTGGGGTATCAAATGAGAATTTTTTTTTAAATGTAAAAAATGAAGGCATAGGCATTGGCTATTAGAATCAGCAAAAAAAAGTTTGTTTATGTTAGTATTTTTCATGTAACTAACATATAAGTGAACACCATATTCATAAGTTGTGCGTCAATTCTACCTATTTTTTCACACTTAAGCTCATAATTTGACCTATAGAAATTAAAATTACATTTTTTATAGATATAAAAAACAAAGTCAGAGTTCTTGACTAATAGAAACAATCATAAAAAGTTTGTTTATGTTGGTACTTTTCATGTAACTAACTTATAAGTGAACACCATATTTATAAATTGCTTGTCATTTCAAGGAATTTTTATATCTTAGCTATCAATTTGACCTCAAGCTCCAAGAATTTAATAAAAATTGTATTTCACTGCTAATCTACACTGGCAATAATAGTTATAATAGTGAAAGGGGAAGACTAAGCTCACATGTAGCCTAAACAAACCTGTTGAAACATGTTGCTACTTGTCTAAGTGCAGAATCAACACAGATAGTTGCAAAATTCCTTGTCTACAGGTTAGTACAGTTCCAGCCAGCACTGTGGGTGGCTGGTGGGTATGGTGTTTTAATGAGCCTCAGAGACTATCAAGGCCTAAAATATTAAGTGTGTATAGCTATATATTTTCTAAAAAATATATATTACCTAATTGTAAATCCTATATCTTTACAGATCAAAATACAATGGTTCGGCACTTGAAATACTGCCAGGACCCTATTCAAAAACACAAGAAACGCATAACAATCAATCTTAGAAAAGTGACTGATGTACTTGTTGAAAAATGTGCTGGAAGAGTGAAAAAAGACTCATTGTTGTGTGTGAACTGCTGGACACTGATAATGAAAAACCCCACTATACTTAGTACCACTGAAAACAACGAGTCTGAGCAGGATTCAAATGAATCATCTACTATCAGTGGCTTGAGTAACATCTCTTCAATTCAAGATCTGGACAATGACAGTGATTGCTTGATAAAGGAAAATCCTTCAACTTCAGTTGAACCAGTTCTAGCATTTCTGGACCAAACACCAGTTAAAAAAAGTAAGTAATAAATTTTTAAAAATTTAAAAAAAAAAAAAATATAATAACTTATACTTTACTACAAGGTCTGTTTGATCTACTATATAGCCAATTATATAGCATTTAAGGTACTATAATTAATATTTAATTACTAATATTCAGGTGTGTGAAACCTTTTTTTCTGTTCTTTTCAGAAGGGCTGTCATTAAGCCAGAAAAAGCGCAAGGCTCGTGGTAAGCTATCATCTGCTCAGAAACACCTGAAGGAGAGGCTAGAACTCAGTTATGGTGTTCAAATTACCGAGGAGGTAAGTGATACTTCAAAACCTGAAACTAAATGAAAAACATCTAGACAAATTAATGAATGAATTGAAACAGTCATTCCTGGAGAGCAAATGTCACATCACAAACTACAAATATTGACACTCTCACCATACACAATTGAAAAAACAGCTAGTTTCTTTCAAACTACAACATACATGGTGAAAAGAAGCCGTTCACTTAAATCAGAACATGGAATCCTTCCGAAGATTCCACTAATGAGCAAAGGAAAAGTGATATCTGAAGAACACAAAGATATAGTTAGAAGATTCTATGAGTCAGAAGAGGTTAGTCGTATGTGTCCTGGCCAAAAGGATTGCGTGAAAGTTATCAGTGCTGAAGGTGCAATGAAGGTGCAAAAACGATTGGTCCTCGGGAATTTAAGAGAGATGTTTGAACTATATAAAAATGATGAAAAGAATCCCAAAATAGGATTTTCCACATTTGCAAAATTACAGCCATCATATTGTGTGCTTGCCAGTAGTGGTGGGACTCATTCTGTCTGTGTCTGCACATACCATCAAAATCCAAAATTGCAGCTGGCTGCATTGGGAGAAAGAGGTCTTTCATACAAGGATCTTATGGATTACAGTGTCTGCAGTACAGAAAGAGAGACTTGCATGATGCAACTTTGCAATGATTGCCCAAGAGAAGAGGGTGTCCTGGATTTTCTTGAGTTACTTGACAGTGTGAAATCAGCTCCAAATGAAATATCTTACAAGCAATGGGTGACTGTTGACCGTTGTACAATGGTTGATAAGGTGGAGCCACTTCATGAATACTTATCATCCCTAAGCATGAAAATATCCCGCATGGTTCGTCATCACTTTGTTGCTCAGCAACAATCACAGTACTTCAAGCAGTTGAAAGAAACACTACCACCTCAGAGCGAGGTAGTTATAGTAGGTGATTTCTCTGAGAATTATTCTTTCATTGTCCAGGATGCTGCCCAAGGGTTTCACTGGGACAATTCACAGTGTACAGTTCACCCTTTTGTCATCTATTATAGATCATCTGCAGACCAGGAGCTTAGCCATTTTAGTGTCTGTTTCTTATCTGCATCACTAAAACACAACACTATAATGGTTTACTCATTCATATTGAAGCTTATGACATATGTTAAATTCAGATGCCCACAATTGAAGAAGGTGCACTATTTCTCAGATGGATGTGCTGGCCAATATAAGAACAGATACAACTTCACAAATCTCTGTTACCATGAAGAGGATTTTGGTCTGTCTTGTGAATGGCACTTCTTTGCTACATCCCATGGCAAAAATGCATGTGATGGGATTGGAGGAACAGTGAAAAGAGCTACTGCTCGTGCCAGTTTGCAGAGAACTACAGAGAGGCAAATTCTTACACCAGAACACATGTTTCAGTTTTGTGAAGAAAACTTGAGCAAGAAGATAAATTTTTTCTTTGTAACTACAGCTGATTTGAAAGATGCAGAAGAACGGTTGGAACATCGATTCAAGGATAGTAGGGCTATTCCTGGAACTCAGAAATATCATAGATTTGTTCCCCTAAACAAGGAAGAACTGATGGTGTATCCCATTTCAAGTGGCATTGGAGAAAAGAAAAGAATAAGGAAAAGTCATTTTACTAATGAACCTGCAATGCTTGGTAACCTAAAATGTGTCAAACCAGGAGAGTATGTTGGCTGCATTTATGACATGCAAGTTTGGTATGGAATTGTGGAGGAATATTGTGAAGAGTTTGATGATTTCACTGTGAACTTTCTACATCCCTCTGGGTCATCAGGATCAAGTGCATATTATTATCCATCAAACAAGGATTCATGTGCAGTGCCAGGACATCATATATTAACTGTAATGAGTTGTCCTACCCTAGAGGAGGCAGCAGAATTCAATACATTTTTCCACAAAAAGAAATTGATGAGAGCATCGAGCATGCAAAAATTGTATTAGGCTAGCACATGAATCCTCTAAGTAGGTCTTCCCCTTTCACTATTATAACTATTATTGCCAGTGTAGATTAGCAGTGAAATACAATTTTACATTTTTTGCCTTTGTTTTATATCTATAAAAAAATGTAATTTTAATTTCTATAGGTCAAATTATGAGCTTAAGTGTGAAAAAATAGGTAGAATTGACGCACAACTTATGAATATGGTGTTCACTTATATGTTAGTTACATGAAAAATACTAACATAGACAAACTTTTTTTGCTGATTCTAATAGCCAATGCCTATACCTTCATTTTTTACAAAAAAAAATTCTCATTTGATACCCCAGAGGTCAAATCGTGACCTCAAATTTTGGTTACAGTGTAACTTTTTTATTTTTCAACCTAGAGTTCTAAAACTTGCATATTTGGATTCCTTGTCGTTTTCTGATTCTAAATATATATACTTTTATATAATTGTGACCATTATTACCCAAGTTATGGGTCGCCAAATGTTAGTGACCTCGCAAGTGACCTCAAATTTCCCGAGGTCATATCTCTTGAACCGTTGGTCGGATTGACCTTATAATTTCAGAAATGGATTCAGAGCCCACAAACTCCCTATAAACCAAATTTCAGCAAAATCTGAGAGATGAGGGTGTTAGGCACTGGTTGATCTGACAGAGAATGACCCTATAAGTAAACTTAGATAAATAATTTTAATTCATAATTTTTTTTATGGAAACAGATTTACAAGGAGAATATCTTGATTTTATGTTTAAAAATTAGTTTCCTACCTTAGCTACATTAGTAAAAATTTCTGCAAAAGTTATTATTTTGCTTTCATTTTTTAATACAAGGAGTATTATGATTTATGATACTGTAAATGTATCATTGAATTTGCAAACTTTTTAATTTTTTAATATGTAGTTTGAACTTTAAAGATAAAGTCTGATTTAAGGTTACACTTAAAAAAATATAATTGAGGCCATCTTGTTTTAAAAAAAAAAATTATAAATAAACTTAGTAATTTTCATTTTCAATTATTTTAAAAACAGATTTACAAGAAGAATATCTTGATTTTATGTTTAAAATTAGTTTGATTATACCTTAGCTAGAATAAAAAAAATTTTGCATTAGTTTTCATTTGTTAATCCAAGGAGTAGTATTGATTTTATAAGCGTAGGGTAAATGATTTTGTAAATTTTCTTTTATAATATGTATTAGTAGTTTGAACTTTTGACTTTTAGTTGAATTGCTTTTGTTAATTAAATTACAAAACTTTTTGACTAAAAGAAAATCTCTTTTTAAGTAAATAATATAACCTATTAAAAATTTAAAAACTGAATTTTTTGAAATATTCAGCTCTTTTTCAAGCCAAGTTGGCTTTCATGAAGCTTTCAAGTTTCAACACTTAAAAAAAGATGCATATATTATCTCAGAAAGTTTGATTGTTACTATTTTCCATACGAGAATTCTTAAGTTTGAACTTTGAACTAATTAGGAGGCAAGTTTCTCTAATTTATATAAGCTACCATTGTTAATAAATATTCAATATCATTTAGTTTTCATCATTTTCCTTTAGTTATTTAAATAACTTCATTCTATCATTATATTTGCCTAATTTAAAATCATAAGAAATTTAAATTTTGAGTATTAAAGTGATTTAATAATAAAATATTTTTGTGCAATATTTTAAATTGGACAATTAGTTATATAAATCTAGATATTTATTTTATAATTAACAGAATTTACTATAAAAGAGCCGGAGCCAGACTAAAAAATTTCTGCTCCGGAGCCGGAGCCAGAAGTTTTTTTACCGGCTCTGAAACCCTGATATCTAACCATTTTTCATTACTAAAAATACACAATTGTAAATCTCAAAAATAAGATATGATTTGACTCAAAATAAGCACATCTGTAATAAAAATAAGCATAATTAGCAAACATTTGAGAGAGAGACTGCGTGAATATGAGTTATACATAGGATGTAAATATATCATTTGTAGTTCTCTATTATAGTCTGTGTAAAAACGTCAAAATTTCAATGTACAATGTACAAATGTCAATGTACATATTTTTTCAATAATTTTTAAAATATCTTGCAACTTGATACCCACATTTTTTATTATTTGTATCTTTTTAACAATTAATGGAAGTTTAATAAATGAAAAATTTTTTTTTGGATTTCACTGTCTAGGTGGGGTGGGGGTCAAAAAGAAAAAAAGAGGGGGGGTGGAATTTTCATTATTGTTCTACACATTTGAATGTGGTATCATTTAATAGATCTCTTCATGCTGATTCTAAAAATGTATAGTTTTATAGGTCTACAACAAGATGTTTGGGAGTTATTGGCCATTAAAATTACATGGTAAAGTTGGGCCCCCAAGATTTTGGGGGCCCATATCTCAAAAACTATGGGTCATAGAACTTTTTTATTTGAACCAGTGAAATCAGCACCTGGAAGAACCCCATATGTCAATTTTCATTAAAACCTGGGTCAGAGTGGTGACAAATTTTTTTTAATTTTTGGGTGATTTGTCCTAGAATGCCCCCCACCACTTGTCAAAACTTCCTTTCTGAGGATGTACAATGTACAAAGTGACTGTCACTATCACTAACTACTCTGAGAGATGTCAGGCTGGAAATATTCTTATTTCCAAATGATGCAATGATGCAGTTAGCCTCGTACAATACAGATTAGATTGTATTAAAATAACTAGACACCTAGCTTGAGAAGCTACTACCTCTAACATTTAAGTTAGACATGTGGTTGATTATAAAATTTGATTATGATTATGGTTATGGTTATGATTACAGGTCTGACAAAATCTTAATTATGATTATAATCATGATTATGGCCTTGAAAATTCTTGATTATGATTATACTCATGATTATGGGCCTTCAAAAAATCTTGATTAGGATTATAATTACAATTCAAATAAAAACTGTCATTGATTACAGCATTTTCTAATGTTGATTATGATTTCATTATGACTATGGCATTTCAAAGTAGTTGATTAGATTATGATTACAGTGTGATTATGCGATTATAATCATAATCAACCCCATGTCTGATTTAAGTAATATTAAACAAAATAAACAACTTACCAATGCTTTCAGTTGAGTGGCAGAAGACTGGTTAGAGGGTTGCCTTTTAAGGAACACATAAATGCCAATAACCCATCCTACAAACACCAACTTCAACAACAGAAGGTGGTTTTTATGCATTGCTTCAGAGACATTACATTAATAATTGTAAATATTTCTTGGATTTTTTGTAATAAAATAATTAGGTCTATGGTATGAAAAATGTTTTTCTACGTGTCACTACTGACATTGTGAATGAGATTCCTTGTATTAAGAAAAACAATATATAAATAAAGCAAGAGAAATAAGCTAAGTAAATAATCTTTAAGGCATCTGTGAAAATATATATATATATATTTTTTTTTTTTAGTTCAGGAAGAACCGATTCGCCTCTATTTAAAGGGCATATCTCAGCGGAAAAACAAAGAAAAAGTGAGAGGAAAGACAGAGGAAAAAGAAAGGGTGGAGGGGACAGTCGAAGTGGAAAAAGACGAAGGATGACAAGGACTGCAGGGTCGAGCCCCATCATCCTTGGGTGCTAGGGCCGGGAGGGCGCACGTGAAACCTCCAGGAACAAGCACGTACAAACGAGCACAAAGAGCACTCAAGAGCACGAGCTTAGAACCCCCTTGCGGGGATATATATATATATATATATATATATATATACACAAACTCAGAATGGCCCCTGAGAAATTTATATGTTAAACACAGACCCTGCATGGAACAAGGAACTCTTCTGGGAAAATTAAATCCACTATAGTCCGAATAAGTAATGGTAAATGACAAATACCATAGTTTTTCTTTTTCATGATGCTAGCCCGACGTGGGCAACGGGTCTCTCGCAAAGAGATCCCATAAATATAGCTTCCCTCACCAGCTATCTGCAAAGCAGACAGGATCCAGCTTTGGGACATGGACCTAGGGAAAGCAAGCCCAGTCCCTACATTCAGAACCTCTATATAAGTAAAAGACTCGTTGCATTCACGTCGGATTGAATAAACAAAGAAAAAGGGGTAACTATTGTATTTTTAGCCAAAAAAAAACAAAAACTTAAACCTCAACTGGGACATTGAGCGTCCACTTTTCAAGGCACGTAACACGTCCGTTTAATATACACAAACTCAGAATGGTCCCCTGAGAAATTTATATGTTAAACACAGACCGTGCATGGAACAAGGAACTCTTTTTCTTTGTTTATTCAATCCAACGTGAATGCAACGAGTCTTTTACTTATATAGAGGTTCTGAATGTAGGGACTGGGCTTGCTTTCCCTAGGTCCATGTCCCAAAGCTGGATCCTGTCTGCTTTGCAGATAGCTGGTGAGGGAAGCTATATTTATGGGATCTCTTTGCGAGAGACCCGTTGCCCACGTCGGGCTAGCATCATGAAAAGAAAAACTATGGTATTTGTCATTTACCATTACTTATTCGGACTATAGTGGATTTAATTTTCCCAGAAGAGTTCCTTGTTCCATGCACGGTCTGTGTTTAACATATATATATATATATATTTTATATATATTATATATATATGATGAATAAAACCACGAAGGGAAAAGAAACACAAAGGGGTGCTCAAGCGCTTTCGTCTAATGACATCCTCAGGAACACTGGAGTGAAAGGACAGATCAAGGCAATATATAGGTTACAAAAATAAACATACATACATACATATTCATTATATATACAGGGTGGGCGGAAAGTAGCTCCCTAATTTAAATTACATATAAATTATGTATAAATCGTGATTGTATTGTTATAGTGTGTTCTCTAAAGTGGTACAATTGTAACGGTAATCTTTTTTTCTCTAAAGTGTTCTCTTTGTGTTCTCTAAAGTGGTACAATTGTAACGTTCATTTTTTTTTTTCATTTCAGATTGAAGGGTAACATGGCTGAGCGTTTAACACTGCAGGAGCGTGCCCAGTTGGCAGCACGGTACGAAGTTTGGCAATCTGTCGTTCGAGTTCAAAGATGGTGGCGGGCCATTCACGGACCACGTGCCCAAGTGGACCCGAAAACAATCAAGAACTGCCACTCGAAGCTCATGACCACGGGGTCTGTGGCAGATGTTCGAAGATGTGGTCGCCCTTCGACATCCAGGGCCCAGGAGACGGTGCAGGCAGTTCAGGAAATGTTCGCACGGAGTCCACGAAAGTCAACTCGCCAGGCAGCTCGGGAAAGTGGACTCTCCCGCTACTCAGTGCGAACTGTGCTGAAGAAGGAGCTGAACTGGCGTGCGTGGAAGCCACATTACTGCCAATCTCTCTCGGACGAGGACTGCGACATTCGCATGGAGTTCGGGGAAATCATGCTGGCTTGGCATGAAGACTGGCCCCATCTCTTCCGCAACATCCTCTGGAGCGACGAGGCGGTGTTCCACGTCGGAGGCTTTGTCAACCGCCACAATTGCCACTACTGGGCAGGAGAAGATCCCATGGTTACCGCTGAAAAACGGCAGAATCGGTTCAGTGTAACGGTGTGGTGTGGTATGACCTCAGATCAGGTTGTGGGCCCGCTCCTTCTGCGCAACACCATGAATGCTGAGCGGTACCTTGCTATGTTGCGAAACGAGGTCTGGCCGGTTGTCAGCACATGAGAGAACATCGACGATCTGATATTTATGCAAGATGGCGCCCCTCCACACTTCGCTCTTGTTGTCCGTGAGTGGCTGGATGCCCACTTCCCTGGGCGTTGGATGGGTCGTCGTGGTCCACATCAATGGCCAGCCAGGAGCCATCCTGGCTGGCATCCAGCCACTCACGGACAACAAGAGCGAAGTGCGGAGGGGCGCCATCTTGCATAAATATCAGATCGTCGATGTTCTCCCATGTGCTGACAACCGGCCAGACCTCGTTTCGCAACATAGCAAGGTACCGCTCAGCATTCATGGTGTTGCGCAGAAGGAACGGGCCCACAACCTGATCTGAGGTCATACCACACCACACCGTTACACTGAACCGATTCTGCCGTTTTTCAGCGGTAACCGTGCGACTTCTTTCTTTGGGGGTGGGTAAAGGAAGAAGTCTACCGCACCAAACCGAGGACATTGGAAGAACTGGAGGACCGAATTCGGGAAGTCATGTCCTCCATCCCGCCGGAGTTCCTGCTAAAGTCAGTGGACGCCATTCCTGGGCGGCTCCAGAAGCTGGTGGAAAGAGTTGGAGCCCACATTGAATTTTAGAGAAAACCTACCATGTATGCCTACCATTTCATATTATTTCTTCTGAAATAAATGGATAATATACGTATTTTTTTACCAATCCAAAATAGGGAGCTACTTTCCGCCCACCCTGTATATATATATATATATATATATATATATATATATATAGTAAGCATAGAAAAAATTGTGGGAGTAGCAAACATTTGTATGGGAGATTGACACTTTTAGCACTTCAGCCGACATTCAATATAAATTCAAATGGCTTGTTTATGAAACAGGTCACAAAAGAATAAAGAAATAAAAATAAATATAAATATAAATTGAGAAAAAATTAATTACAAAATAGTGCCTTAGTGATATATATGTCACAGCCTAAATAACCATAAAGAAATAAACCGGCAAATAAAAAAAAACACAAATATATATACATACATACATATATATATATATATATATATATATATATATATATATATATACACATACACATACACATATACATATATATAGTAAGTAAAGAAAAATTGTGGGAGGATAAACACATTTGTATGGGAAAAAATGACACTTTTAGCACTTTGGCCAACCTTCAATATAAATTCAAATGGCTTGTTTATGGAACAGGTCACAAAAGAATAAAGAAATAAAAATAAATATAAATATAAAAAGTGCCTTAGTGATATATATGTCACAGCCAAAATAACCGTAAAGAAATAAACCAACAGATAAAAAACCAAAAATTGTAAGTGGAGTCTACAAATTCAAGCTCAAAAGGGAAGTTTACAATCAGTTTAATAGATGATGCCAAATTGATATATATGTCACAAAGAAATAAAGAAATAAACCAAAAAAAATAAAAAAATAATAAAAAATAATAATAATAAATTGAAAAATAAATTTTAAGAGAGGCACACCAATTTATAAGGGAAAAATTACCACAGGTTTTTTAGTTATTGTCAGAATCATGCATATTATAGTCACAAACGAATAAAAAAGTACAAGTAAATATAAATTAGAAAACAAAATGATGCCTAGATGATATATAAAGAACCATAAAAATATATACAACATATATACAGTATATATACGAAATATAAACGCAATATATACAGAATATATATATATATATATATATATATATATGCATAAGGAAAAAAATTACCAAAGATTTGTTTTTATAATTATTGTCTGAGAAAATGGTAGGTCGCAAAAGAATAAAGAAATAAAAATAAATATAAATTGAAAAAATTACAAATAATACACCTACACATGTATACCCGCATAACCAAATATATATACATATACACACATATATACAAACACACACACACACACATATATATATATACACATACAAGCTTGACCTTCGCGAAATGAGAAATCATCGCGCAGAACCTTTGTGAGGTTGTAAGGTAAGGTAAGGTACATACACATATATATATATAATATATATATATATACACACATACATACATACATATACACACATATACATACACACACATTTAACTGCAATGACCACACATACTCACATATACATACATACACATACACGCATACAGCAAAAAATTGAA
>JAJOZX010000658.1:295000-442500 GCA_023014485.1 Bathynomus jamesi | reverse complement strand
CCCGGGCCGATTCACCACGCCCGCTGGATGGCGAAGGCAATCTACGCCTTGAAGGTCTGGATGTTCCGACAGCAGTTCAAACTCACAGCGAGGGAGGAGAGTGGCCTCCGGAGCATCAGCATCTTCGTCTGTCGGGTCTACGCCAAGGCGTGGACGGAGGCTCCGATCGCCGCAACTGCCCCCCGAAATGACTTCGCCCTCCTCAAGGACCTGCTGGCCTACTCTGACATCAACCCTGCGGTGGCCAAGGCGGCGCTGACCAAGTTCCAGAACCACCTCTGGTACCTGTCGGAGGAGCTGGTGGCGCTGGTGCTGTTCGATCCGGGGATCGCCGTCGATCAGAAGAGGAAGATCATCGCCTCTCTCCACGACCAGGTCGGTGAGGAGTCCCCGGCGAAGCGGCCCACGCTGCCAAACCGAGTACTCGCCGGGCTTCAGTTGGAAGACCTGGCGTCGTCCAACACACAAGGTTTCTTCGAGAAACTTCGACTGGAGGACGGCTTCCTCGAGGTCCACCCGGAGACCTGGCCGAAGCGGGAAGTTTTAAGACAGCGGCAGCACGTGTGGGAGGGCTCGCCGTAATCAACGACCATGCCGAGCGAGGAGTTGCCCTCGTCCAAGAGTACAACTGGACGCTCACCCACAACGAGGAGCAACTCCAGTTCCTCCTGCAAGTCGTCGCTCGCCACCGCTGCCAGTTTCCGGACTCTCGGAAGCGAACCCTACAGACCCAGGATCGCTAACCGGGCAACAACTGCAACCAGGCAACAACTGCAACCAGGCAACAACTCCGGGGGTAAAAGTTCAAGGTCGATGAGGGAGGGGTAAACGTTGTCCGATTTAATAAAAAATTCAACTAGAGAGTTTTCTCAACCATTCGAATGATTTCCGGGGGTGGGAGCTGAAACTTCCCAACTTTGAATTTTAAGGACCACCCTAATATATATATATATATATATATATTTTTTTTTTGAGGGTACTGATTAAGTTTCTGCTTATGAACAGGACTTCCTATAAAGATACATATAAATTGTATCTACACCCATTAAAATACCATATTTTTCGGTGTATAAGATGCACCTTTGTATAAAACACCCCCCTATTTTCAAGGCCTTTTTTCAGGAAAAAAATTTAACCAACTGCCTAGTTGTCAGAAAATGTCCGTAATTTCCTACCAGTGAGGCTGACTTTTGTTGAAGCCCTCCATCAAAAGTATGGTGATACATTTTCTTTCACCCATACTCATTATAAGAAAATAGTATTAAGTATATAGGAGACTATATATTATGAAACATAAAAGTAAATCATTATGCAATACATACTGTTTTTCTTGTTATCAGTGGGTTGGGAAGAGTAGAAACTTAGTGTAAAATTGGCCAAACCAACTAAGAGATGATGAATTTTTGTAAAAATCCATCAGTTCTTCTAGCCTATATAAAGGTAATATTATGACCTTTGGTGTATAGGACGCAGGGTGATTTTGAGACCCCTTTTTTTTGGGAAAAAAAGTGCATCTTATACACCGAAAAATATGGTAAATAAACTATCAAAGGTTTATTTTCATTGGATGATGTATGACTGCCAGATCTAGGGGTATAATTTTTAACAATTGACATTAATTGATGAATTACATGAGTTATAGCTCAAAAATCAATTACAATTACCTTTATTTTTATTTTATTTTGAATCAATTACAATTAAGGGAAATTAGGATCAATTAATTAAAAATATAATTATAATTATTTAGTATATCCAACCCTGTTAAAAGCTATTTTTGCTTAGAGCAGTTTTGTATTTACAGACAGCTGTATCATATATTTATCCAATATGTACACATATTGAGGAGTCCAGGCATTATTCTAAATTCACCCTAGGGCTCCACTACTTTTATTTCCTTTGGATGTTGAAAAATAAATAATTTTAATGCCAGGTTGGGTTTTGGACTTGACATGGCATAAATTAAGTCCTCCTTTCTTATCAAGGAACTACCACCTTTGTGGAAAATAATAATTATTTGGACTTCCTGAAGAGGTCAAGAAGTTAATTTGATAATTACTACAGTAAACACCTCTGAAGTATCTCAAATTATTACAAGCCAAACTTTAGGCAACATATTGGCCAGTATGATACTCTTTGTCTTCACTGTCATTGTTGACTGGCAGATTGCTCACATCCTGGGATCCCACTATAGCATGGAACTCGGTATCAATGCTGGGCAACCGCACACCAAATGGGAGGTTCGCACCCGCACTTCCACACCCGCACTTTAGCCTCTTCCGCACCCGCACTGCCGCACACCTCTAAGTTTTCGCACTTCCGCACAACCACACCTGCACCCTATTTACATATATAAAGTTTTATCGCAAGGAAATATATAAGTTTCCATTAATATATTAATACTTTTATAAACTTTTATTTAATATTTAATTGTGAAAATAAAGTTTTAATACAATAAAGTCATTTTTTTGTTATGAGAGGTCAGAAAATTACTAGAATACAATATCATTTAATTTTATTTTATACTAATACTATATTACTTTATTCACAGCTACTCAAATACAAAAGATACAATACAATACAAAAGTAAAAAAGTGTATTTAGCTATGTGTGCGGACCAATCCGCACACCTTCCGCACCCGCACCTTTTTACCGAGGTGACCGCACACCGCACCTCTGCCCACCATTTCGCACTTCCGCACAGTGCGAATGTGCGGAGGTGCGGAAGGTGTGCAGAACTTGCCCAGCACTGCTCGGTATAATGTGGATTGGTCTTGGACCCCATCATGGATCTGTATATTCTCATTTTTGTTACTACATAATGTAAAACAAATACTGTAAAATTTAATTTACTGTACATATTTGATTCTCTTCTTCATTTTGTTATCAGAAGTCTGTTTGTTTATATGTAGCTCTGCATTATTCTGGCTACTGACTTGGCACTTTTGAAAGGACCTCATTATAATGCAGTCTCTGTGGACTGCATTATAGCAGGACCCCAGTATAAAATAGTACTGTATCTGAAGTCTGATAAACCTGTATCAGATTCTTTGACCTTGGTACCAGTATGGATAGAAATCAGAAATAAAAATGGTAAAAAAGTTAAAATAGTTGGTATATATATAGGCCACCAGAAGGATGTTCAGTAGTGATGAAAGCCAGTATTGAAAAACTGGTATTTATACCAGTATTGGACAAGAGACACGATACCGGGTTTTCGGTCTTGAAGAACTGCCTATTGTCTTTATTGTGGGAGCAATCAGCAAATGTCAAGTTAACAAAGATTTGGTTTTTGTAGAATTTTGTGGCCAATGTGAGTAGAAATAATGATTTATCTTCATACATATCTTACACATGCAGTATATCTTTGAGGGGCATCATTAGTGTATGTCACAATTTATCATTTATAATATTATGTTATTGACATTATATGATGTGTACATTTTTCTGAAAAGGGAAACTATCATCCAGAACTCTCGCCTTAAACATTTGAAATCGTATAAATACGTATTGAAACATTCAAAAATGTTTTTACATGATTCCAAAACCTTGCGTTGCTTTTTTAGATTCGTTATTGAGTTCATTCAGATTTCTAATTTCGTACTAGAAACTTGCAGTGGTTGACTGATGCGTATATTTCACAAGTTAAATTTTGTAATTTTGTTATGTGCGCATTGCAGTCTTATGATATGGGAATAAGCTATTTGGGTAATTCTACAAGAAATAGACAAATGAAGTACACGGTAACCTCTTCAAAATTCATGAAACTTGGTGTGAGGGTTGGTTTAGGTCCAAATTACAAATTTCTGAATTTTTTTGAAAATTGGTCAAATTTTATGGCTTGACCAAATTTTGGTCAAGGGTCATTCTCTGTCAGATCAACCAAAAAAAATTGAAATTAACACCCTCATCTCTCATATTTTGCTGAAATTTGGTTTATAGGGAGTTTGTGAGCCCTGAATCCATTTCTGAAATTATAAGGTCAATCCGACCAACGGTTCAAGAGATATGACCTCGGGCAATTTGAGGTCACTCGCGAGGTTACTAACATTTGGCGAGCCATAACTTGGGTAATAATTGTCATAATTATATAAAAGTATATATATTTAGAATCGGAAAACGACAAGGAATCCAAATATGCAAGTTTTAGAACTCTAGGTTGAAAAATAAAAAAGTTACACTGTAACCAAAATTTGAGGTCACGATTTGACCTCTGGGGTATCAAATGAGAATTTTTTTTTTAAATGTAAAAAATGAAGGCATAGGCATTGGCTATTAGAATCAGCAAAAAAAAGTTTGTTTATGTTAGTATTTTTCATGTAACTAACATATAAGTGAACATATTCATAAGTTGTGCGTCAATTCTACCTATTTTTTCACACTTAAGCTCATAATTTGACCTATAGAAATTAAAATTACATTTTTTATAGATATAAAAAACAAAGTCAGAGTTCTTGACTAATAGAAACAATCATAAAAAGTTTGTTTATGTTGGTACTTTTCATGTAACTAACTTATAAGTGAACACCATATTTATAAATTGCTTGTCATTTCAAGGAATTTTTATATCTTAGCTATCAATTTGACCTCAAGCTCCAAGAATTTAATAAGATTGTATTTCACTGCTAATCTACACTGGCAATAATAGTTATAATAGTGAAAGGGGAAGACTAAGCTCACATGTAGCCTAAACAAACCTGTTGAAACATGTTGCTACTTGTCTAAGTGCAGAATCAACACAGATAGTTGCAAATTCCTTGTCTACAGGTTAGTACAGTTCCAGCCAGCACTGTGGGTGGCTGGTGGGTATGGTGTTTTAATGAGCCTCAGAGACTATCAAGGCCTAAATATTAAGTGTGTATAGCTATATATTTTCTAAAAAATATATTACCTAATTGTAAATCCTATATCTTTACAGATCAAAATACAATGGTTCGGCACTTGAAATACTGCCAGGACCCTATTCAAAAACACAAGAAACGCATAACAATCAATCTTAGAAAAGTGACTGATGTACTTGTTGAAAAATGTGCTGGAAGAGTGAAAAAAGACTCATTGTTGTGTGTGAACTGCTGGACACTGATAATGAAAAACCCCACTATACTTAGTACCACTGAAAACAACGAGTCTGAGCAGGATTCAAATGAATCATCTACTATCAGTGGCTTGAGTAACATCTCTTCAATTCAAGATCTGGACAATGACAGTGATTGCTTGATAAAGGAAAATCCTTCAACTTCAGTTGAACCAGTTCTAGCATTTCTGGACCAAACCACCATTAAAAAAAGTAAGTAATAAATTAATATAATAACTTATACTTTACTACAAGGTCTGTTTGATCTACTATATAGCCAATTATATAGCATTTAAGGTACTATAATTAATATTTAATTACTAATATTCAGGTGTGTGAAACCTTTTTTTCTGTTCTTTTCAGAAGGGCTGTCATTAAGCCAGAAAAAGCGCAAGGCTCGTGGTAAGCTATCATCTGCTCAGAAACACCTGAAGGAGAGGCTAGAACTCAGTTATGGTGTTCAAATTACCGAGGAGGTAAGTGATACTTCAAAACCTGAAACTAAATATGAAAAACATCTAGAAAAATTAATGAATGAATTGAAACAGTCATTCCTGGAGAGCAAATGTCACCATCACAAACTACAAATATTGACACTCTCACCATACACAATTGAAAAAACAGCTAGTTTCTTTCAAACTACAACATACATGGTGAAAAGAAGCCGTTCACTTAAATCAGAACATGGAATCCTTCCAAAGATTCCACTAATGAGCAAAGGAAAAGTGATATCTGAAGAACACAAAGATATAGTTAGAAGATTCTATGAGTCAGAAGAGGTTAGTCGTATGTGTCCTGGCCAAAAGGATTGCGTGAAAGTTATCAGTGCTGAAGGTGCAATGAGGTGCAAAAACGATTGGTCCTCGGGAATTTAAGAGAGATGTTTGAACTATATAAAAATGATGAAAGAATCCCAAAATAGGATTTTCCACATTTGCAAAATTACGGCCATCATATTGTGTGCTTGCCGGTAGTGGTGGGACTCATTCTGTCTGTGTCTGCACATACCATCAAAATCCAAAATTGCAGCTGGCTGCATTGGGAGAAAGAGGTCTTTCATACAAGGATCTTATGGATTACAGTGTCTGCAGTACAGAAAGAGAGACTTGCATGATGCAACTTTGCAATGACTGCCCAAGAGAAGAGGGTGTCCTGGATTTTCTTGAGTTACTTGACAGTGTGAAATCAGCTCCAAATGAATATCTTACAAGCAATGGGTGACTGTTGACCATTGTACAATGGTTGATAAGGTGGAGACACTTCATGAATACTTATCATCCCTAAGCATGAAATATCCCGCATGGTTCGTCATCACTTTGTTGCTCAGCAACAATCACAGTACTTCAAGCAGTTGAAAGAAACACTACCACCTCAGAGCGAGGTAGTTATAGTAGTGATTTCTCTGAGAATTATTCTTTCATTGTCCAGGATGCTGCCCAAGGGTTTCACTGGGACAATTCACAGTGTACAGTTCACCCTTTTGTCATCTATTATAGATCATCTGCAGACCAGGAACTTAGCCATTTTAGTGTCTGTTTCTTATCTGCATCACTAAAACACAACACTATAATGGTTTACTCATTCATATTGAAGCTTATGACATATGTTAAATTCAGATGCCCACAATTGAAGAAGGTGCACTATTTCTCAGATGGATGTGCTGGCCAATATAAGAACAGATACAACTTCACAAATCTCTGTTACCATGAAGAGGATTTTGGTCTGTCTTGTGAATGGCACTTCTTTGCTACATCCCATGGCAAAAATGCATGTGATGGGATTGGAGGAACAGTGAAAAGAGCTACTGCTCGTGCCAGTTTGCAGAGAACTACAGAGAGGCAAATTCTTACACCAGAACACATGTTTCAGTTTTGTGAAGAAAACTTGAGCAAGAAGATAAATTTTTTCTTTGTAACTACAGCTGATTTGAAAGATGCAGAAGAACGGTTGGAACATCGATTCAAGGATAGTAGGGCTATTCCTGGAACTCAGAAATATCATAGATTTGTTCCCCTAAACAAGGAAGAACTGATGGTGTATCCCATTTCAAGTGGCATTGGAGAAAAGAAAAGAATAAGGAAAAGTCATTTTACTAATGAACCTGCAATGCTTGGTAACCTAAAATGTGTCAAACCAGGAGAGTATGTTGGCTGCATTTATGACATGCAAGTTTGGTATGGAATTGTGGAGAATATTGTGAAGAGTTTGATGATTTCACTGTGAACTTTCTACATCCCTCTGGGTCATCAGGATCAAGTGCATATTATTATCCATCAAACAAGGATTCATGTGCAGTGCCAGGACATCATATATTAACTGTAATGAGTTGTCCTACCCTAAGAGGAGGCAGCAGAATTCAATACATTTTTCCACAAAAAGAAATTGATGAGAGCATCGAGCATGCAAAAATTGTATTAGGCTAGCACATGAATCCTCTAAGTAGGTCTTCCCCTTTCACTATTATAACTATTATTGCCAGTGTAGATTAGCAGTGAAATACAATTTTACATTTTTTGCCTTTGTTTTTATATCTATAAAAAAATGTAATTTTTTAATTTCTATAGGTCAAATTTTGAGCTTAAGTGTGAAAAAATAGGTAGAATTGACGCACAACTTATGAATATGGTGTTCACTTATATGTTAGTTACATGAAAAATACTAACATAGACAAACTTTTTTTTGCTGATTCTAATAGCCAATGCCTATGCCTTCATTTTTTACATTTAAAAAAAAAATTCTCATTTGATACCCCAGAGGTCAAATCGTGACCTCAAATTTTGGTTACAGTGTAACTTTTTTATTTTTCAACCTAGAGTTCTAAAACTTGCATATTTGGATTCCTTGTCATTTTCTGATTCTAAATATATATACTTTTATATAATTGTGACCATTATTACCCAAGTTATGGGTCGCCAAATGTTAGTGACCTCGCAAGTGACCTCAAATTTCCCGAGGTCATATCTCTTGAACCGTTGGTCGGATTGACCTTATAATTTCAGAAATGGATTCAGGGCCTACAAACTCCCTATAAACCAAATTTCAGCAAAATCTGAGAGATGAGGGTGTTAGGCACTGGTTGATCTGACAGAGAATGACCCTCAAATGAAAAAACCAATAATTTTCAAACGTAAATATCTCAGCTCCTAATTATGGTAGTGTAGTAAGTATTAAATGATAAAATATGTAAAATTAACTGTAGTTTCTAAATATGTATCATTTTTTTAGGGTAACAAAAATAAAATTATGATTTTTTGGAATTTTTTTTTTTTTTTTTTGCGATTTGGCAGCGAAGATATCATTTTTCCAAAAAAAGACCAGGAATAAAAAATGTTTATTTGATGTATGTACACCATAATAAGTAATAAAAAGTCAGCTTATCGATGATTATGAAAAAAAAATTACTAAAAAAAAAAATCCTCCAAATTTTCAGTACAGTATATACCTAATTTTCTAGTATACATAAATTTACCTAACCCTTAAAATGCCTCAAAACACAAAATTTTGTTGCGATCCTATGAAAAAACACTCAAGAAGAATTTTCTGTAACATCAAAAAAGTAAACTCTGCCATGGCAGCTGCAAGCTATGGAATTTTGGAAGAAAATCAATTACTATGCAGCAATTGCTATGTCACAATTAAAAAGAAGCCAATTGTATTAGAACATGTTCAACATTCATCCAGAGAGCCGGAACCTGCACCAATACCTGAGCCAGACATACTTAACGAATGTATGGAGTGAAGCAGTAGCGATTCCACGAATCCACCACCATTGGAAGAATTTGTCGTTCAAGACAGGCAATTCAATAAAGATTTGCTCAGTGACAATATTTTACCTTTATTTGATGAAAGCCCTATTAAAACAGGTAATAAAACGAGAGACTCCGTTCAGGACATTTGTTTCTTAATGCCAAATTCGTAGTTTTGTTTTTAAATATTAGCATCAGCACTTGAAATCATATATACAAAATATTTGATATTTGATTATTTCACGCAACCTAAATTTATGAATTTGTTTTACAGCTGGATTGAAGCTGGGACAAAAACAGATAAAGGCTTCTACGAAATTCAGATCGACAACGGAAAAGGTTAAACAAAGTTTTGAAGCTGCTTATGGGGCTCCTATTGACTATTCTGAAGCTGGTCCATCCAAAAAAAGTTGTTTGGAAGATGATTTAGAGAGGCAAGACTACTTTTCAGACATAGTTATTGAAATTTGACATTTTAAATTAAATTTAATACAGTGGAACCTCAATATACAAACTTGATCCATTCCTGAGGGTTGTTCTGATATCAATTGTTCGTATATTGAATCAATTTTTCCCATAAGAAATAATGTAAATTGGATTAATCCGTTCCAGACCCCCAAAAGTTACCCCTTACGAAACATTTTTAAGTCAAAATATTGGTTAATTAAACCTGTAAAATAAGACTTACATGCATAAAATCATACATGAAACCTGTAACAACAATAAATAATGCAATATTATACAAATAAATGAAAATTTAACCTGAACTTTACCTTTGCTGAGGAGTGATGATGGCCTAAGTGGAAGCTGGAGAGGAAGGTGGGGTGGAGGAGGGAGATTATTGTTTGGAAGGGGAGTCACCTTCCATAAAAACATCAGGTAACTCCCCTTCTGGTGTTCTGTCTCTTTTCCGTCTCTTTGCAGTAGCACTAGAAGATGCTGGGGATTCACTAGCACTTGATTTTTTTTCTTTGGTAAAGAACTTGTCCAATGTTGTCTGTGTCTGCCTACTCTTCAAAATATTTCCAAAGTATGCAATCACATTGTCATTGAACAAATTGATGCTACTATTCACTACAGCAATGTTAGGGTGCCATTTCTCCACCATGCTCTGTGTTTTAGCCCAATGAAAACACAATTCCTTAATGTCTGCAGTGGAAATGTTGCCCTTACTCATCCCCTCCTCCTCTGAAGAAAGTTCCTCAGCCACTTCTTCTTGCTGCTCCTTCTGAAGGTCTTGCAGTTCTTCTGTGGTGAGCTCCTTCCTGTGATTCTCCACCAACTCCTCTACATCCTCATTGTCCACATCCAATCCCATGGACTTGCCCAGAGACACGATTTCATCAACCACAGGCTCTGCCCCAAAACCTTCAAAGTCTCTGCCTGTCACACAGTCTGGCCACAATTTCTTCCAGGCAGAGTTCATTGTCCTCAAAGAAACTTCCCCCTATGCTTTATCTATTATCCTCAAACAATGGAGGATATTGAAGTGATTCTTCCAAAAGTCCCTGAGGGTAAGTTCTGTGTCAGAGGTCACTTCAAAGCACCTTTGAAACAGGGCTTGTGCATAAATTTTCTTAAAATTAGAAATGACCTGCTGATCCATGGGTTGGATTAGAGGAGTGGTGTTAGGGGGTAAAAATTTCACTTTAATGAAGCTGTATTCACCCGCCAAATCATCCTCCAAGCCTGGGGGGTGAGCAGGAGCGTTGTCCATGACCAACAGCCCCCTTTATGGTAAATTGTTTTTCTCAAGATAGTCTTTCACACCTGGGGCAAACACTTCATGAATCCACTCAATAAAAAACTGCCTTGTTACCCAAGCCTTACTATTAGCCCTCCACATCACACTTAGTTTACTTTTTATCACATTATTTTTTTTAAACACTCTGGGATTTCCAGAATGGTACACAAGCAACGGTTTAATTTTGCAGTCCCCACTAGCATTACTGCACAACAAGAGTGTTAGCCGGTCTTTCATCGGCTTGTGTCCTGGTAATGCTTTCTCTTCTTGGGTGATATAGGTTCTCTTAGGCATTTTTTTCCAGAAGAGGCCTGTCTCATCACAATTAAAAACTTGTTGAGGGATAAATCCCTGTGTCTACATAGTTTTTGAATTCATCAACAAATTTTTTAGTCTTTTCTTGGTTAGAACTGGCAGCATCCCCATGCCTTACTACACTATGAATCCCAGTTCTCTTTTTAAATCTATCAAACCAGCCCCTACTTGCCTTAAAATCATCACTGGTTCCAGGTGTGTCTCACTTAAGGTCACTGTGTAACTGCTTTGCTTTTTCACAGATTATTGTTTCTGAAACACTATCACCAGCCAATTGTTTTTCATAAATCCACACTAGCAAAAGTTTTTCCATGTCTTCAATTGTCTGTGACCTTTTTGTAGCAAGAATTTTAACTCCTCTCGCCACATCAGCCCCTTTGATTGCGTCTTTATTTTTAAGTATGGTACATATGGTAGATTTCGCCATGCCATATTCAGTGGCGAGGTCCGAAACACGTGTTCCGCTTTCCCACTTTGAAATAAGTTCTTTTTTTAATTCAATTGTGGTTCTCACAGCTTTCGTTTTAGGTTTTTTTCTTCACTACACTTCTTTGGGGCCATGGTCACTTAATTTTAATAATAATATAAAAATAACACCAAAGAATAACGGTGGATTCACAAGATTCACAAACGTTTCACGGAGCTAAAAAAAAAAAGCGATGCACACCGAACGCTGGCTGGAGAGAAACTGACTGGCTTCTTTCGGTTCGGATATGAGGGAATGGTTCGTATACAAGGACAATTTTTTCTCAAAAAAGTTGTTTGTATACCGATTTGTTCGAATATTGAGGTTCCACTGTACACTCATCGAAGTATATACTAAATTAAGTTTTATCTGTTTACATTTTTATAATTGGACAATATAATACATATACATATATTTTATGAAAAGTTTAATTAAAAATATACTAATTAAACTTAATGTCAAATACACTTTATTTCAGGTATCAAAAGGTTATGGAAGAATTAAAGGAGAAATTTCAAGCAAGTAACGATCGCAATCTTAGGTTACAAATACTATCATTGTATCCCTATCCCATTGAAAAAACTGCTGACTTCTTTGGAGCAACAAAGTATATGGTGCGTAAGAGCCGCAATCTTCAAAAACAGTTTGGGATTCTTCCTAACATTCCAAACATGACGAAAGGGAAGGTCATCACAGCTGAAATGAAAAAAAATAATTCGGGAGTTTTATAAAAATGACGAATATAGTAGGATGTGCCCAGGAATCAAAGATTATAAGTTTGCAATAAATGAAGAGGGTGAAAAAATAAAAAAACAAAAAAGACTGGTATTGTGTAACTTGAAAGAGTTATATGCTGAATATGCAAAAAATTATGAAAATCCCAAAATAGGCTTTAGTACCTTTGCTCATCTTCAACCATCATGGTGTGTGCTTGCGGGACAAAGCGGAACTCACAGTGTCTGTGTATGTACACATCATCAAAATCCGAAACTACAAATATCAGCGTTAGGCATTAAAGATTTAGACTACAAAAAATTAATGCCTTTATCCATCTGCGGCATGGACAATGAAGATTGTATGATGCACCGATGCAAAAGATGCCCACGAGAGGTCGGAATCAAAAATTATTTGGAAAGTTTGGACTTCATGGCGATGGAAGAGATAAAATATAAACAATGGGTGTCTGTCAATCACTGTATGTTAAAAGATATCACCGAAACTCCAGAGGAATATGTGGAATCACTCACCAAAAAAATTGCACAACTGACAAGACACCACTTCACGAATAAATGTCAAGTCGAGTTACTTCAAAAATCTAAAAGAAACTCTGCCCGAAAATGAAGGTGGTTTGGTGGGCGATTTCGCGGAAAACTTCTCATTCATCGTACAAGATTGTGCCCAGGGGTTTCATTGGGAGAACTCATAATGTGCAGTGCACCCATTCGTTTATTATTCCAAAAACAACGCAGGAAAACTAATTTGCAAAAGTTACTGCTTCATTTCAAACCATCGCAGGCATGATACAATTCTGGTTCACAGTTTTCTCAAAAAATTAATCCTGTGCATCCAACAACAAAATTCAAACCTAACTAAAATTCATTATTTCACAGATGGATGCGCGGCTCAGTATAAGAATAAACAAATTTTCTAAATTTATGCCATCATTTCGAAGACTTCAAAATTCATGCTGAGTGGGATTTTTTCGCGACATCCCACGGGAAGAATGCCTGCAACAGTATTGGCGGAACGGTAAAAAGAGCAGTTGCCAGAGAAAGCTTACGACGGCCTCTCGACCATCAAATCTTAACAGCTGAGGACTTCTACAATTTCTGCTCTCAAGAATTCCTAACCGCTATTGACTTTTTTTACGTCTCTGAGGCAGAAGTTGTAGATGTAGAGCTTTCTTTGCAAAAACGTCTGAGTGAACCTATTACTTCTATCAAAGGTACTCAACAATTACATCGCTTCATCCCAATTTCCAAGAATTCGTTGAAGGTTTATCCACTCTCTCAGAGTGCACAGTCAGTCGAAATAAGAGAGCTCATTAGAGTTTCTGCTTCGGATGAAGAACATAATACTGTCTCTCAATGCAAAATTGAAACAGGCTCTTTTGTGGGTTGTATGTATGAAAATAAACTATGGCTCGGATTAGTCCAGTCCTTTGACTGTGAATATGATGATTTTCTGATAAAATTTCTCCATCCTTCGGGCATATGTCCCTCATACATTTTTCCTGCGCAAGATGATGTTTGTCACATTCCAACAGAAAGTATATTTGGGAGTATTGAAGCAAGTTTATGAGGAGGAACAAGAATACAATACATTTTTCCGCTTCAAGAATTAAATAACTTTTCAAAGAAGATAAAATAAATTTATTGAATGTATACTATTTAAGATTGTCTATATAATATTTCTAAAATTTTTATCTAAGATTTGTGTATCTACTTAATAGTTATAAAAATCTTTTCAAATTCTTTTTTCTTATTATTATATTATTAGTGTCTAAAATTTGGATTCACTGGATGAGAATACTGTCTCTTAATTCATTCTTAAAGACTTGTGTATGTGTAGTATTAGGAAGAGTATTTTATACTCTGATAAGCGCTTTATAAATTAAACATTATTATTGTCAATATATTCTGTCCCTAAATATAAGAGAGGTTATGTATGTACATTGTACATATATTTTAAAAGATTTTTTCTCCTTTGGTTTATCTACATGTATTTTTTATATGATTTGAAAATTGTCTTTTTTTGGACCAACAAGTCTGTAATAAATCTTCATCATCTGAAAAAAAATTTCATTACTTAATTTCAAACTCAGTTTTGAGCCTTATAATAAACTATAAGCTGACTTTTTATTACTTATTATGGTGTACATTAGGGTGGAGCGAAAAATACTTTGTTTCTACTATGAAGTTCTAATAGTGATTAAAAGTTGTATTTAGTGGACGAAATATGCCTGCCAAAACATGAGTTCATTTGTTTAAAAGTTTCAGCTGCCACCAGGGGGCTAAAGTTAACACAATTTTGTGTAAAAAGGAAAAAAATGCTTCTATTTTAGGTTTGTCAAACTATTATAACATTTTATCTTAGAATTATCTAATAGTTTGATTAAGATTCTTAAATGATAGGAATTCGTTTTGTGAAAATGTCTTTTCATATGCTTAATATCTTCAGCTGCCACAAGAGAGCTGAAGTTAACACAATTTAAAGTAACTGAGTCATGTTGAGACTACACTGAATGTTGTGGGGAGGGTTTGGGGAGGGTTGTGGGGGAGGGTTTTGGTGTGAAGGAATTTCTTTCTGTGAGTCATTAGAACAGTGTGTTAACACTTGTCTTCTTAGGTAGTAGGCCTAGTCGCTCAGTTGATCGGAGAATTTTTTAATATGATCGGAATATTATAAAACTTTATTTTAAAGTGATTTATATAGAGATAATATTGATTTTATTATAAAATGCTTGTTATAATGTATTATATAATTTTAGTTTATTTATATAATATTATATATAATATATTATATACTTATAAAATATATTATATATATTAATTATATAATGTTTTGATGTTACAGGATATTTTGTGATTGTGAATTTTTCTTAAAAATATTATGGCATCAAATACTAAATATAAACATTTCACTAGAGAACATATGAAGTGTGCCATATTTGAAGTACCTTGTGAGATGAGTGATATGCAACTACCAACTTATAACTGCATTATGAAAGATTACCTGTTCACAAAACATTTAGTGAAGGAGCAGATGAATAATAAGGAGCCTTCATTTGCTGAAATAGCAGAGGCAGTTTCCAAAAAGGTAGAAAATATTTGGAAGAAGGCCTCTTTGCCAATAGTTTCACATACACGCGTTTTACAGATGATGCGAGTGTACCATGATAAATACAGGTCCTTATTAAAGCCATACAAGTCACGCAAGGATCAGCCTAAGTACAAAAATCAGCTTGAAGAATTTGAAAACTCTTCAAAATGCACTTTGTTTGACATCTGCACCTGCAAATGTAAGGAGTTTAGGAGATGCTCATGTGAAAAGAGTAAGAAAGTCCCTCCAAAAGAGCAGGATTTTTTAAATGACCAACGAACACGCAGAATAATGGTGACAGGAAGCATTGACATAGCACACACAAGACGATTACAAGCAAGAGAACATCGAAAGGAAATGGAAAAAGCACGTCTGGAATCCTCACAAACAACTAGTGCTGCTATAACCAATACGTCCAACTTACAAATCGAAACAGAGACAAGTGAACTTCAACAACTAGAAGAGATATCTGAAGATAATGAGGAAGATACAACCTCGACTCAATATGTAATATCAGAACAACAGATGCGTGAGCCACTGCCTTCATTAGCAATTACTTGTGATAGATTTAAAATGTCGGACAGAGCTGGGGCTGCTATTGCTTCTGCAGTATTGGCAGATCTTAAAATTGTTACTCCCGAAGACAAAGGGAATATTATAGACAGAAGTAAGCTAAGACGTGAAAGACAAAAACAAAGAAAGGAACTACAACAGATAGGAGAGCCAAAAACCATGCGGGGATTATACTTTGATGGCAGAAAGGATAAAACAATGATTCAAGTCCAGGAGAGTGATGGCTCTAACCACCAAAGAACCAAACGCGAAGAGCATATCAGCATAATATCTGAACCACACTCTCTGTACTTTGCACATGTGACACCTTCCAGTGGCAAAGCTAAATACATTTGCACAGCGCTAGTGAATTGCTTGAAAGAAAGGAATGTTGATATAGGGAACATCGTTGCAGTTGGCTGTGATTCGACAGTGGTTAACACTGGTAGTATTGGAGGCACAATAAGATTACTGGAAGAAGCCTTTAATAAGCCATTGCAGTGGCTGATATGCCTTTTACACCTTAATGAACTTCCATTGCGCCATCTGTTTCATCACTTGGATGGTACCACTACTGGACCAAGAGCATTTTCAGGAGAAATTGGCCGAGCACTTTCAGACTGTGAAAAGCTTCCCATAGTTAACTTCAAACCCATTGAAATTCAAGAGGACATGTGTGAAGTTGATGTAGATGACATAAGTACTGACCAGAAATACCTTCTTGAAATTCACAAGGCTATATCAAGTGAAACATTCTCAAAGAGTCTTAGTCATAAGAGTCCAGGCAATATATCACATTCAAGGTGGCTCACCACAGCAAACAGGACTCTGCGGTTATATGCAAGCACAGATAATCCTTCAGGCAATTTACAAGAATTAGCTACTTTCATTGTTAGGGTATACGCACCAATGTGGTTTCAGATAAAGCATAAACCATTATGCCAATATGGTGCTAAACATATGTGGCATATGATTGCAAGAAGCCGGTATCTCCGTGAAGAGCTTAGGAGAGTACATGACTCAGTCATTCAGCGAAATGCATATTACGCAAATCAAGAAAACATTCTCATTGCAATGATAGCTGATGAAAGGGAGCATGTGCGTCAGATGGGATTTAGGCGTATCATAAAAGCAAGGGCATGCATTCAAGAAACAGATGTTATCAGGTATTTTAAGGTGCCAGAAATAAATTTTTAGGCCAAAGACTATACAGATCTCATTATGTGGCAAGATTTTCAGATAGCAGAACCACCGATAACCAAAGGAGTTTCTCTTGATGATATTGAATCATGCATCAAACATGGTACTACTCTTCATTCAGAATTATTTCAGTTTCCATGTCATACACAAGCCGTAGAGAGATGCGTCAAGCTCGTTACAGATGCTGCTGGATCAGTCTGCGGACCTACAAACAGAGACGGTTGGATTCGTGCTACATTAGAATCAAGGAAAAAACAGCCAAAATTTGACACAAAAGCAAATTACTAAATAGTCTTCAGCAAGAACCCTTTCTAGAGGGAGGTTGGTTGGGGAAAGGGTGGTAACTCCGCTAAGGCACGAAATAACGTTTCTTAACTGTCTCAAGCCAGTATAAAGGAGGAGAGACATCCTAATTTATTACTGTTCCCTTTTTCAAGTAAATACAGAATCATACTTAATTGTCATTTTTAAGTTAACTTCAGCCCTCTTGTGGCAGCTGAAGATATTAAGCATATGAAAAGGCATTTTTACAAAACGAATTTTTATCATTTAAGAATCTTAATCAAACTATTAGATAATTCTACGATAAAATTTTATAATAGTTTGATAAACCTAAAATAGAAGCATTTTTTTCCTTTTTACCCAAAATTGTGTTAACTGTAGCCCCCTGGTGGCAGCTGAAAATATTAAACAAATGAACTCAGATTTTGGCAGGTATATATCGTCCACTAAATGCAACTTTTAATCACTATTAGAACTTCATACTAGAAAAAAAGTATTTTTCGCTCCACCCTAGTGTACATACATCAAATGAACATTTTTTTATTCTTGGTCTTTTTTTCGAAAAATGATATCTTCACTGCCAAATCGCAAAAAAAAAAATTGACATTTTTTCTAAAAAATCATAATTTTATTTTTGTTACCCTAAAAAAATGATACATATTTAGAAACTACAATTAATTTTACATATTTTATCATTTAAGACTTATTATGCTAGCACAATTAGCAGCTGAGATATTTATGTTTGAAAATTATTGGTTTTTTCATTTGACCAAAATTTGGTCAAGCCATAAAATTTGACCAACTTGACCAATTTTCAAAAAAATTCAGATTTTTGTAATTTGGACCAAAACCAACCCTCACACCAAGTTTCATGAATTTTGGAGATGGTGGAGTGTATATTTGGCACTTTCATTTGTCTATTTGTCCTGGAATTACCCAGATATTGTGTACTTGGATTTTGCCAAAGCTTTTGATACAGTTCCTCATAAGCAGTAGTTGCTTGTTAAAGTTAGAGCTCATGGAATAAAAGGGACAGTAGCAAATTGGATTGAAGAATGGCTTACAGAAAGAGAACTGAGTTCAGCTAAATGGAACTAGGTCTACATGGAGCCCTGTTCTGAGTGGAGTCCCACAGGGGTTAGTACTTGAACCTCTACTTTTTATTATTTATATTAATGATTTGGAAAAGGGTCTAAATAGTAAAACCTCAATATTTGCAGATGATACAAAATTGGGACAAAATGCAAGATCTTTAACAGGTGCCATGAAAATGCAAAAGGACAGTGATAAAGTAGTTGCTTGGGCAGATAGATAGGAGATGAAATTTAATGTGAAAAAGTGTAAAGTTATGCATGTTGGTCATGACAATCCAGAATTTGAGTATAACATGGATGGAAGTTGGATAAATAAAGAAAAAAAAGAGATATTTGGGTGTCCTTGTGAATCATGATCTTAAACCTACAAATCACTGTATTGAAATTAGAAGGCTAATGCTAGATTGAACCTAATGCAGAAACATATAGAATATAAATCGCCAGAAATTATAAGTAGGCTCTAACACTTCATATGAGAGGCCTCTTCTTGAGTATTGCATTCAGTTCAGTAACCCTTATTTAGAGCAAGACAAAGACAGACTAGAAAAAGTACAAAAGAGCCACAAGGATGATACCATGCCTTAGACACCTTAGTTACAAAGAGAGATTGGAGCACCTAAACATGTTTTCCCTAAAGCAAAGATAATTATGAGGTGATATGATAGAAGTATATAAAATAATAAATGAGTTAGATAAAATAGACTTCCACTCTCTTTTTACAAAGGATCACAATGATAGGACAAGAGGCCATAGCCTTAAGCTTTTTCAACAAAGATGTAAATCATAGTTAGTACATAGTTTTTCAAAAAGAATAGTAAAATTCTGGAATAGCTTAGATGAAGTTGTGAGTTCCCATTACTTTGGAGACTTTTAAGAATAAACTAGATAAATTAATGACTGAAAGAGGTATTTGGTAATGATGTTTTGCTGGAACTGGTAATGGTGTGCAGAAGAGGTTTATGAATCCTTCCCACATATACATATTTATAGTTTATTTTTTATTTGGGTAAATCTTATCACCCACACAAAGTGATGGGATACAGGGAGGGTATTATTAGAGCGTTTGACCCTACTCATTTTGATAATTAAAAAGATGTTTCTCCGATAGTTTAGATAATTCTAAGACGCTTTTCTTCTATAACACTTTTGTCGCAAATGAATAGTTTCCGAGAAAGTTGCAATAATTTCTGGGGAGGCCCTAGATTTTTTCTAAGTTAGAATGTTTATGTTACAAGCTTTCTCAGAGAGCTCCTGTATTCATATATTGGTTACTCGTCACCAGTAGGCACGCACATGATGTCACAGTCATACGCATTAGTTCTTTGTTCATGTTAACCAATCACAGCCCCATATCGCATCAGTGATGATGCTGCATGATTTGAAATCAGTGTAGTCATGGCTTCAGAGTATAGTGGCTATTCATTCCGCGAGTTAAGTTAGGTTTGGTGAAAATATGTTTTTCCAATGGTTTTTGATGTGTTTTGAATGGTTTTGACCTTCATTTCTATTGGAAATCAATAGTTTTTGTGCCCCCCCCACCCACCCAAAACCCCGGGTTCCAACTGCGGGTCCCCCATTATCGTTGGATAAGGGTAGGGAGAATTCTTAAAAGCTATTGTTTTCTGAGAGAAATGAAGGTAAAAAATCGTTCAAAACATCAAAAACCATCGGAAAAACATTTTCAACTTCGTAACGGAGTAGGGTCAAATGCTCTAATTTTACCATAGGGAGGCATCATCTTGGGTTAGGGGATACTCTCTGACTTTATACCCACCATTTAGAGAGATTTCTCTGCTGAATAGTGCCCCACATAGCACTGTGATGTATGAATGACTCATTATGTTCACTTGCCTCACAGACACCTTTAAATGGGAGACAGTGAATGGGTGTACATTCAGATACTCTATACAGTCTTTACAGTCCCACCTACTCCTTTTATCTTAATTGTAGAGCTTGTATTATATTATTCAGGTTATAGCTATGTAGATATATGGCTATATAGCTGTATGGATAACCATGTGATGTCTACAATTAGTACAGTAGTGGTATTGATGAATGATCCACAAGATCCAAAGTTTTGAAGTTAATGTACAGCTAGTAGATGCGAGACAATCTGCAGAGATCAATTGGATCTTAATTTTGCATGTAACTGTATTTATGGTTTGTTTATATTAACAGTGGAGACACCCAGATGGGCCGAAGGGCCCCTAGTGTGCCCACTATAAAATTTGTACCATGTTTACCATGGTGGTAGTAAATAGTTGTATATTAATTAGCTGACTTGAATTTGACATCTTGCAAGATTTTATCATTATTAAAAAATGTTGCTCATGACTTGGACTATCTCAATAGGCCAGAGTGGCTTTGTTTTCCAAATGAAATATAAATGTAAACGCCTAACTTAGGTCAGAACTTAGGGTAAGTTACTTGTATAGTCTAGATAAGGTTCTTAACTGTAACCTTTGACTTCGTTCACCTTCTATTTTACACTAGTTTAGTCTACTTTAGATATATGATGATGTTTAAGTTAACCTAATAACCATTTTAAAATCGAAAATCCATCTAT
This sequence comes from Bathynomus jamesi, assembly GCA_023014485.1. NCBI lineage: Eukaryota > Metazoa > Arthropoda > Malacostraca > Isopoda > Cirolanidae > Bathynomus > Bathynomus jamesi. The sequence continues at coordinate 421,642 of JAJOZX010000658.1, read as the reverse complement.
TGATGTTTACATCGGAAAGTGCCAACTCTGTGCCATGTATCAATAACATTCAAAACCCAGCTTACGTTGTCACATCAGTGATGTTGGTTGGTTCGTCTTTATAATTTTGCCTGAACAAACCCATAGATTGGATGGGAAAAGTTGCAACTTTTATCTTCCAGTTACCTACTTTTTTTTTAATTTTTTTTTTAATTTCGCTCTTTCGCATTATCTAGTCATGTGATGGAGGGGAACAACAGTTTTACGTGAAATCCGAACTATTAGTCGCTACATAATCTGGACGTAGGAGAAGGTTCTCCATCCAATTAATACCCAGACCCAATGCCACTTAACTTCACTGATCGACGGGTAGTGGAGTTAAGACATTGGTCACGACGTAGCCCTTCTTGCATGTATTCAACTCGAGATTCTACATATTCAAAATCACTTTACGACAGTGAAGAAATATTTAACCCCATCATGTATAAATATGATAAAATTCCAGAATCCAGTCGCAGTTCTAAGACAGAGTTCACACCAGGGGCAGATCCAGTATGGAAAACTGATACATGTAGATAGTTGGGAGGTAACAAAAATGGTCCACTGAGTAGGTGTTAATCTAACAATTATTAAACTCCTTTTATGTCAATAACTGGGTGGATGAAACCAATTGGTTGCTCACCAGAGTTATTCTCCACACTAGTATTTGTATACTGTGTGATAGAGCGTGCTTGGTAGTATTGATACACACTACCAATCAAACAACAAACAAAAAGGACGATTGGGGGGAAAAGCCGGGAGAAGAACGAAGGAACTTGTGGAAAGAACAGCATGGCGGACGAAGGGGCTTGAAGACAATAAAAGATCTCCACCAGCAAATGCGCTCTCAAAAATTGAGCAAAAAGAAGAGGGACTGTCTAATAACACTCAGTAAGTGAACAGTTGTTTCTAAACCCCAGTTTAGTCATAACTTAAACTAAGTCCAGTTAAATTAGGCCTACATTGTGGTCTAAGACCTAACCAACTCATAGCTTAACAAAAGCTGAGGCAAATTACCCTAACCTAATTTGGTGAGAAATCCTACTGTGGACCTCAGTTTACTCTGCCCGCTCTGGACCATTTCCGGAATCTCTAGGCTAACCCCTACAGGGCTAGGTTTAACCTACTCTACAGTTAGACTGGAGACATTAGTGGTGGGTTAATTGGGGACCAATTCATGTAGAGCATTTTTCACACCAGATAACAATTTTAAGGGGGAGGGGCGGTCACCTTCCAGAACCTGAGATTATAATACATTGACAGGCAACTGGTGTGACAGAACTGCCAACGATTATTACTGAGGTGACGTGTGTGTGTATATATATGTATATAGTCTAAAATCACTAACGGGAAAAATCACTAAATCCAAGCTGAATGGCAACACGAAGGGATAAACAGATCAACGCGGGGGTTCATATTGTTTTGGGCTAGCCTAGAGATCGTTGGTGCTAAGTGTTTATTTGGTGGTGTTTCTAATGTGACAAATGGGGTAGAAAATTGTCAGTACTTAAGTATAGTATAGTTAGGGGTAATGTCTATAGCTTCTAAATTAGTAAAGTAAGAGAGAGTTAGGTAGGCTGTTTGTGGGACGCAGGAATCTATGGTAGGCCCAAAAGGAATATCTAATGCAACGCACCGGTAAGTGCCTTTGTTTGCTAGAACCTAAATAACTTAGTGGAGTGTCTAACCCCAAGTTACCACAATTACAAGCTTATTTAGGTCTCCTAAACTTTTATAGGAAATTTTTGCCTAATGCATCGACTTTCCTTGAACCTCTAAATAAGCTATTACGATCTGGGGAACAGTGGAGATGGGAGAAAACTCAAAAGGAAGCATTTGAGGCTTCCAAGGACGTACTACTAAAGTCCACTCTCCTAGTGCATTATGATCCTAAACTTCCTCTCGTAGTTTCAGCAGATAGCAGTTCTTATGGAATTGGAGCAGTGTTATCTCACCACATTGATGGTGTAGATAGGCCTATCTGTTTTGCTTCTAGAACACTAACTGAGACTGAAAGACGATATGCACAACTGGAACGTGAAGCCTTAGCTTTAGTATTTGCAGTAAAAAAAATTATATCTATGAGGACATGAATTTAAACTAATTACTGACCATAAGCCTCTTTTAGGTTTATTTTCACCTAATAAAAATATTCCAGTTATGGCCTCAAGTAGGATTCAACGATGGGCACTGATTCTACAAGCCTATAAATTTGACTTAGTACGTCGGTCAGGCAAACTTCTAGGTACGGCTGATGCACTAAGTAGGTTGCCTTTAGAAAATCCAAATGATTGTGTACCTATACCTACAGAATGGGTTCACTTGGTGGAGTTTTTGGAATCCACTCCAGTATCTGCGGTACAAATAGAGCAGTGGACAAAATCAGACCCTATTCTGTCTAGGGTCATCCATTACTGCTCAGTTGGTTGGCCTACTAAGGTTGAGAGTGAATTACAGCCTTTTTATCAACGTCAGTCTGGCCTCTCGATCCAAAATGGCTGTCTCTTATGGGGCCACAGAGTGATAATTCCGAATGAAGGCAGGTCGAATTTAGTGAAGGAACTTCACGCTGAACACATGGGGGCAACAAAAATGAAAGAGCTGGCGAGAGCTTATTTCTGGTGGCCCGGTTTAGATGGAGAACTCGAATCATTGGTTCGTTCCTGTCAAAGCTGCCTAGAGAACAGAGATCTCCCAAGGAAAAGTCCACTTCATCCTTGGGAATGGCCTACTATACCGTGGCATAGGATCCATATTGACTATGCAGGTCCTATAAATAATATTTATTTCCTAGTCATTGTAGACGCCTACTCTAAGTGGGTGGAAATTTTTCCAACTACTTCCACGACTTCGGGTGTTACTATTCGCTTATTCCGTTCGTGTTTCGCTCGATGGGGTTTACGCGTAGTCCTGGTTTCCGACAATGGTACTTGTTTTACCAGTGAGGAATTTCGTTCTTTTGTCCACCTAAATGGCATTAGACACGTCCGGTCTAGTGTTTTTCACCCGTCTACTAACGGTCTCGCGGAAAATATGGTCCGTACTTTCAAGTCGGCCTTGCGTCATTCTTGTGGGGAGGAAATGCAAGTGGTGTTGGATAAATTTTTGTTTAAATATCAACTAACACTTCACACAACGACGGGGGGTGTCTCCTTCTAAACTTATGATTGGCCGGGGAATTCGTTCAGTTTTCGATTTGTTACGTCCAAACGAAACGTTACAACAACGAGTTTTACGCCAGCAGGAAAAACAGAAGTTGTACCACGACACTAAAAAAGGGAGAGTTATAGAAGCGCAACCTAATGACCCAGTTATGCTTCGCAACTATGGGACTGGAAGAAAATGGGTTCCTGCAACTGTGCAGGAGAGAACTGGCCCTGTTTCCTTCAAGTGCCAACTAGAAGATGGTCGTTCTATTAAACGCCATCAGGACCAGATATGGGAACGTGAATTGCAGAACGACCGGAGTCTTCCGGAAGAGAGAACCGATTCTCTGGAGAATGGTTCAATTCGCTCGCCCACGCAGGTTGCACCTAATCCTACTACATCAACCCCGCTCCGCAGGTCGTCTAAGGTCTCTCACCCCGCTGACAGACTAAATTTGTAGGGGAGGAGTGAGGTGACGTGTGTATATATATATGTATATAGTCTAAAATCACTAGAGGGAAAAATCACTAAATCTAAGCTGAATGGCAACACGAAGGTATAAACAGACCAACGCGGGGGTTCGTATTGTTTTGGGCTAGCCTAGAGGTGCTTTTTCCTATCTGACCTAATCGTTGGTGCTAAGTGTTTATTTGGTGGTGTTTCTAAGGTGACAAATGGGATAGAAAGTTGTCAGTACTTAAGTATAGTTAGGGGTAATATCTATAGCTTCTAAATTAGTAAAGTAAAAGAGAGTTAGGTAGGCTGTTTGTGGGACGCAGGAATCTATGGTAGGCCCCAAAAGGAATATCTAATGCAACGCACCGGTAAGTGCCTTTGTTTGCTAGAACCTAAATAACTTAGTGGAGTGTGTTGATGTGGTCATTTTGTGGAGATGACAAATACGAATATTGTGGGGAAAATAAAACACCGAATACACAATTTATGCAAGTGTACTTTGGAACAGCTGAGACAGACGAATGAGCGAAACGCAAAACAAAACAAAAGAAGAACACAAAATAGAAAACGACAAAATAATAATGGTATACTAAAATATACATACAGTAAATGGGCATAATTACCAGTAAATATTTATCAATCAAACTTATGTTTATATTCAACACCCCCTCTTAAACTTAAGTTTCCTTTTCTTGAAGATACAAAATTATACCCTCCAAAATAAAATATTGTTACACTTTAGTCATAGGTATGACAAGCCAAAAAAAAAAATATACAGGGTGGGGCACGGGAACCAAGTGTTTTTGGAATAATCAGGAAAATGATATTTATTTTTGTAAAGAAAATATATTGGTAGAACAACATTCATAAGAACATAGCATTTCATGTCATAATAATCATGTACCGAAAATTATATCTGGCATATGATGTCCTTGGCCGTCGACGCATTGTTGAAGGCGTTTACGAAAATTGGCCTCCACTCTTCCCAGCACGTCTCTGTTGATTTGGATGATTTGTTGACGGATCGCTTCCTTCAATGCATCTAATGTACGGGGCTTGTCCTCGTAGACACGTGACTTGAGGTACCCCCATAGAAAGAAGTCACATGTGGACAAGTCAGGGGACCGAGGGGGCCATGCAATGTCACCAAATCTCGAAATGAGATGGTTGGGAAACAGGGGGCGAAGAACAGCCATTGACGCTCTGGCGGTGTGTGGCGTGGCCCCATCTTGCTGAAACCACAAATGTCGACGAGCAATACGCCTTCTTCGTAACTCAGGGATGAAAAAGGTGTTCACCATCTCAATGTAACGCCCAGATGTTATGGTAACGGTAACCCCATTTTGTTCGAAGAAATAGGGACCGATGACGCCAAACTTTCCCACCGCGCACCAAACTGTAACCTTAGGGCTATGCAGCGGTTTTTCATGGAGTTGTCGCGGATTTTCAGCAGCCCAATACCGACAGTTTTGATTGTTGACGGCCCCATTAAGGTGGAAATGGGCTTCATCACTCATTACCACCATCATGTTTTCATTCTGCTCATAAAGTGCAAGCATTTCCTGTGCAAAATTCAGTCGTTGGGGGCAATCGTTTACATTCAATTCCTGCACCATCGCTAACTTGTATGGGTGAAAATGTAATTCTTCATGCAAAATCCGTCTAACAGTACGATTGCTGATTCCGAGTGCAGCTGAATGTCTCCGAGCAGAGCGGCCTGGGCTTTGCAACATCGCTTGTCTGACCCTTTCAACGTTCTCTGGAGTACGCACAGTGCGTTGCGGCCCCTTCGGTTTTGTTTTCATTATTGAGCCTCCTGTTCGAAGATTGTTAACCCAACGTAAGATTGTGTCACGAGCGGGAACAGAGTCATTTCGATGAATGTTGAATCTGCGGCGAAACGCACGCTGAACTGCTGTCACTGACTCGCCACTCCTAACAAAATTATCATACGCGAACATGCGGTGTTTTAACGTCCACTGCTCCATGATGGCACCTGAAAGATAAAGGTGAGTGTTAGTTAAAGTTAAATGCTATGAACCCAGGAATGGAATGCTACCTACCGCACGCCCCTCCCATTCCTAATGGCCGATTACTAGCTATTCAAAAAACACTTGATTCCCGTGCCCCACCCTGTACATACATACATATAATATACATTATATCCATAATACAATACCATACCATAATCAAATTGAATCAATATATATCAATATATCACAAATAATATATATACCATATATATAAATCATAGTTACCATTCAAATCTTGTAACCTCTAATAATTTTGAATCTATTTAACTTTTCTTTATTGACAGGTTTAGTAAATATATCAGCAACATTATCATTTGTAGGCACATAATGTAAAATAACACTATTATTTTGAATTTGAGACCTTATGTAATGATATTTAATATCAATATGCTTTGTTCTTTGGTGGTGCACTGGATTTTTAGCCAACTCAAGTGCTCCTTGATTATCAACATATAAGGTCACTGATAATTCACTACAACCTTGCATATCTATCAGTAATTGTTGCAAAAATTTTGCTTCCTTAATGGCAAATGTTAACGCTATATATTCTGCCTCACATGAGGACAAGGCAACACAATTTTGCTTCTTAGATTTCCAAGAAATTAATGGACCATTATCATTCAACTGGAAACAATAACCTGAGATACTCTTTCTGTCATTAGAGCCTCCCCAGTCTGAATCACAAAATCCAACAAAATTCAAATCATTACAAGACTTTTGAAATGTTAAACCATAATCTAGTGTGCCTTTAATATATTTTAAAGCAAACTTACTTAAGTTCAAATGGACATTGGTAGGCTTAGACATATACTGAGACAGTTTAGAAACCACGTAACATAAATCTGGCCTAGTACAAGTCATGACATATATTAAGCTACCAACAATTTCTCTATATAATTTTGGATCAATCAATTCCTTGGAATCAGAAACTATATCTTTGTTCACACACATATCGCATGGAATCAATTTAGGATTACAATTGGTCATATCAAATCTACGCAATATTCTTTCCAAATATTTTGTCTGGTTCATTTTGATACTATCACCTTCAAACTGAAATTCAATACCTAAGAACCAATTTAATTGACCTAAATCTTTCATTTTAAATCTTTGAGACAAAGAAAATTTGACATCATTAACAGTATTTAAATCACTAGCAGATATAACTAAATCATCTACCCAAACAATTATTATTATGCATAAATCATCTTTATGTTTAGTATAAACGCAATGATCACAAAATGACTGCTTGAAATTTTGACTAATAAAAAAATCATGAAGTATATTATTCCAATTTCTACCACTTTGTTTAAGTCCATACAAAGATTTATTTAGTTTACATACAAGTCGTTCATCATTTTTCATTGTTTTTACAAAACCTTCAGGCTGCTCAACAAATAACTCGCAGTCTATGTCAGCGTTAAGGTAAGCTGTCTTTACGTCCATTTGGTGGACAACAAAACCATTCTGGACAGCTAACTGCATGAGTAAACGGACTGATGTAATACGGGCAGTTGGAGAAAATGTTTCTACATAGTCAATGTTTTCAATTTGGGAATAACCTTTCGCCACATAACGAGCCTTGAATTTTTCTTCATTGTTTGGTCCTAGCTTCACGGCGTAAACCCACCTTCCACCTACTACGGATCGATCCTTAGGCGCTGGTACAAGTTCATATGTATCATTTTCTTCTAGGGATCTTATTTCATCATTCATTGCATTTTTCCACTTAAATGCTTCGGGAGATGCAATGGCTTCATTGTAAGTCCTAGGAATATTACTGACTCTATAACAGTAATCAATAGTGCAGCTTGCAGCGTCTAAGCTATCTGGGTCCACATAATCTTCCAGATATTTGGGTGCATTCCGTCTTCTCTGTGGGCGCTTTTGGTTTTCCTTTTCTGTCTTTGGCTCAACTTCACCTTCTAAATTTCTTATAGGGGTTTCAACTTTTTCATTTTCTTCTGGGGTTCTACGTTGTATAAAATCTAATGGATCATCATGGGTAACTTCATGTTGTTGGTTCACTTCATGAAATCTGACACATCTTACTCTTCTAACTTCATCTTTCTCTGGAAAGTATACCAGGTAAGCAGGACTGCTAACATCATAGCCTATAAAAACTCCCTGCTCACTTCTTGCATCCAATTTTTGCTTCTTTTGTACATAGGCAAAACAATTGCAGCCAAAAGTGTGCATATTACTGATGTCAGGTTTCCTTTCATGGAACATTTCATGAGGTGTCTTCCCAGTTCTTTGATTAAAGCATCTGTTTCTGGTGTATGCTGAAGCTCTAACTGCATAATTCCATAGTTTCTTTGGTAATTTTGCTTCTAATATAAGCATCTGGCCATTTCAAAAAGGCTTCTCCATGTCCTTTCAGCAGTACCATTCTGGTGCGGCGAGTAAGGGGCTGAAAATTCATGTTTAATTTTATTACTCACCATGAGAGACTTGAATTCTGAACTGGTAAATTCTGTCCCATTGTCTGTCCTAAATCTTTTAACAGAACCATATGGAGCGATATCAGCCAAAAATCTTGCTGTAGCAGAAGTAGCATCACTCTTACTCCTTAAGAAATAAACAAATACTACACTTGTATAATCATCAACAAATATAATTGCAAATCTAGAATTTTCTCTTGAAATTGGATCTATTGGGCCCGCTAAATCACAATGTATTAATTCTAAACGTTTGTTAGCTCTTTTATCAGGTTCTCTACATCTGTATTGGCACATTTTTCCTTCAACACAGGTTTTACAGTTAAAATTGTCTTTACCAATAATTTTCATTCCTTCAACAACTGACTCAAGCTTCAACAGATCTTTGACATTACAATGTCCTAAAATTTTATGCCATTCTTCAAGAGAATGCATTTTTTGTGTTTTCACATTGTTCAAAAAATATAATTTTCCAGATTTTTCTATATCAAACACAGTACCATCTGGAGCTATCAGTTCTGCGGAATTAGGGTAAAATTTTACAGATACTCCATTCTCTGTTGCAGCTTGAACAGAAAATATATCCTGCTTGTAAGAAGGAATACACAATGTATCTTTAAGGGTAACTTTCCTTTTCTTACCTTGAGAGTCCCTAATAACAACATTAGCATCACCTCTGGCAGACACAATGCCATTGGATCGGCTTCCATCAGCAAGCTCAATAAAATGCTTTGATGAATCAAAATCCTTATCCAAATTAACAAATTTTGATTTATCCCTAAGTATATGAGCAGTTGCTCCACAGTCAATCAACATATTGCATGAATCTATCTCATTATTGTGTTCATCAAAAGTTACACTGGTATTTACTTTGAAAATAAAAGATTCATCTTTTCTATTATCATCCACAACAAGGCTCACAGAATTTTTCTTCCTACAGAATTCTGTATCATGAGAGTTACTTTTACAGAAGTCACACCATCTACTAGATTTTAAAGAACTATTTTTATTTTTACACTGAAACTTTTTGTGTCCAGGTTTTCCACATGAGTAACACCTTAATTTTGAATTACTATTGACATTAGATTTGACTTTCATGACATTGTCATCACTAGTACTATAGGTTAACCTACACTTTTCTGACTCTTCATAACTTCTCAATGCAGACTTAAAGTCCACAAAATTCATGGTATCACCCCTCTGAGTGACCACTGTAGAAAAGGCCTTAAAGTCATCAGGTAATCCTTTTAAAATCATTGCTACCAATAAGCTATCAGAAATTGTCTCACCAGCAATCTTCAATGATGCGGCAGCTGTCTCCGCTCTAATCATATATGCTGTCACACTCTCCTGTCTGCTCATTTTTAGTGATGTGAGCTCAGTGTAGAGGGAGATTACCCTAGGTTTGGAACTACCTAGATAATACTCACGGAGAATTTTTAATGCCTCTCGTCCATTGTCTTTTGCATCTCTAATGATTAAAGACAAACTTTTGTCATCGAGCACTTGCACAAGCTCGGCAAAAACTTCGGCATTTTTCTCAGGATCAACATCGCCATCTTGTGCTCCTTCTACGACCGAAAGCAACTTTTGAAGTCGGAGATGCCCTCTAAATTTAACTTCCCACAATTCGTATTTTCCCTCATCTCCATCAAAATAAAGACGTGACCTGGGCCCATAACCTGTTGATGTGGTCATTTTGTGGAGATGACAAATACGAATATTGTGGGGAAAATAAAACACCGAATACACAATTTATGCAAGTGTACTTTGGAACAGCTGAGACAGACGAATGAGCAAAACGCAAAACAAAACAAAAGAAGAACACAAAATAGAAAACGACAAAATAATAATGGTATACTAAAATATACATACAGTAAATGGGCATAATTACCAGTAAATATTTATCAATCAAACTTATGTTTATATTCAACAGAGTGTCTAACCCCAAGTTATCACAATTACATATTCGTTCTGCCTATAAAGAATAAAGGAAGGTATCTGGTTTTTAGTCAAAAAAGTGAATTCCTTAAGATGACAGTAAGTTCCAGTGAGGCATAAAATTAGTGCAACATTATTTATATTACTGTTTTATTGAGCATCATCATTAGGAACAATTAAAGAAAAATATATATTAAATGGCTCATTTTTTAACATCAATGTGCCCCTATATGCATTATTTTATTCAGTATACCAACATACCTCAGTGCATACATCCCTACTTGGCGGCTTACCTCTGAAACAATTGCACATTGATTGAAAAGTAGCCACGAAAGGGGTACACCTACAATTTTATTAAAGTGCCAAACATAACATCAAAATTCTGATTCTGCTTATTTTTCACACCTAATCTTGGCCAGTTATTTCCCAGTTGGCAACAGTGTGGTGGTGAGCGGTATCAACAAATTGAGTTCATCATTCTACACACAGTGTGCACATTCAGAGAGACCGTTCCTTTATATATTACATTTACTAAAATTGTCCAAAGGAAAGCAACAGCGATTATTTTTATAGGATGCTTCACTCTAATGTCTCATTTTTTTATGTTTCCGATCTCCTTTCTTTCGCTTTCTTTACCTTTAAGGTTTAGAGGCCTCATGGTTGGGAGAGCGATCGCCCCCCTTAAATCCGCCCCTGGTTCACACGGCTGTTTATTGAGCTGAATCATATTCAGCTTAAAATCAAATATTGCCATTTATCATTCATTGACAACTATAGGGGTTTGAAAATTTTCAAAATGTTGTCGCCGAAGAGCGACAACATTATGTTATTATGACCTTAAAGATTATTAAAATGAAATTAAGTGAACCCAAAATGACACTCCACGAAGCTTGCATTATTTCACCTGAAAATATTTATTTAAGAGAACATTTCGGACGTCGGCCCAATTCAAAGACGAAAATGATTTTATAGATTGAGTTAGGCCTACAATTCGTATTAGAAACAGATAAAAAGTATAAAAACAGTGAAGCTTTAAAGGTTAACAAAACATTATTTTTTAATATTTAGTTCATAAAAATATCGACACTCGCCACAGGCCGCATTTACGAGGTGGCGCACCGGGAAAATGTCCAAGGCCCCGCGTCCGATGGGCCCCGCAAATTTCAATTGAAAAAAATTAAACGTCACGTATTTGCCATCTGCGACGAGTTTTACTTTTTCCGGCAGGCGGCATGGCATCAGGCATTCTAATATCCGCTTTGATGGTGTTTAATTTGTTGTTCTTGTTAGTGTTACTCATTTCTAATGTTGTTACTAACTTACTTCTTGTTGTTTCTGTTACAGATTCATGATTTATGTTCTTATTGTTGGCATTGTAATACGTACAACATGGAAACGAACCGTGACCGGGATCGAAGGAGGAAATATAAACCCGGTAGTGAAAAGCGTAAGGATAAGAAGCGCAGAGAAGAGTTTCTTGCGACGGTGCCGAAACTGACTAATTGGATTAAATCATCAGCAACTAAGTCAGCCCCTTCAGCAGGTCCACCAGCTGCGCTTTCAGAAGACGCGTTTACGTCAGTGCGTTCAGCAAGCCCAGCAGCTGCCTCCACTACTTCAGCAGCTGCATTTTCAGGAGACTCGTCTACGTCAACCCCTTCAGTAGGCCCACCAGTTGCCTCCGCTACATCAGCAGCTGCGTCTTCAGAAGACCCGTCTATGTCAGTGCGTTCAGCAGGCCCACCAGTTTCAGGACATGCAATTAATGACATTGGTTTGTGGCCATAAGTGCTGACCGATGACTTTAGAGTTCTGGATAGAGCGGGGAACATCAGATTGCCGAAATTATGACAGCGACTTCAGTGACTCTTCAACTACTGAAAGTGGTACAACACGCCGATGTACGAAGACATTATTTGTTAAGAAACATAGCCTGACGAATGAGAGGATTGAGGTGTCATGGCTGTGCTATTCTGAGTCCACAGGCTGTGTTAACTGTTTTGTCTGTAAATTAATGTCGAGGGCAGACAGCAAGTTCACAATCGGGTTCAACGACTGGAAGCATGGTAGACAATTGGTCGAAGCACACGGAAAATGTGAGCAACATATGGAGTCGATGAGATATTTGTTGGTTAGAAAGTCTGTCTCCGGCCGTGTTGATTCGAAACTGGTGAACCAGTTTGAAAAGGAGTACAACTACTGGCAGGAAGTTTTGCGGCGCTGTGTCGACGTTATCAAGTATATCACGTCACGAAGACTAGCAATTCGTGGACACGACTCCCGTTTCGGTTCACCAAACAACGGCAACTATTACGGAATTTTGGAACTTTTAAGTATGACAGTTTTCTAGCTGCGCATATAAGCGAGCACGCCAACAAAGGTAGCGGACACACCTCGTATCTCTCTCATTTCATTTGCGAGGAACTCATACTGTTGATGGCCGATAAAGTACTTCAGACGATTATCCGAGAAATCCAGCAGTCAAAATACTACTCTCTATCTGTCGACTCTACGCCTGATGTTTCCCACACTGATCAACTGTGCTTCACCGTCCGACATGTGGTTGAGTCTGGGTCCGTCGAGCGATTTCTACAGTTCATACCTATGAACACACATACAGGGAAAGGAATCGCCGACGTGGTCCTCAATTTTCTGGAGACGCATAGCATTCGAATTGGAGACTGCAGAGGATAGTCTTATGATAACGCAAGCAATATGGCAGGGAAATACAACGGCTTAAAGAGCCACATTAAGTCAAAATCTCCGTATGCTAAGTTTGTGGCATGCATGTGCCACTCACTAAATCTTGTGGGTAAATCAGCAGTGGACAGTTGCACAGCAGCCGTTGAATTGTTTATGCTCATTCAGAATGTCTACACGTTTCTCGTCTCCTCGACATGTAGAGGTTCTCGATAGTAGTTCCCGTAGTGAGAAGCTAAAGGTCGACAAAGGTCTCTCCGATACCCGCTGGTCAGCCAGATCAGATGCCGTCCAATCTTTAACCGAAGGCTACGCCGAGAATATCGTGGTACTGGATGAGCTAGCAGCAGATACCAGCTAAACTGCGGAAGCCAGGGGATTGTCTAAACAGCTTTAACAACTCGAAACAGCCATTTTATTGGTTTTATGGAACACTATTCTCGAACGATTTCAAAAAACGAATGCATCTCTGCAAAAACAAGGAATGTCGTTAGACTCAGTCGCCCTCTTGCTGAAATCACTACTGCAATTTGTTGAAGATCTCATATCAAGATTTGACGAATTCGAGGATCAGGGCATCGGAAAGTGTGGTCATCGAGTATACAAGGAATCGACTCAACGCACAAAGAAGAGAAAGCGCCATCATGACGAAATCGGAACTGCCGAAGATACGAACCTGACACCAAGCGATTCATTTCGGACCACTGCATTTCTACCGATAATATAATTGATAAACTGTGTACCACTCTGAACACTCGTCTAGAAGCGTACGCTCTCCTGCAGAAAAGATTTGGATTTTTGTATTTCCTTCTAGTCCTGGACATCGACAGTCTTCGACGGTCAGCTGAACATCTAGTAGAATGCTATCCGGCTGATCTGGAAAAAGAGCTGGTAACAGAAGTTGTGCAGTTCGCTGCCCTAATGAAACTCACCGAAAGTGAAACAGAATCCCAGACGGAACGTGAAGACATGTGTAACAGATTTTATTGGCATATGAACACAAACGAACTGAAAGGAACATTCCCAAACATGGAAATAGCAATGAGCAGGGCCGGATTTTCCAATAGGCAACATAGGCCATTGGCCTAGGGCCCACCAGTAACTGGGGGCCCACTGGGGACCTCCTACAATCCCTTGACACAAACAGTATCATTGACAAATTTGCCATAGAAAAAAGCAGGAAAAAGTCAGTTTGAACTTCACATAGTTGTGCTTGCAAAATTTATTATGCTTCAGTTTCATTGTATTTTTCCATTATTCCTATGTGTAAGATGTACATGATATGGAACTTGATTTACTTTGATGTACTTGATATGGAACTAATTTGATTAAAAATTATTAATGTGTAATGTATTACATTATGTTGTAATTCTTATTGCAAAATTTATTATGCTTCAATTTGACTGTATTTTTTTCCATTATTCTTTTGTGTAAGAATAAGTTGTACATGATATAAAACTAATTTGAATAAAATTATTGATGTGTTACATTATGTTGTAATTCTTATTTTTTTTTACATTACAATATTACGATATATATATATATATATATAATATTTTGGGGGGGGGGGGGCACTGATAAGGTTTGGCCTAGGGCCCACAAGCAAGTAAATCCGGCCCTGGCAATGAGAATATACCTGTGTATGTGTATGTTTGTCACGAACTGTTCTAATGAACGTTCATTCTCGAAACTCAAACTGATCAAAAATTACCTTCGCTCCACAATGGGCCAGGAGCGCCTTTCTTCCCTGGCGCTGTTGAATATAGAGCATGAGGTGTTGCAGTCGGTGAGTTTCGAGGACACAATCACGCAGTTTTCCAAACAAAAAGCCAGGAAGCGTTCTATGTAATATTCATTAAAAATTTACATTCTATCTACAGTACAGTAAGCTGTACAGTTTAGCTGTTTATTAAGTGCATTACAATAACTGTGTAGATGTTTATTAAGTGCATTACAACTGTGTAGCCTACTAGTGTAGCTGTATACACTGTATGTGTACATAGTTAAGTTATAGTCTTTAATATCACATTAATAAGCCGAATGGCTTCCGCATGTGTGTTTTGTATGTGTTAAAAAAATATATCTTATGTGCATTACAAAATATTGTCATTCATTAACACACTAAAATAATACATCCCGAGAAATAGTTTGCCCAAGGCCCCGCACACTGTAAATGCGCCCCTGATTCGCCAACACTTTCATGAACCATCTTGAAAACTTGACATTTGAATTTTGCCCAAATCATTTCCGGCAGGGGCGGATTCAGGTTTCCTGACGCCAAGGGACATACTGATTTAGCTGCCATTCGGACACTTAGTTACCATTTAGCAATAAATAGTTATTTGATATAAGGGTTTTCAGTAAAATGCCGTCAAATGGTTTAGGCATTTACTCTAGCAAAATATATCTTAACATATAAGATACTTTTATATCAATCATAATATATATATATATGTGTGTGTGTGTGTGTGTGATGAATAAAACCACGAAGGAAAGGAAACACAGAATGGTCCTTTCTTTCGTGGTTTTAGTCATCATAAATATTTTTCACGTGTTACTTTCGTGAAATAATTTTCATATATATATATATATACAAAGCTGGGCACAAACCGTTAATCCGTTAATCGTTAATTAACGAAGTTAACTTTTTCGTTAACGATTTAACTTTTAAGTTAACTTTGAAAATCATTATCGGACTAATTAACTTCCGTTACATTTAACTTCCGTTAACTCAAGTCCGTTAACCCAAAAAATTCATAAATAAACGTTTAAAAGTTTATATTATTTTCAGTGCTGAGCAGGTGCGCAATTAATCCGCCACTGTTAATAGTGATGAACGAATTTCCATTTCCGCAGTGCAAAATCAAGCGATATATTTGTTTCCGTCGCCACAATTTGTGTCTTACCAAATATGGTAGCACTGTGGCAGCAGACAGCATCTACGCTGAGGTGGGGAGGAGGCTGGTTGTCCCCAACACGACGAGGTGGAACTCCACCTATAACTCTGTGGTGGTCCTGAACACAATCCTGGAGACGAAGAGGCCTGCTCTCCACAGAGTCATGACCCAGCTGAAGGTCAACAGCTTCAAAGACCAGGATGTCGACTTAATGAAAGAGTATGTCAAGGTAATATATTTATAAATTAATAATAAACTAGCGGGACTCGTGGAAATTCCACGATTTATTTTTTTTCTGGTTACAATTAAATGCAGGACCTTGATACAATAATAGCGTTGTTTACGTAAACGTTTAATAATACAATTATTCCAACTATATTTATTTACTGCAATAAAGTTATATTTTTCTTAACACCAGCCAGTAGATACGTTTTAGTTTTGCTCATTCAATTATCGTTATATTATTGAGTAAAATACAGTAGAATAATATTGCAGAATAATACAAATTTGAATTTCTACAATTTACTAATTCTCCATTGTTTTATTTCCAGATCATGTCACCTGTGGCCAAAGCACTCGACAAGATCCAGGGGGAGGAACAAGCCTACCTTGGGACTCTGCTGCCAACAGTTGCTGCGACAATCTTCAGGCTTAAGGACTTGAAGTCCAAGGGCCTCGTCTACTGCAGCGCCTTGGTCGACGCACTTTTGGCAGGCATCGACAAAAGGTTTGGGCCCCTCCTGGAGGATGACGAATGCCAGCTGGCTGCTGCCTTCCATCCCAGGTTTCGCCTCATCTGGTTGGACAAGTATGACAACACCAAGGTCGCCAGGGTGAGGAAAAGCATGGAGGGTACAGTCGAGGAGGCCATGAAGCAGCAGTCCAACGAAGTGGGCAGCAACAGTGGAGGCAGCAACAACGAGGAGGAGGAGGAGGATGACTTCTTCAGTGCTGTCATCCAGACAAAAGAGAGCAGCAGAAGCCACAGGTCACTCAAGGGCAAGGCCCAGAACTTGGTCAAGACCTGGCTGGAGACCAACTCCAAGGACTTGCTGACAGATGCTGCCTTCTTGGGTGAGCAAGTGTTGGTGGACTTGTTCATCAAGTTCAACACAGCCATCCCCTCCAGTGCTGCAGTGGAGCGTTTGTTCTCTATGGGCAAGGACATCCTGAGAGCCAAGAGATCATCCCTGTCTGATGAAAACTTTGATATGCTAATTTTCATGAAGGGCAACATGCATCTCATGGACAAAATGGAGAACGAGAAGAAGAGGGAAAATTAAATTATATATATATATATATTGTTTTTCATTTTTTTTATAATAAAAGTTAACGTTAACGGTTTATCGGTAACTTCCGTTACATGTTTAACGAATTAACGGATTAACGGTTAACGAAGTTAACTTTTTGGTTAACGGATTAGCGGTTAACGAAGTTAACTTTTTGGTTAACGGTGCCCACCGCTGTGTGTATATATATATATATATTATAACAATCCCTTAAATGTGTGAACAGAAATGCATTGTAGGTTATCTTTACGATCTTTATGTTTAGTTACGAAATCGACCGTTGTAGAATACTCAAAGCAGTTTCCGCCGAGATTGTTGAGCAGCGAAGGAGTCAATAAGATCTGTATAGCTAAGAGCTCTCGTGAGTTCCGACTCAATACTGAGGATAGCTAAAGAGTTGAGACGATTTTCTGACATCACTGACCGTAGGTAGTTCCGACAATAATCTGTCAAGTACCACAAGATAAGTATTAATGAAGAAGTTCCTCCGTCCATTTAATTCTACCTCGCCTTCGCGAGTTTCGTCGACTCGAAGTTTTCTTTTCTTTTTTCTTTTCATTGTAACTTCATATTCGCGGATAGAGGATTTCTTAATTGCTGCTTCTTCACAGGGACTTTTTTAAGGAATATTTACTAGTGGGCCACTTTAAAAAAAAAAAAAAGGGCACATTATCCGCACATATATCTAAAAAAGGCAGACACCAAGTACCTGGCATTCATATTAAACGATAGTTAGTTAGATAGCAGATAATTATATAAAAATCAAAGGAATTTAAGGAAACACATTACAGTAGATGCAAAAATGGTAATTTCTATTAAATAAAAGTAGTACCAGACAATATTTATTGAAAAGACCAAAGAGACATTTCAAACATACTGCTATACTGTAGCTCAGCATTGACAAAAATTGTGAAAATATAAGGGCAAATAGGTACAAAACATTTTGTGGAATGTAGATGATAAAAGCATGTGGCAATTATGTAATATTTCATACGAGAAAATAACTATCTTAAAATGAACTTTGCTAGAATCAATAATTTTTCTCCAAAGCTTAAAATTGACTAGTGGGCCAAATACAAGGGCAAGTGGACCATTTGGCCCACTAGTATATATGTTAAAAAAGTCCCTGCTTCTTCATAAAAGTTGAAGTTGTCTCTTACATCTTTTACATAGAATGTCAATGATGTATACAGTTCTGCTACGACACCAAGATCAATATTAACTGCTTGGAGCTGTTTACTAGTAGCAATGAACCTTTCCAGAAAGTCACCCCACATTAAAGAAAAAATTGTAGTTTCAAGGAGTTGCAGTTGATTGAGGTAGCCTGATGCTTCACTGCGAATGCAAGGCTTTTCTGATTCATCTTCTTCAATGGACGTAAGTGCCTCTATAACCTCTCCCCAGTCTTTATTGAGACTCCTACACGCTTCTTCACGGGCTGACCATCGAGTGTCTGATAAGCTCTATGGAAAAACTATACGCACTCACAACATGGTATCATATGTGGTACATTTATTTCATAATTAAATATAAATTATTAATTAATTGAATTAAATATCTATACAAAAATGCCTCGGGATTGGCGACATAGCCTATTGGGAATGAAATAATTGAATTGCCATACGTACAAAGAACCTGTATGTATGAATCAGCCTCACATAGCAACAAGAAAACTCAATTTATTGTTTAGTCTACCAAAGAGAAGTAGACCAAACAAAATTTTGCTAGATTCGGCAAATAATACACCAGAACCAAGGAACGGCTCTCAGAGCTGTTTATGTTACAGCGAAGCTTTAAACGCGGAGGATGTTCTTGTCCCCCCTAAAGTTCTGAGTGAATTCCTTATAATATAAAACCTAATGACTATAAAAGGATAGGCCTATTCCTTCAGGGGTTTATATAGTGACTGCCTATATTAATTACCTTAAGTAAATTCGTCGCGAAACTCGATCGTGGCGGCCCTACACCGAAGATGATCGTAACGCCCTCCATCGAAGCAAACCAAGGACCCAGCAAAATTAAGGTGGGGCAATTTCTTTTCATTAACATAAGGCTTCCCAAATCCCGGCGCTAAAATTACCGTAATCACTTAAATATAAAAAGGTCCTTTAACAACCTACATATTTATAACTCTCTAACGAAAAAACATAGGGCTTTTGTCGGTAACCCTCCACTGAAGTCTGTTGGAAATTTCCAACGGATGAGGGCACAGGCAATCAACCCATAGCCCTATATAGTTTTTCACATGGTGGCCCTGTGTATGGGGAACTAACCCCTCTACAATTTACACTGACACGCAGTGGCTAGGCTTAGCTCATTAGGCCTAACCCCAATTTCAACCGTAACCCCACTATAGTTTTTTCATATGGTGGCCTAAAACTGGGAACCGATCCCTTTACCTTTACACTAACCGAAAACAAAGGCTTGTTCATTTAACAAGCATAACTCAATTTAGGTCCTATAAAAAAATAGGCCCACAACATTAAGCCTATTTAATAGGTCCTACTCTTCAAACTAAAAACAAAGCCTTGTTAATTTAACAGGCTTAACTCATTTAAGGTCCTACAAAATAATAGGCCCAAACATAAGCCTATTTGGTAGGCCCAACAAATAGGTCTATTTAGTAGGCCCACCTAACTTTACATTACATAATAGGCCTACCTCTTAAAGTAGGCCTTACTCTTTACACTCAAGGCCTATCCTAACTAAAAACACTAAATTTATAATTTAACCTGTGGTGTAGGTTATAAAATTTATTTCAGCAATTTAACTTACTCATAAGACTCATTAACATCACAAAATTCGACTCAGACCTGTAACATCACAAAATTCGACTCAGACCTGTAACATCACAAAATTCGACTCAGACCTGTAACATCACAAAATTCGACTAAAACCTGTAACATCACAAAATTCGACTAAAACCTGTAACATCACAAAGACCTAAAGCAATTGCACAAATTCGAACCTACACCCACCTAACACCTATTCGTAACCCTATTCCAAGTCCTATTTGACATATAGGCCCAACCTATTTCAAATCCTATTTGACATATAGGCACACCAAGTCCTATTTGACATATAGGCCCAACCTATTCCAATTCCTATTTGACATATAGGCATAAAACAGACAAGGCTTGATATAAGGGTCTCAAATGCAACATTTGAGGATCTTTACTCAGCCAAATTGGTTAACCTAACCCAAAACCCAAAAATAAAACCCTATAACAAAATACACATTTACACATACGTACGGTACAGTATATAAATATATACATACGACTTCAAACATCCAATTCTTCTTTTAAAAGAAGAAACACAACAGATTTCATTAACAGACACAAACATTCCTCGCAAACAGATTGGATTCCTTCAAAACCCCAAACCTTCCAGACCTACCTGTAGGATACACAACATTTACTCATTCATAACTACGGGTATTAATTTCATTGGAGTGGTGAATCCAAGTTTTGAAGACCAACTGGATTCGGAGGAATGATACACACACACACACACACACACACTACTCTTTCATGTGTCTCAAACACAACAACCTGTCTAAACATAACCAAGGATCGGAGGGTAAAAGCTTTTATTGCTGCGCTCTGATTCTGTGCACATAATTTTGTGCCAAAAATTATATGGTTAGACAGTGACACGTACAAACAAACTACTCTACTCCAAAGGGCCTTGGCCTACCTTGGCCATAGCCCAACAAATTCATCAAATTGCCTTGGCCTACCTTGGCCATAGCCCAACAAATTCATCAAAGGGCTGATGGCCTACCTTGGCCATAGCCCAACAAATTCATCAAAGGGCTGATGGCCTACCTTGGCCATAGCCCAACAAATTCATCAAACGGCTGATGGCCTACCTTGGCCATAGCCCAACAAATCATCAAAGGGCCTTGGCCTACCTTGGCCATAGCCCAACAAATTCATCAAAGGGCTGATGGCCTACCCTTGGCCATAGCCCAACAAATCATCAAAGGGCCTTGGCCTACCTTGGCCATAGCCCAACAAATTCATCAAACGGCTGATGGCCTACCCTTGGCCATAGCCCAACAAATTCATCAAACGGCTGATGGCCTACCCTTGGCCATAGCCCAACAAATTCATCAAACGGCTGATGGCCTACCCTTGGCCATAGCCCAACAAATTCATCAAACGGCTGATGGCCTACCCTTGGCCATAGCCCAACAAATTCATCAAAGGGCTGATGGCCTACCCTTGGCCATAGCCCAACATATTCATCAAGGGGCTGATGGTCTCACTTGGCCATAGCCCAACATATTCATCAAGGGTCTTGTGGCCTCCTTTGGCCAGAGACCAAACAACAAGGGTCTTGTGGCCTCCCTTGGCCAGAGACCAAACAACATTGGTCTTGTGGCCTCCCTTGGCCAGAGACCAAACAACAAGGGTCTTGTGGCCTCCTTTGGCCAGAGACCAAACAAAAAGGGTCTTGTGGCCTCCCTTGGCCATAGGCCAAACACACAAAAACAGTACAGGATTCAAAGCCCCAAGCCCTCCAGATCTACCTGTGGAGGAGTAAATTTACTCCACTAAAACTACGGGTATTGACTAGTCTGAAGTGGTAGGAGGTTTGAATACAGTACAAACTCTTTCTAATTCTCCTAAATTAAATGAACAAATAACAAAAGACAACAATGGGAACATTGAACCAAACAATTACGCGAAAACACTTGGAATGCTTTGGTTTTTAAAACAGAATTCCGAACACGATGACACTCTTTGCACAAAGAGTTATAACTTAAATCCAAATGCCGATACAAAAAGACAAGTGCTTTCAGAATCATCCAAAATTTTCGACCCCATTGGATTATATTTACCAGCAACCATAAGATCCAAAACCCTTTTGCAAGACTTATGGAAAAAGAAAATTGATTGGGATGAACCACTTTCAGTGGAAGACCAACTTCATTGGAAAAAATTAGCCACAGACTTGAACAAAGTTCAAGACATCTACGTACCAAGATGTGCTGGCTACAGATTGAAATCTCAAACACTACACATTTTTACAGATGCCAGCACACAAGCTTACGGGTGTTGTGCCTATTTAACAAGTGAAAATGAAAGTAACTTGGTTTATTCAAAGGCAAAAGTGGCACCCTTAAAACAAAAGAGAATCCTGCAGACTTTTTGACAAGAGGGCTCTCTTACAAGCTGTTGAAAACAAATAAAATCTGGTATGAAGGGCCCGAATGGCTAACATGTGAGGATCTTTGGCCAGCCAAAGTAGTTAACCTCACACTCAACTCTACAACAACTGAAAAGATCACTGAGGACAAACCTATATTTGACTATCACCTTTATTCAGACCTCAACAAACTCTTGAGAATTACAGTCTATTGCTGCAAGTTTGTCAATAGCTAGTTAGCTACCTTCTCAAACACTGTCCTCAGAAGGCCTTTTCTAACTTAACAGAAACTGCAACAAAATACTGGCTCCAACAGATACAAGCTTCAGAATTTGACAAGGAGTTGAAGTAACTTAGGTCCAGTAACACATTAAACAAAGGAATTCCTTCACTTGTCATGGATCTAAATCTGTACCTGGATACAGAGGGTCTGATAAGGTGTAAAGGAAGGCTTAACAAGTCAACTTTGACTTACAACTCTAAGCACCCAATTCTTCTTCCAAGGAGAAATCACTTCACACCTAAATTCCTATTTCATTCTTTTCAATCCATTTCACATGGTTTAAAACACAGTTTATCAAAAAATTTGATCTACAACATACAAATTTTTCTCCGGCCCCCCCCAGTATATGGAAAAACTATACGCACTCACAACATGGTATCATATGTGGTACATTTATTTCATAATTAAATATAAATTATTAATTAATTGAATTAAATATCTATACAAAAATGCCTCGGGATTGGCGACATAGCCTATTGGGAATGAAATAATTGAATTGCCATACGTACAAAGAACCTGTATGTATGAATCAGCCTCACATAGCAACAAGAAAACTCAATTTATTGTTTAGTCTACCAAAGAGAAGTAGACCAAACAAAATTTTGCTAGATTCGGCAAATAATACACCAGAACCAAGGAACGGCTCTCAGGGCTGTTTATGTTACAGCGAAGCTTTAAACGCGGAGGATGTTCTTGTCCCCCCTAAAGTTCTGAGTGAATTCCTTATAATATAAAACCTAATGACTATAAAAGGATAGGCCTATTCCTTCAGGGGTTTATATAGTGACTGCCTATATTAATTACCTTAAGTAAATTCGTCGCGAAACTCGATCGTGGCGGCCCTACACCGAAGATGATCGTAACGCCCTCCATCGAAGCAAACCAAGGACCCAGCAAAATTAAGGTGGGGCAATTTCTTTTCATTAACATAAGGCTTCCCAAATCCCGGCGCTAAAATTACCGTAATCACTTAAATATAAAAGGTCCTTTAACAACCTACATATTTATAACTCTCTAACGAAAAAACATAGGGCTTTTGTCGGTAACCCTCCACTGAAGTCTGTTGGAAATTTCCAACGGATGAGGGCACAGGCAATCAACCCATAGCCCTATATAGTTTTTTCACAAGCTCTTTAGCATTACATTTTCAGATTTGGTAAAATGATTTTGTAGTGTTTCCCAACGGTGAGTGGAGACAGTGAAGAACACATAAAGATTTTGGAGAAGTGCGAAAAAATCAATGGCTTCCTTGCAGCAACTTGCTGCACACTGTCCAATCAAATTTAATGAGTGTGCAGAGCAGGGTACGTAAACTGCTACTGGGGACGCTCTGCAGTTTTCAATGTCGAGATCATGCATTTTTAATATGCTGGAAACTGAGTTGAAAAGCTGCTCTGATTTGTGGCCTATGCTGGGAAGGAATGCCAAAAATCGTTCTACAGGATGCCCATCTTCTTTTACGTATCTCAAAATAACTGCAAGTTCATCGACATGTGATATATCTGGGGTGGAGTCCACAATAATGGAATAGTACTTCGCACATTTCACTTCCTCAGTTATTTGTTTGGTAACTTTGTCAGCCATTAGTTTGATGAATTGCTCACATGTAAACGAAGACAAGTATGACCTATGAGGTATGACCTTTTCCTGAATTTTTGTATTTTGCAATATGTTCCGCCGCCAGAAAAGAGTCAAATTCAGCAATAAGTTTCAAAGCCATTATAAAGTTTCCACTGTGGACAGAACTAAATTTCTCAATGTGGCCCCTAAAAGGTAAACCATGAAATGCCAGTGACCGGACCACTACAACAACTCGTTGTAAAACATTCCTCCAATATTTCTTCTCATCAATTTGATAGAAAAGTTGTCTGTCAATTCTTCCGAGAGTTGAACTTCTCATTTTCCATAGCTAACACACATGACTTATGTTCAGAGGAATTTTCATGGCTTGTTAATGCTTCACTGCCATGCTTCCAGTCATCAAATCCTTCCTTACCAATTTTAGTAGTTCCACCAAATAACTGACATGGAACGCAGAAAATTGAGCCTGTGCTCTCCGAATACATTAAATATGTTCTCTTCACCTTCTCTCCGTTGACAAGCTGTGTTTCAAATAATAAACACAATCTTGTCTTTAAATTTTAAATGTTGTCCAGTTTCAAAGTTTAAAGTTGCAAAATAGAAAAAATATAAATTCAATTATATAGAGAAAACCTCAAAAAAATAATTGGCCAATTTTTGGCTTGATACTCTGTAAAGTGTAAACAATAAATCTAAAATAAAATAAAAATAATTAACTTTAAAATAAAGATATTAAAATTAATAAAATATATTAAGGCCGAGGACCAACTTCGAAATCGACTTCGTTCAAACGTAATGAGATTTTTTTTGAGTGGTACTAACTTTTCTCCGTTTTTTTAGCTAAAAAAATACCAGAAATTTTGGGTGTTTTCCCTACCTAAAAAGTGCTTTCTTGTTACCTTTCTTGTTACGACTTTTCCTCCAGAATTTTACTGCCCTCAAAATTTTGCCGCCCCCTAAAATTTGTCGCCCTGGGCCATTAGGGCATATCATACTCTGGGTTCAGGGTTGAAATTTTGGAAAAACAAAGTGGCTAATATGTATTCCTATGTAAAAATTAATTCTAAGATGGCTTTATTATTTGCAACTTTTCCGAAAAATCTCATTTTCATGGTCAAAATCGCGATTTTCTGATTTGAAGGCTGCCTAACGTAGCCTCAGGGCACCCAAACCAAAGCGCGCAGCTGTTCTGCATATGATTTAGTCTAAAAGCTGCTTTTCTGACCTCATCCTTGCTTTCTTGCGTGTTTCAACACCTCTGGGTGCTGAAAAAATGTTTAGATTTCACGTAAAACTTAAGAATTTTAAGTTTTTCTTCAAAGAATAGGCGCGGCTCACCAGCTCTACTCTGATCGAGTAGCGGGAGACTTGCCACCTCCACGTGTAGGTTTACACGCCTGTTCTTACTGGATCCCTGAAAAGCGTGGCCTCATAAGATCTTAGATTATGATCTTATGAGGACTTTCAGCTCTTATGAGCATTAACGATGGCTTCAGCCTCTTCATCAGCCACTCGAACCTGAAAAGCTCTTAAGTATGTCCTGCTTCGATCTGAACACTGGGAGCATTTCTCGATGGTCTATCCTGGCTCTCACCCACCCATCTCTCCTCTCGTGACCGTACACAGTTTGGGAAGCAGTTGAGACTTCCTGTACAGCTCTCTCGCAGGACTGAGTATGAACAGAGAAAGCGTCCACTTTGAGTGGAGTTTTCCTGAGATCCTCGAGCTCAGTCAAGGTCATCTTGCAGGTGAAAATAGGCTCGTAAATATTCTCTGATTCCCAGTTGGTGAGATCCTCAGGTGAAGTGGCTTGCAGATTGACTTTGGGATTTTTATGGGGCCTCACTGTCGTATCACCAAAGTCTCTTCCTTCTCTGATCTTCTCTATCCGGCTCACAGCAAAAGCTCTCTGATGCTCATCCTTACTGCACAGGAATGAAGCCAGGATGGTCTCAGGATGTGCGTAGTCTGGTTCCTCAGCAGCCTCAGGCTTGAAAAAACGTGTTCAGGACCAAATTTGAGGTGGTGCTTCACTTTGATGTCGTAGTACATCAAGGCAGAACTTCACGAGGACCTCGAGCCTCCTCAACACCTCCCCCTTCAGTCCATGCTCCCTCATCCACAACAGCATGATGGCCTGTGCAGTAGTGAGCCACCTACCTGGATTGGTTCAGAGGTCCGCACTTGAGACCAGCCAACTGTGGACTGAGACTTCCAGACTTGATGGCTTTGATCAGAAGATAGCAGTTGTGCTGGTCTGTGGAGAGAGATTTGACTATCTCTACTGGCAGCTCTATGATATCTTCAGTTCCTTCCACTGGTTTGAAGTTAAAGTTGACCTCAAGTTCATTCACTTTCTCAAGAAGTTTTCCAATAGGCCCACTGAAGCCTGACCGGGGAGTTACAGGGCCGTCCAGCTTGATGATTAAGTGCCTCAGGGGGAGCTCGTTCACATGGAGCTGACAGATCATCCAGTGGCACTTGCGACCCAGCATCTTCTCCAATAGGGCTATGGCGCCTCCAGACCACCCCGTGTTGGTGTTGGTAGCGTCTCCTCCAATCATGACAAGGATCTCGTCAGCTCCGTGATCCAGAAGCCACTCATGCAGGCCCTGAGCGATCTTATGAGCAGGCTTTTCTCCTTCCTCAGGTTCCTCGGGAGTAAAATAGAAGAGGTATTTTCCTTGGGGCTCCCACGTGATAGTGTAATGCTCCTCGATCACTTTGCCAGGATGAAATCTCCCTGTCACTTCGTCATATTTCAACACCTTTGTGTTTCTATTCTGCTTGTCATCAAAGAATATCCCAGAGATCTTCTCCTCCTCTGACCTCTGCGTGAGAGCTTCAACTGATGAGGCCATTACTTCCTCCTTGCTCAGAGCCATCTATTGAGAGAATGTTGAACTTTGCCTTCTGCGTCCAAATGGTTACAAAGATTCAAATGGAGTAGTTTTTTTTCTTATGTATGTATGTATGTATTAAACCTGTGTAAAAGTTCAGCAAAGTTAACGTGTCTAAATGGCAACAAATTACGACAAAGGGTTAAAAATATGAGGTTGTGTTCAATTGAATATTCGGTATTTCAACATAGAACAGAAAACCGCAATTTTGAACATGAAAGTTGCAGAAAAGAAACCCCTCTTAGAATTAAATTTTACATAAAAATACATATTAGCCAGAGTGAAATTCGGACTCGGAAAAGTATGATATGCCCTACTGGGCCATGGCCCATTTGGCCCATATGTAAATACGCGCCTGGTCTTGTGTCACCTAAAGGTGTTTTTATTTGTATTGTGCCATTGTTGTTTAAGTTGTATAGTAGTGCTTCTTCTGGGCCTACTACTTTTGATGCTTCTTTGATGCAGTCCTTCAACTCTGGCTTCTCAAAACATTTTACAGCATCCCCAAACCAAACATATGTATTGTTACCTAGATATTTATTATAGTCAGTTATTGCATTCATTGTTAATATGTAGTCTATTGTTCATTTCCCTTCTATGCCTCCAAATTGGTACATACTTAATTCCCGATTCCAGTCACTTCTCTTCTTATTTAGTCTAACTCTCTCAAGAATTTTACTAACTATGCTTGTTATGAATATCCCTCTCCTATTACCTGTGTCTATTCGATCACCACTTTTGTAAATTGATATTATTTTTATATTGTTCCACTGTTCGGGGATATTGTAAGTCTTAAGAATTACATTAAATAGTTTTCTCAGACTTCTTACTACATCCCATCCAGCATCCTTCATTATACAACTGCTCCATCCTTGTTGGTCTGTTGACTTCTTATTTTTTAACTTTCTAATAACATTTTCAACATCCTCATTTGTAATGCTATTTATGGTATGTCTATCCTCTAATACAGCTTTGATAGTTTCCAGGTATAGTTTATTAATCTCTTCAGCTCTTTTTTCTTCCTTATTTTCTGCCTTATTTGTAATAAGTAAGTGGTTCCAAAAAACCTTAGCCCCCCCCCCCCATTTGCAGCTTACATGTTTATTTATATCGAAATAGTTTTTAGTGATTATAAAAATATATAAAATTCTTTATTTATTGCAGGTATTAAAATTACTCTAGCTGATAAAGTGATAATATAATGGCACTTTTATAACACGTTCATGGGTTGCCAAAAAGTTGCGAAGAAGTGAGGACTTCGTCAAAAGAAATTGGAATAAAACTTTGGATGAATGTGAAATGGATACAACCAAGTCTGGGCGCCCAAATTTGCCACTCTTTCAGGAAACAAAGGACATCATTGAAAGCGGTACGCGTAAGCGGAAAAACAGCTGTGCTAAACTTTCTAGAGAGATCGAAGTGTTGAGAGGAAAGATCGTTAGTGGTGAGATCATTCGACTGTACCGTCATAGGCAAGGTTTAAAGCCTTGGCATGAACTTCCAAAGCCAAGAAAAACTCAACTTAACATCGATGACAGAATGTGGTTTGCCCATTATCTTGAAGATTGGGATGTGGATGATTTCATGCATTTAGCTGTCTCCGATGAATTTTTTGTTTACGTCGTCGGCCTAACTACCAAAATGATCGAATGTGGGCCACAACACCAGATGAAATCGATGACAATGAACATTATCGCGAATTATTACAAAGTCCAGACTGTGTTGGTGTGTTTGTTTTGTTCACTGCAAAGAAGCTCATGTGGGTGCTGAAGCCAAATGGTCAGAGTTGGGATGGACAGTATTTTCGTGATATTATTCTATCCCAGCATGTCATTCCTTTTCTAAGAAACCCAAACAATGTTATGGATGTCGATCAGGTCACACTTCTGCACGATAAGGCCCCCTGCTTTAAGGCATTAGCCACTCAACAGTTGTTGCGGAACCATAAGATCGATTTCTTTGGAAATGAAGAATGGACAGGAAATTCTCCTGACCTGAACGTCTGTGAACACATTGGATCAGTTATAAAGGACAAGGTTGAATGTCTCTTGTTTCAAGAACCTGCAGCAAATCGATTTCCGAAGGATACAATGACGCATCACATTGAAACTGTTTTAGCAAATTTGCGTAACGATCAAGATCTATTCACGTCACTTTTGGCAAGCTCCCCAAAGCGAATTCAGGCTGTCTTGGAAGCCAATGGCGGGAACACCAAGTTTTAATTGTTTCTCATTAAATGCAGGATTAAATTCTCTTTTGTAAGGTATGTTTAGTTTTACTGTACCTCTAATGGTTTAGGCCATGGGCGGGGAGGCTAAGTTTTATTGGAGCCTCGTAGATCATGGTAAAAATCTTCATATACACTACTTTCAATACTTCACTAGTTTCTTCTACAATTTTTCCTTCTCTATTTTTTATAGCTCCTCGTTCCACCTTTGTATTTCTGTCCATATCCTTTTTAAATTTCCAAAATGCTCCATTATCCAGTCCTCCTCTTCCTTTTAACGTTCCATTGTCTTAATTATTTTCTTTTTATATTTTATTTTTTCCTTTTCTATCAAACTCACTTGCTCTTTTCTTCTTCACTATTATTCTAGTTATAACTTCTTTTCTTCTTCATTATTATTCCAGTCATAACTTCTTTTCTTATAAATTATTTTTATCTTTTTAAATTTCTTTACAATTATATTTTCTGGTACTCTCTTCCACTTAAAAGCTGTCTTACATTCTTCCATTATTTCTTGAATTTTGTTTCCTCATATATTATACATTTCTTGTAGATTTTTGTTTAATGATACAATTTTTATGAGGCCCGCCCCCTGAGTTAATCTATTAAATTTCTTTAGTCCTTTTCCTATTATAATTTTTTCCTTTTGCTGATTTACTTTACACGCTGCCTCATACCAGTTGATAGTATACATCATTGCGCAGTGGTCACTGTAAGTAATTTTATCAGTTACTCTATAAGGGGTCCAGATTTTCTTTTCATTTATATACAATTCGTTTACACGTGAATCAGCTTCCTACTTAATAATTAAATAGTCCAATACAGATTTGGAATCTCCCTCCCTTCTTGTCCAAAGTCCTTTACATAAATTGTTAGAGTTAAGAAGTGTTAGACCTTTTGACTCTATTAAATTGATGAGGAGTTTACTTGATTTTGTAACTTCATCTTTATTATTTACTATCATCTTTCCTATTTTGCAGTTAAAGTCCCCTCATACGAGTATTTTTTCTTCTCTTGACTCTGCTTTTCTTATTTGTTTTTCAATAGTGTTATACGTGGTTTTGAATATTTCAATACTGTTTCTCGATCCTTGTGGTGCATATATGACTCCAAGTCTGATTTTGTTTCTTCCATTGCTGATCAATATCCACATTTGTTCATTGAGTCATGAATTCTTTCTACCTCACAACAGAAGTTTAATATGTCGTCTTTCACAGATACTACAATTCCTCCTTTACCTTCCTCACTTTCTAGTATAAAATATTTATATCCTTTCAATTGTACTTTTTCATTTTCTTTTACATATGACTCTGTTATACATACTACTTTTGTTTTTTTTACATCATTGATTTCTTGTAGTGATGCAATTTTTTATTTAAGCCCCCTTATATTGGCATAGTAAATTGAGAACATCTTAAACTTGTTACGATTTATAATACTCCTCCGAGTTTTTAATTGTATTCTTTCTCATTATTTTTCCTTTTCTCCAATTTACATTGGTCCCACTTCCTGCAGTCACCATTGCAGTGGTCGTGCCGTTACCCCTGGTATCTGTGCATTCACATAAGGTCCCCTGACCCCTTGACTTCTCATTTCTTCTTGTTCCCCTTGTTGTCCTCCCGTCATCCGATTCCAATAACTTGGCTGAATGTCCTCTCGAGTTTGTTGGTATACACCCTTTCTTTCTATAGCTCCCTCCATTTTGCTTAATTTTCGGTACAGCAATTGTTCTAAAAAATCCATTCTTTTTCCTACTTGTGAGCTCGTTTCACCCCAATTGCTATTCCTAGGCATAACATACCCTCCTCTATTTTGTTTGTATTGTCCATAATTATAGCCGGCGGACCTAAGCTATAGTACGGTAGCTTACCAACACAAACCAACCAAATCGAACGACCCACACTAGACTAGGCTACATCCAATTTGGGCCTTTTCCGAATTTGGACTGTTTCTTATTTTTTCGAAAATACTACCAATCTCAATAGAGACTACGTTAGCTTATGTGGAAGAACTTTTGGGTTCGCTATTCTTGACAAGGGAATTTTTGGGTTCGCTATTCTTGACATGATCCCTATTTTTTATAAATTTCAACTTTTCTATAGATATTAGATAACATTAAAACTAACGAAAATATCACGACTTAACCTAACCAATCGTCAAGGACGTACAATTAACCTAACTGGGCATTCAATTAATCTAATCGAGCATTCAGTTGACCTCATTGATACCTACTTGTGCGAATTCATGTGGCGACAGAAAAATAACGGTGCTGGTTAAGTGTGCGGTCTACCTACGATTCGGCGGTCTACCTTTTAATTATAGCTTCTTATCTTGTTTACTAATTGTTTGTTTACATCCCATTGTCAATCGCCCTTGACGATTGGTTAGGTTTAGTCATGATATTTTCGTTAGTTTTAACGAAAATATCATGATTAACCTAACCAATCGTAGGTAGACCGCACACGGTAATTATGTATTTTATCCCACTCAGTCATTTTACACACCAAAATACATTTTTCTAGTAGTATTTGATGTGATTTGTTCAAATATGACCTCCATTTCCGTCGGAAATGAGATCAACAAAGTTATAGTACTTTGAAGTTTGGCTCATTTTCAAGGGAAATGGAAGTCAAAATCTAAGCAAAACATCAAATATTACTAGGAAAATGTATTTTGGTATTAATTAACCTAACCTAACCTTACCTAACCTAACCTAACCCTGGCTAAACGAGCCTAACCCTGGCTAAACGATCCTAACCTTGGCTAAACGAGCTCTCGTCTGTATCCACCACCTAATCCATAATAAGGTAATACTCTAGGCTCGTTTAGCCAGGGTTAGGCTCGTTTAGCCAGGGTTAGGATCGTTTAGCCAGGGTTAGGCTCGTTTAGCCACGGTTAGGTTAGGTAAGGTTAGGTTAGGTTAGGTTAATTAATACCAAAATACATTTTTCTAGTAATATTTGATGTGTTTTGCTTAGATTTTGACTTCCATTTCCTTTGAAAATGAGCCAAACTTCAAAGTACTATAACTTTGTTGGATCTCATTTCCGACGGAAATGGAGGTCATATTTGAACAAATCACATCAAATACTACTAGAAAAATGTATTTTGGTGTGTAAAATGACTGAGTGGGATAAAATACATAATAACCCCGCACACTTAACCAGCACCAAAATAACGGTTGAAATCTATTCACACAAATACTTAGTGACATAAGCCAATATTACTAAAGAATACAATAACTCTTGCATTAGTTTTCAGTTGTATTGTTATAATTTTTTACCTAATACAAAATTACAATAACAAAAATAACTTTTGAACCGCTCATTTCTCCAAAAAAAGACTTACATTTTTTAAATCAACGTAAAATCTACATTAAATATCTTATTTAAAAAAAATCGTAAACAGTCCAAATTTCGGAAAAGCTCCTCCAATTTTCCAAACAATCAAATAAATCCCATCCTCGTCGCCAAATGTGATAACGTGGGAGTGTTAGACCCCGTTAGGTACTAGGTTATTAAATAGACAATAAAGGTACTTACAGGCAGGGCCGGCGAGAGCTGCCACGGGCAATGGGGAAGGATTGGTATATGGGCCCCCTTGTTTACTCAGTATTTTATTATGAATGTTTTTTGTGTACATAACAAGCAAACTGATTATATGTCCAAGTCACTATTCAAAACATACAGTATGATAATCTCTATAAAATGTATGTTCATTAATTATATTTCCTCTGTTATTTAATAAATTGCTTTATTAATATTTTTAGATTTTATCCCCCTCTTTTCGGGCCCCGGGGATTTAACCCGGCTCCCCCGCCCTCTCGGCGCCCCTGCTTACAGGTGCTTTGATTTAGATCTTCTTTAGGGTCTACCATAGGTGCCAGCGTCCCACAACGACCTACTTAATTTCCTAACTTTACTAATTTAGAAGCTATAGATATTACCCCTAACCGATATAATAATTAGACAACTTCAAACTTTCCTTTAGCCACTTTAGAACCATCACCAAATTAACTTAGCACCAACGATTTAACCAGATACAAAAACACATGCTGGATTAGCCAGCCCATTGACCAAACAGACCACATTTCGCTGTTTATCTTTCTGTGTTGCTGTTCAGCTTTCTTTTAGTGACTTTTAGAATATATATATATATATATATATATATATATATATGATAATTTTCATACCGGTAAATTTTCTCCTCCTTTAACTGCTCTATTTCCCTTTTGTTTTGTTTTCTAATGCTAATCTATTTTTTTACATTATATCCTTGCTCCTTTCTGTTATCCTCTGCATAACATCTAAATCTACAGTAACCATAGTATAGGCAAAACTTTTTATTGATAAAGTACCAGCAGTCCTTATGAGCAAACCAACAGTTTCTCTTCCTACAATATCCTCTAGTATAATATTTACATACAGTAAGCCTTCTCCCATTTAGGACTCTTTCTTTGTCAATTTCATTCCTCCTTGTTTCATTTTCTTCCCTTTTTTCTTTGATGATGTCAAAGGCTGTCTGTTTCAGAAGGAAGGTCAAAAATAGTAAGAAAATTTAAAGACAAGTGAAAATTTTAAAGCAAAGCAAAGAATAGAGGTTGAAAAGAAGTAAGGAAATTTAAAAATAACATGAAAATTTTAAAGTAAAGAGGAGTGAATCCGAATGAAAATTCTACAATACTTTTATGTGCTAACAAATGCTTCTAAGTGGGAGTTTAAGGCAATAGAGTATAAGCCTCCAGTCTCTTCTTAAAGGACTAAAAAGAATTACTTTGAACTACTCTGGCTGGCAATCCATTCCACAAATTAACTATATGATTGAAGGAAAAGTGTTTAGCTTCATTAGAATTAAAATGTTTACCCAATTAATGTAGGCTACTTCGGTTTGGTTGTTTAAATACAAGATTGTTGCATCGTGCAATAGTCCAGGTTGCGTTGTTGTTGCAAGGTTGAGAAAGAAGACCATAAATAGTACCCCTTTTGTTAAATTCATGTAACAAAGGTCTAAGGTAGGCCCGCATCGAGCCAGCAACCCTGAGGTAGGACCTAATAGGATCTCAAATCCGTAAGTTTTAATTTTAGCCTAACTTGGGCTGTAGGTAGAACTGGCCCTTTAGAATTTGGCCGTTCACGGCTCAGTTGGGATTTTGAACCCAACAAATAAATAAAATAACATGGTCCTTCAGAACCGGATTCTACCCCAAGACTGAGTCAGTGACTATTTTTCGGCAAAGTTCTGATTGTGCAAATTGTAGCCCAAGTTAGGCCTAGACGGGTTGAGTATTATGAGTTAAGGTCCCAGGGTAGAAAGTTTGGTCGCCCAATTGCGAAACTTGGCCAGTCGTCTGTCGTTGTTTTTGGCCTACATTTTACCGGTTTGGTTAATTTTGGGGTTATTATTGAATTAAGGTCCCAGGGTAAAAAGTTTGGTCGCCCAATTGCGAAACTTGGCCAGTCGTCTGTCGTCGTTTTGGCCTACATTTACCGGTTTGGTTAATTTTGGGTTATTATTGAATTAAGGTCCCAGGGTAGAGAGTTGGTTGCCCAATTGCGAAACTTGGCCAGTCGTCTGTCGTTGTTTTGGCCTACATTTTACAGGTTTGGTTAATTTTGGGTTATTATTGAATTAAGGTCCAGGGTAGAAAGTTTGGTTGCCCAATTGCGAAACTTGGCCACTTGTCTGTCGTTGTTTTTGGCCTACATTTACCAGTTTGGTTAATTTGGTTTATTATTCGTAGGCGAAGGTTGCAGACCAGGCGCCAGTTACTGGGTGGAAAATTTGGTATTCCATACTGGTGTTGGTTAGTACCCCACCTAGCAATTCAGTTTATTTGAAAGTAAAATTTGCGTTTGATCAGTTCGGTTAAGTATTTCTGCCAATTCATTATTTGGCATTGAGCCCAATTGTTGTTTGCATTGAAGATGAGTGCATCTGAATTGAACAAATTTATAAAAAGGAGAAGCGCCTACAAAGGTCTAATTACAAAGGTCATTGCCACTATAGATTCTGCCATAGAGCAAGAGGATTTACGCTTAGTGACTGCGCAGCTTTCCATATTAGAAACTAAAAAGGTTGCTCGAAGTGAGGTAAATGTTAAAATGAGGCTCTTATAGAAGAGGATGAAATAGAAAATAACATAATTTACTTTGAAGAGATTATTGATGATATAATTAAAGTAGGCCTCCGAGCAAAAGAGTTTAGCAGCTCAGTACAGTTAGAGACCAGGTCTAATAATGAAACACAACCAGGGCCGGATTAAGACCTTTAGAGGCCCTAAGCACTTAAAAAGATTTTGGTGCCCCCATCATATAGTAATTCAAAATATAAAACAAAAAAAACCATAAAATGAAATTTTTTGTTTTGAAAATGAAACAAAAACTTACAGTAAGATGGAAAATAATGTTTATTTTGGTATACTTCCACTTCATTTATATTTGAAAAGTTTTCTCCTACTTTTTTTAATTGCAAAGTCTTTGATCAGATCCTCAAACTAATCTTTACGTAACACATCTGCTTCTGTACTTAGTAGAGATAAGGCATCCAGCCTGCCTTGTTGACATAGTTGTTCTGTTGTATTTTTAATATACTTCAACTGAGAAAATGAACGCCTCAGCTGAGCAATTTGTGACATTAATGTTAAAAATATACGAAAGGCAATTTCTACATTTGGGAAGGCACACTCAATATTGTCTTCTACAATTATTTATAAAGTTCAGCATGACTGAATCTTGTTTTACATTTACTATAGCACACGAAAATATTTAATCTATATGTATTTTTAATATGGCGCTCAAAGATTGATATAAACCAAAATAATAACGCCAAAGCGTAAAGTGGTGTGATTACAACGAAATCTATTTATTCTCTCAAAAGGGTTGTTGTTTCACTACAAATTCAAACAATGAAAAAAAAAAAATACTATATATGATATATATAGAATTCAGTTTTCAACAGCGTATAGGCTATAAGCCGCGATTATAATAGTATTGTTGGTTTCGTCGTCGTCGTCGTTGGGGCCCTAGGCAAGCTACGGCTTGGGACCGTAGGACACCGTAGCGCATCTATCCGGTATAGGTTAACCTGGATGATGTAGCCATAAGCACTGCCGCTGGTTAAGTGCCCAACCAGTGATTATCTCACTAGCCGTATTGAGTCCGTTAGGCGAAACTGCGACAGTACCAAGGATGGAAAACATAACCCTCGGATTTCTTGTTTGTTTTTTTTCTGTTTAAGGTGCTTTCAACCCTGCTGGATTATTGACACCATTTTTTTTTTTTTTGGTAGAGAAAGGTTAGTGAGGAAAGAAGTAGTAGAAGAAAGGTATTCGATATTCGATAATTTGCGATAATATACTATTTGCAAATGGACATGGTATTAGATTAAAATAATTATTTGAATATAAAAATTAACTGACAATGTGATATATAATTAATTATGTTTACATACAATAAAATAATACAGTATACATAAAATTAGTATTAATGTGGTTTACAATTGAATTATGATGGGTAACTAATTTAAAATGAATTTATAGCTATTCCGAAATTCAAGACGGTAAAATTAACATTTATCTTGAAACTAAAATAAGAGTATTCACACACACTCCCCCACCAGAGAGGAAGTTCAAAGAGTTCCGAACGACACAGATTTCCCCTGGACCTTTTTGGTAGCTACATGTACCTCGCTTAAGGTTGATTCCAAAAACGCAGGCTTAAGACGATCGATAGAAACCGCGCTGGATGAGAAATGATTTGCGCGTACGTCGGAGAACTTCATAGGGCCCGTCATATGGACATTGGAGAGGCCGTTTTGGGACAGGTACACGAAACGAAAACGTGGGTGCAAGACTGGAGGGCTGGGGAAACAAAGATGTTCTGTTGGCTAGTCAATCGAGGGGGAACAGGCTGAAGGGACTGCATGTGAGAGGAAAGTGTTTGAGCGAATTCCGTAGGATCACATGACTTATCCCCTGCAGTGAAGTAGCCACCTGGTAGCCGCAGTGTTGTTCCATAGACTAGTTCAGCCGCTGTAGTCTTCAGATCACTCTTAAATGCAGAGCGAATACCAAGCAACACGAGTGGAAGCTTATCCATCCAATGGGAGTCTTCGTGACACATAAGGGATGACTTCAGCTGGCGATGGAAGCGTTCGACGAGGCCGTTAGCTTGCGGATGATACGCACAGGTATGCGCATGTACTGTACCAACAAGCTGGTAAACTCTTCCAAAGCGAAGACTCAAATTGGCGACCTTGGTCAGTGATGACTTTTGTCGGCAATCCAAATCTTGATACCCATCCATGAAGAAAGGCTCTTGCAACAGTGTCCGCTTGGATATCAGGAAGTGGGATGGCTTCAGGCCATCTGGAAAAGCGGTCGAGACAGGTGAGCAGATAACGTTGGCCTTGAATCACTGGAAGAGGGCCAACAATGTCTACATGAATTACCTCAAATCGCTGGGATGGGGGTGGAAATGCGTCAAAGGGGGACCTGGTGTGCCTTTGGACTTTGGCACGCTGGCAGGCAAGGCACGTTTTGGTCCAATGTTTGACATCCTTCCGCATCGAGGGCCAAAACAAAGCGAGAGGTAACCAGGTGTTGCGAAGCACGGATACCAGGATGGGAGGGCTTATGAAGATCCGTGAAGACTGCTTGTCTGTGACATGGAGGGACATAAGGGCGAATAGCAGCTGTTGATACGTCGCAATAGAGGGGCACACAATCCTGGCATACTCATTTTCTTGAGGGAAAGTGAGTGAGTGGAGTCTTCTCTGAGCAGGTCTTGTAGTTCCGTATCCTTATCTTGATCCTGTGCAATAGCATTCCACAGTGTAGAGCTGAGGGTAACAGAAGTAATCTCTATTCTTGAAAGTGCATCCGCTGGAGTGTTCAAGACACCTTTGATGTGGCGGATATCTGTGGTAAATTGCGAGATATAATCGAGTTGCCTGATGACTCTGGGAGAGTGGTTACAGCTGTTTTATTGAAGACAGTGACAAAGGTTTGTGGTCGGTAAAAAAACACAAAACTCTCGGCCTTCAAGGAAATGTTGAAAATGCTTCACGTTTAAGTAAATAGCAAGAAGTTCACGTCCGAAAGCACTATAACGCGTTTGGGCTGGCTGCAGCTTTTTCGAGTAAAACGCGATGGGTGCTTGTTGACCGTTAATGGTTTGTTCCAACACTCCACCGATCGCAACATCTGATGCATCGACCGTCAGAGTTAGGGGGGCATCACTGATAGGAAATGACAGAGACAATGCACTATTGATAGCATTTTTGGCATTGTCGAACGCCTGTAAACTATCGCTACACCATACCAATTTCGTTACCCGCTTGCGTTTGTGTGTGATCATAGCGTGAAAAGGAGCAAGAACACTGGCACAGTTTTTAATGAACTTGTGGTAATAATTTACCAAACCTAGAAACCGACGTAACTCACGCTGATTATTTGGCATAGGGTAATTTTTATCACTTCACACTTGTCCTGAAGGGGGGTAATTCCGTGCTGCGAAATCGTGTGACCAAGAAATTCCAAGGTTGGCTGTGCAAACACACACTTAGATGCATTAATAGTAACACCGTATTGTTATAAGCGTTGAAAGAGGAGTGAAAGATGTTCCTTATGTTCCTCTTCCGTTGAGCTGGCCACAAGCAAATCATCGATGTAGGCATAAACAAAGTCTAAGCCTCTGGTGACCTCATCTATAAACCTCTGAAAGGTTTGCGCAGCATTCCGTAGCCCGAACGGCATCTTCACAAATTCGAATAACCAAAATGGTGTACAAACTGCAGTCTTGGGAATATCCGAAGGCTCTACGGGAATGTGGTGGAAAGCCTTAACGAGGTCTATTTTACTGAAGATAGATTTGCCGTGGAGAAGAGAAGTAAAGTCTTGGACATTTGGTACCGGATATCGGTCCGGGATGGTTGTCGAATTCAAAAACCGAAATCCCACATGGTCTCCAGTCTCCTGACTTCTTCTGGACCAGGTGTAGTGGAGAGGACCAACTGCTTTTGGAAGGTCTTATTATCCCAAGATCTATCATAAGCTGGAATTCCGATTGGCAGCTTTCAGTTTGTCCGGGGCAAGACGTCTGGGTTTTGCAAACACAGGGGGACCTTTTGTTGTAATGTGATGGGTAATGGTGTGCTTAATGGTATCACCCATCTGCATCGGTTGGAGAATTCCTGGATATCGCTGGAAAAGGCACTGGTACATGGAATTAGGGGAACGAGGGAAAGTGCAGAGTTCGAGGCGTCCGGAAGGGCAACCTGTTTGGCAAGAACAGAAAGCAGTGTGGCCTGGTCGCATAAGCGTCGCTTGTCAAGATCCACCAGGAGTTTGAAATGCTGGAGGAAGTCAGCGTCGATTATGGGATGCTGCACTTGAGCACAGATGAAAATCCACTTGAAGGATCGGTGAAGGCCCAAGTTTAGTTCACGCGACTGAGTACCGTACGTGGGTATGCGTGAACCGTTAGCAGCGTATAGAGGCGGAGATTCCGAGTGCGTATGACCAGATTTTTGAGGAATACACTGACTGACGCTCCGGTATCGACCAAGAAATTGACACCAGAGTTCCTGTCCTTTATGAAAACAGGTTGGCAGTGCGAGTACTAGACGCCATTAGGACTCGCTGCTGGGGTTTTCCGACGAAAAATTGCAAGGGGAGATGCACTTCCTAGCCTTCTTTCCAAATTAGAGTGGTAGAAGCAGATCTTCCCGGAACTCGAACGATGCCTCTTCGTAAATCTTGACCGAGAATGGCTTCTTGCCGTTGATTTTGTAGCAGAGAACAAACGTGGTTGAGTTGTTGACTTAACTCTTCCACTTTCAACTCGTTCCGATTGTGTGTTCACGTTGTTGACAGGAGCTGTGTCAATCTCCACTACTTTGTCGGCAGTTTCTGCTAGTTTATCAACTGGAGTAGCAGGATCCATAGTGGCCAAGACACGCTGAGCTGATGGAGGAAGTTTCTGCAAGAACAACTGTCTAAAGATGTCCTTATCGAAGGTTTGTGCGCGTTCGCCTAGAGCGCACTGCATAGCCCTCAGCATTTGAGTGGGCTTACGGTCTCCAAGTTCTTCTTTTGAGATTAACTGATGTAGTTTCTCACGCTCGGAGACAGTGGTGCAGCACAGGATGGCAGACTTCAGATCGTTGTATGGGTCCTCACTCGTGGAAGTAGACACGATGACGTCACGGACTTCAGAGATGATGCTCGCTGAGAGAGAGGACAAAACATGATCGTATTTTGTCCTGCTAGCGGTGATCCTTCCCAAGTTGAATTGTGATTCCACTTGGTGGAACCAAATAAATGGATCACCCGGCCAGAAGACGGGGAGCTTTACGCTCAAGTGGGAGATGGCACCAGCGTCGTCAGCATCTTCTCCTATGCTTGCTGACGTACAAGCAAGACAAGTTACCAACGAAGGAGTGGAGGTTGAGACGAGCGCAGGCACAGAGCGCACGGGCAGGGGTGAGGGGCAGAGGGCACGAGCGACGTTACAGTCTGGTCCTAGTCGGTCGGGTGAAGGGGGTGATGGGCACGAACGACGTTACAGTCTAGTCCTAGTCGTTCGGGTAAAAAGGGGGGAATCCAACTCCGGGGTCACCAATGTTGGTTTTCGTCGTCGTCGTCGTCGTTGGGCCTAGGCAAGCTACGGCTTGGGACCGTAGCGCATCTATCCGGTATAGGTTAACCTGGATGATGTAGCCATAAGCACTGCCGCTGGTTAAGTGCCAACCAGTGATTATCTCACTAGCCGTATTGAGTCCGTTAGGCGAAACTGCGACAGTACCAAGGATGGAAAATATAACCCTTGGATTTCTATTATTTATTTGCAAAATGGACATGGTATTAGATTAAAATAATTATTTGAATATAAATAATTAACTGACAATTGTGATATATAATTAATTATGTTTACATACAATAAAATAATACAGTATACATAAAATTAGTATTAATGTGGTTTACAATTGAATTATGATGGGTAACTAATTTAAAATGAATTTATAGCTATTCCGAAATTCAAGACGGTAAAATTAACATTTATCTTGAAACTAAAATAAGAGTATTCACTACAGTATAATAAATCCATGGTAAATCCGGCAATGGAAAATTTCTGTGGTGCCCCCCTTCCCTTGATGCCCTAAGCACGGGCTTATTTTGCTTAATGGTTAATCCGGCCCTGAACACAACACTCAACAAATGATGTTTGTGAAGTTAAGGTTAACAGATCTGTAGTTCAATTACCGAGGCTTGTACTCAAACCATTTTCTGGGAGTATTCAGGAATGGCAAGGATGGGCAGACAGTTTTGAATCAGCAGTTCATTCTAGTCAAGTGTTAAGTGCCGTGGAGAAGTTTAATTATTTGCAGTCCCTCTTGGAAGGGGAGGCAGCAAAGACTATAGCAGGATTAGCATTAACAGAGGCTAATTATAATGTGGCTTGGGATATATTAAAGAAACGGTTTGGTAAGCCAGAGATCTTAATTAAAAGCCACCTCCGTGCACTTTTAGCTATACCTCCTGTTAATAATCCTAATAGTGTCAAGGAGTTACGGCAGTTATATGATGAATTTGAAATTAGAACTAGGTCCCTGGATAACTTGGGTGTAGGAATGGAAAGGTATGGTATAATGTTGGTTCCTACACTGGAGTCTAAATTGCCTAGCTCAATTTTGCTTGAATTAAGTAGGGGACTGAGGTGACGTGTATGTATATATATGTATATAGTCTAAAAGTCACTAAAGAGTAAATATCACTAAATCTAAGCTGAATGGCAAGACGAAGCCATAAACAACGAACGGGCTGTTCGTATTGCTTCGGTCTGGCCTAGACATTTTTTTCCTATCTGACATAATCTTTGGTGCTGAGTAAAATTAGGTGATGAATCTAAGGTAACAAATCGGGTAGGAAGTTGTTCGTACTTAAGTATAGTTAGGGGTAATGTCTATAGCTTCTAAATGGTAATGTAAGAGAGAGTTAGGTAGGCTGTTGTGGGACACAGGAATAAAACGGTAGGCTTCAAGGAATACCTAATTCAACGCACCGGTAAGTGCTTTTGATTGTTTGCTAGAACCTAAGTAACCTAACTGGGGTGTCTACCCCACGCTATCACATTTGGCGACGAGGATGGGATTTGGCTCATTTGGTTAAATTTTGTTCATTGGGTTAAATTTGGCTCATTGGGTTAATTTGGCTTATTGGGTTAATTTGGCTTATTGGGTTCAAGTGGTTGTTTGGAAAATTGGATGCAGACTAGTGGGTCGTCCGATTTGGTTTGTTTGTGTGGGAAGCTACCGTACTATAGCGTAGGTCCCGCGCCCAAATTCTAAAACTAATTCCTACTCAGCCCTAACTCTAAAAACTAATTCCTACTCAGCCCTAACTCTAAAACTAATTCTTACTCAGCCCTAACTCTAATACAATTCACTATTCAGCCCTAGCTCTAATAAAATTCACTATTCAGTAACTAGACCAAATTTAAACCTAACCTAACCTACTTCACGTGAGTTGGTCTAATTCGGTTTTGCTCTAGCATGTCGGTGATTGGCCATATAAGCCCCTACGAAGACAATGGGGAGGACTTCGAAGCTTATGCCACTAGGGTGAGGTTGTTTTTCGAGGCAAATTCCATTCCGGATGCTAAGAAAGTACCTACCTTTTTAACTATAATAGGCCCTAAAACGTTTGGTTTAGTTATGGACCTAGTTTCTCCTAAAGCACCGGAAACTTGCACCTATAATGAATTGGTACAGGCCCTAACCGATCACTACAAACCCCGAGTAGTTCTCATCTATGAACGTTTCAAATTTTATTCAAGGCATCAGATGGGAAATGAAAGCATTGCAGAGTTTGTTGCAGGAATAAAAAGCCATAGCCGTACGTGTAAATTTGGGGACAAATTAGATGAAATGCTAAGAGATAGGTTTGTAATGGGTCTCAAAGAGGAGTCTACCCAGAGAGCCCTATTAGCCATACAGGACCTAACTTTTAGTCAGGCTGTAGAAATAGCTACGGCTAGAGAAGCAGCTGCTAAAGATGTTAGAGCTTTTGGAAATCATAGTAGTAAAGCCCAACACGTAAATAGCTTTAAATCTTCTAGGCCTGGCAGACCTAACGAGCCTACTAGACAGGCAAATAAAAGGTATGAGGCGAATACGACTAAGCCTACTAATTCTACTAAGCCTTCCAAGCCATGTACAGGGTGTGGAAAACACCATTGGAAGAAAGATTGCCCTTTTAAAGAAGCAGTTTGCCGAAACTGTAGTAAAATAGGCCACATAGCTAAAGTGTGTTATTCAAAGAAAACAAAGGGTGAAAATTCTAATTTTAACATTTCTAGTATAAATCCTCAAAAGGGAAATACTTCGAACATTGGAGTGGAGTACCTA
This sequence comes from Bathynomus jamesi, assembly GCA_023014485.1. Taxonomy (NCBI): domain Eukaryota; kingdom Metazoa; phylum Arthropoda; class Malacostraca; order Isopoda; family Cirolanidae; genus Bathynomus; species Bathynomus jamesi. The sequence continues at coordinate 378,166 of JAJOZX010000658.1, read as the reverse complement.
TTCTATGAGCAGCAAAGTGGGGAAAATACAGGCCCATATATTGTAGAGGTAGGCCTAGATGGAATTACAGTTCCTCTAGAATTGGATACGGGTGCTGCCCGGACGGTCATGTCCAAGGTAGTTTTGATAAGATTTTCAAAAACACACCTAAACTACATGCATCTAAAACGATTTTGAAGAAGTACGGTGACATACAAATACCTATTTGTGGAGAAGCATACGTCACAGTTACACTTAACCAGAAAACTTTGTCTCATCCCTTAACCCTTTTAGTGGTGGATGAGCAAGGGCCTACTCTACTAGGCCGTGATTGGATTGATGCTTTGGAAATGCCAATTGACAAAATCTTGCCAAGGGGTCAGGCAGATGTGCATACACTTTCATATCCATCTGACATAGACTCATTGTTAAGGGAGTTTTCTTCTATTTTTGGGCCTGAAGTAGGCAACCTAAAAGGCCATCAGGTCTGCATAGAAGTAGATCCTAATGTAACTCCGAAATTTTGTAAGGCTCGTTCAATTGCGCATGCACTGCGGGAGAAGGTAGATTTAGAAATTGACAGGCTGCTAAAAGATAAAATTATTGAACAGTCACACACGCTAAGTGGGCTGCCCCAGTAGTTCCTGTACTAAAACCGGACAAGTCCGTGCGGTTATGCGGGGATTACCGTTTAACAGCAAATAGAGCCGTCCTTCTAGATTGCTATCCTATACCCAAGCCTGATGAATTATTTAGCTCTCTTGCTGGGGGAAAATATTTCACAAAACTCGATATGTCCCAAGCCTATGCTCAACTAAGTTTAGATGAAAACTCTAAAGAATTAACTATCATAAATACGCACCGAGGCCTATATAAGTACAATAGGCTATGCTATGGAATAGCATCGGCTCCAGGTATTTTTCAGAGGACAATGGACCAAGTTCTAGGTCACATTCCAGGGGTACTTTGCTTTCTAGATGATGTCCTCATTTCAGGTTCGACTAAAAAAGAACACCTAACTAGATTAACCACGGTTCTAAAAGACTCCGGGATGCTGGACTTAAGCTAAAGAGAGAAAAGTGTTCATGGGTCACTAATGAGGTTTCATATTTAGGGTTCCGCATAGATGCCTCAGGCATTCATCCAACGGTGGATAAACTAGAAGCAATAGAAAAGGCACCACCTCCACAAAACATCACACAGTTACAAGCTTATTTAGGTCTCCTAAATTTTTATAGGAAATTTTTGCCTAATGCATCGACTTTCCTTGAACCCCTAAATAAGCTATTACGATCTGGGGAACAGTGGAGATGGGAGAAAACTCAAAAGGAAGCATTTGAGGCTTCCAAGGACGTACTACTAAAGTCCACTCTCCTAGTGCATTATGATCCTAAACTTCCTCTCGTAGTTTCAGCAGACAGCAGTTCTTATGGAATTGGGGCAGTGTTATCTCACCACATTGATGGTGTAGATAGGCCTATCTGTTTTGCTTCTAGAACACTAACTGAGACGGAAAGACGATATGCACAAGTGGAACGTGAAGCATTAGCCTTAGTATTTGCAGTAAAAAAATTTCATTCTATCTCTATGGGGTCATGAATTTAAACTAATTACTGACCATAAGCCTCTCTTAGGTTTATTTTCACCTAATAAAAATATTCCAGTTATGGCCTCAGGTAGGATTCAACGATGGGCACTGATTCTACAAGCCTATAAATTTGACTTAGTACATCGGTCAGGTAAACTTCTAGGTACGGCTGATGCGCTAAGTAGGTTGCCCTTAGAAAATCCAAATGATTGTGTACCTATACCTACAGAATGGGTTCACTTGGTGGAGTTTTTGGAATCCACTCCAGTATCTGCAGTACAAATAGAGCAGTGGACAAAATCAGACCCTATTCTGTCTAGGGTCATCCATTTCTGCTCAGTTGGTTGGCCTACTAAGGTTGAGAGTGAATTACAGCCTTTTATTCAGCGTCAGTCTGGCCTCTCTATTCAAAATGGCTGTCTCTTATGGGGCCACAGAGTGATTATTCCAAATAAAGGCAGGTCGAATTTAGTGAAGGAACTTCACGCTGAACACATGGGCGCAACAAAAATGAAAGAGCTGGCGAGAGCTTATTTCTGGTGGCCTGGTTTAGATGGAGAACTCGAATCATTGGTTCGTTCCTGTCAAAGCTGCCTAGAGAACAGAGATCTCCCAAGGAAAAGTCCACTTCATCTTGGGAATGGCCTACTATACCGTGGCATAGGATCCATGTTGACTATGCAGGTCCTATAAATAATATTTATTTCCTAGTCATGGTGGACGCCTACTCTAAGTGGGTGGAAATTTTTCCAACCACTTCCACGACTTCGGGTGTAACGATTCGCTTACTCCGTTCAGTTTTCGCTCGATGGGGTTTACCCGTAGTCCTGGTTTCCGACAATGGTACTTGTTTTACCAGTGAGGAATTTCGTTCCTTCGTCCACCTAAATGGCATTAGACATGTCCGGTCTAGTGTTTTCCACCCATCTACTAACGGTCTCGCGGAAAACATGGTCCGTACTTTCAAGTCGGCCTTGCGTCATTCTCGTGGGGAGGAAATGCAAGTGGTGTTGGATAAATTTTTGTTTAAATATCGAATAACACCACACACCACGACAGGGGTGTCTCCCTCTAAACTTCTGATTGGCCGGGGAATTCGTTCAGTTTTTGATTTGTTACGTCCAAACGAAATGTTACAACAACGAGTTTTACGCCATCAGGAAAAACAGAAGTTGTACCACGACACTAAAAGAGGGAGAGTTCTAGAAGCGAAACCTAATGATCCAGTTGTGATTCGCAACTATGGGGCTGGACCAAAATGGGTTCCTGCAACTGTGCAGGAGAGAACGGGCCCTGTTTCCTTCAAGTGCCAACTAGAAGATGGTCGTTCTATTAAACGCCACCAGGACCAGATATGGGAACGGGAAGTGCAGAAGGACCAGAGTCTTCCGGAAGAGAGAACTGATCCTCCGGAAAATGGCTCAACTTGCCCGCCTATACAGGTTGCACCTGATCCTACTACATCAACCCCGCTCCGCAGGTCGTCTAGGGTCCCTCATCCCCCTGACAGACTAAACTTGTAGGGGAGGAGTGAGGTGACGTGTATGTATATATATGTATATAGTCTAAAAGTCACTAAAGAGTAAATATCACTAAATCTAAGCTGAATGGCAAGACGAAGCCATAAACAACGAACGGGCTGTTCGTATTGCTTCGGTCTGGCCTAGACATGTTTTTTCCTATCTGACATAATCTTTGGTGCTGAGTAAAATTAGGTGATGAATCTAAGGTAACAAATCGGGTAGGAAGTTGTTCGTACTTAAGTATAGTTAGGGGTAATGTCTATAGCTTCTAAATTGGTAATGTAAGAGAGAGTTAGGTAGGCTGTTGTGGGACACAGGAATAAAACGGTAGGCTTCAAGGAATACCTAATTCAACGCACCGGTAAGTGCTTTTGATTGTTTGCTAGAACCTAAGTAACCTAACTGGGGTGTCTACCCCACGCTATCACAGGGACACTCTACAGAACATGTGTACATCCCCCTTCAGCAGATGTTAAGTCTTTTAGGCACAGAATTAGCAAGACGAGAGGGAATTGAGTTTGCACAGTGGGATCGTAAACAAGGGGACAAAGGCAGGCACAGCACCAAAGTTTCCACAAAAAGGAATAACCCAGGTACAGTGTCAGCTCTACATGCATCCTCTGAGAATAAATTAAAGGGAATCAAGGAATGCATATTTTGCGAAGGCAACCACAAGTCATATAAATGTGAAGTGGCTGAGGCATTACCCTTTGAGGAGAGAAAGGACAGGGTAACTAAGTCCACAGCATGTTTTAAATGTTTTTTGAAAGGTCACAGAGCAAGGTTTTGTGAGTTTAAAATTTTGTGCAAAAAATGTCATGGTAGGCATCAGCCATTATTGTGTGAACACACTCCTAGTAGGCCTACCCCAGAAGTAGAGACATCAGTGGCACATGCCACTGCTATGCAAGGGAGTAAAAGTAAAGGGGGATTATTGCAAACAACTGCAGCCTTATTAACTGGGAATGAGGGAGAAGCTACTGTAAGAGTGTTGTTTGATAGTGGTAGCCAGTGTAGTTTTATTAAGACCAGAATTTCCAGAAAATTGAAGTTTAAAGAACTTAAGAGGGAAAATTTAAGAATTTCTGGGTTTGGGGGTTCCTTTCAAAACCGAACCAAATTTAAGAAGGTAGAAGTTCTGGTTAAAGGGTTGTTACCGCAAAGTCCCACTATCAAGGTCCAAGCTGTAGAGATTGAGGAACTTTGTGCTCCAGTCACTACTTGTTTAGATATGGCATGTGTCCAAGAATTGCAAGTTAAAGGAATTAATTTGGGCAATAATAAGTTTGAAGGAACAGAAGATATTAGTCTTTTGATTGGAGCTGACTATTATTGGGACTTCATCAATGGTAATATTGTCCGCACATCTCGAGGCCCGGTAGCTATTGAAAGTAAGCTAGGCTGGATGCTACATGGTAGTTATTGCAATGAAATGGAAATTAAGGCTCTTTTTGTTAAGATTGAGGAGAACAGCCATGGTTTGGAAAGGCATTTGAAAGCGTTTTGGGAACTTGAATCCATTGGTATAAAGGACAAACAGGCAAGTACAGTGAACAATGATGTTTTAGAGCAATTTGAAAAAGGGATTGGGTTTAGAGATGGTTGCTATGAAGTTGGCCTACCATGGAAGGATTCTTGCAAACCCGGTTCAAACCTTCAGCTAGCTAATCGGAGGTTGGAGACTTCATTGTACAGGCTAAGAAAAAATGAGGAGTTGTTAATTGAATACAATGAGGCCATCCTAAGTTATGTAAGGGAGGGCTATGCTGAAAGGGTGCAAGGTGAGCTGGTGAGCCAGGAGGCACATTATCTGCCACACCATGCAGTGGTACGGCGAGACAAAACTACCACCAAACTGAGGGTAGTTTTTGATGGCTCAGCCAAGGACAAAGGTGGTGTGTCCTTGAATGACTGTTTGGATGCTGGGCCAAACTTAAATGTAGATTTATTTTCCTTGTTACTGAGATTCAGGTTTGGTAGAGTAACATTGACTGCAGATGTGAAGCAAGCCTTTTTGCGGATAAAGTTAAAACCAGAGGACAGAGATGCAGTAAGGTATCTGTGGTGGATACGAAAGACTTGTTGGAAAATGAACCTAAGGTTCAAGCATATAGAATGAAGTCAGTGTTGTTTGGCCTCAGTTCTAGTCCATTTCTGTTGGCAGCTACTATGCAGTACCATTTTAAGAAATATTCTGAAGTCTATCCTAACACTATTGAACACATAAGGAAAAATTTTATGGTGATGATTTGCTGTGTTCCGTGGATAATACAGAAATGGCTAAACAGATATTCATGGAGGCTAGAGCTATAATGAGGGAGGCTGGCATGGAGCTTAGAAAATGGCAGACCAATCATTCGCAATTACAAGAGTTTATGAGTCATTCCTGTGTAGTACCTGATGCAGCAGAAAGTATTGAGGATTCTGGTATTAAGGAGTTGTGGGCAATAGACGCAAAGGTGCTAGGCATTGTTTGGCAGCAAGATGATGATTTGTTTACCTTCAATGGGAAATCTTTAGTAGAGCTGGCTGAGAATGAGACAAGGTGGACAAAACGTACAGCTCTTAGTTTGGCTTCAAAGGTCTTTGATCCTCTTGGATTCCTGGCTCCATTTGTGATAAATTCAAATGGAGTAGATTTTTTTCTTATGTATGTATGTATTAAACCTGTGTAAGAGTTCAGCAAAGTTTATGTGTCTAAATGGCAACAAATTACGACAAAGGGTTAAAAATATGAGGTTGTGTTCAATTGAATATTCGATATTTCAACATAGAACAGAAAACCGCAATTTTGAACATGATAACGCGATTTTTGGGAAAAGTTGCAGAAAAGAAACCCCTCTTAGAATTAAATTTTACAAAAAAATACATATTAGCCACAGTGAAATTCGGACTCGGAAAAGTATGATATGCCCTACTGGGCCATGGCCCATTTGGCCCATATGTAAATACGCGCCTGGTCTTGTGTCACCTAAAGGTGTTTTTATTTGTATTGTGCCATTTTTGTTTAAGTTGTATAGTAGTGCTTCTTCTGGGCCTACTACTTTTGATGCTTCTTCTGGGCCTACTACTGTTGATGCTTCTTTGATGCAGTCCTTCAACTCTAGCTTCTCAAAACATTTTACAGCATCCCCAAACCAAACATATGTATTGTTACCTAGATATTTATTATAGTCAGTTATTGCATTCATTGTTAATATGTAGTCTATTGTTGATTTTCCTTCTATGCCTCCACATTGGTACATACTTAATCCCCGATTCCAGTCACTTCTCTTCTTATTTAGTCTAACTCTCTCAAAAATTTTACTATGTTTGTTATGAATATCCCTCTCCTATTACCTGTGTCTATTCTATCACCACTTTTGTAAATTGATATTATTTTTATATTGTTCCACTGTTCGGGGATATTGTAAGTCTTAAGAATTACATTGAATAGTTTTGTCAGACTTCTTACTACATCCCATCCAGCATCCTTCATTATACAACTGCTCCATCCTTGTTGGTCTGTTGACTTCTTATTTTTTAACTTTCTAATAACATTTTCAACATCCTCATTTGTAATGCTATTTATGGTATGTCTATCCTCTACTCCAGCTTTGATAGTTTCCAGGTATAGTTTATTAATCTCTTCAGCTCTTTTTTCTTCCTTATTTTCTGCCTTATTTGTAATAAGTAAGGGGTTCCAAAAAACCTTAGCCCCCACCATTTGCAGCTTACATGTTTACTTATATCGAAATAGTTTTTAGTGATTATAAAAATATATAAAATTCTTTATTTATTGCAGGTATTAAAATTACTCTAGCTGATAAAGTGATAATATAATGGCTTCTCAATTAATTGGTGATTCGGAGAGGCAATGTGTGATAGATCGCATACGAGCAATAACATTTCGGGAAGCTCGTGATGCTGGAGCCACCTTTATAACACGTTCATGGGTTGCCAAAAAGTTGCGAAAAAGTGAGTACTTCGTCAAAAGAAATTGGAATAAAACTTTGGATGAATGTGAAATGGATACAACCAAGTCTGGGCGCCCAAATTTGCCACTCTCTCAGAAAACAAAGGATATCATTGAAAGCGGCACGCGTAAGCGGAAAAACAGCTGTGCTAAACTTTCTAGAGAGATCGAAGTGTTGAGAGGAAAGATCGTTAGTGGAGATCATTCGACTGTACCGTCATAGGCAAGGTTTAAAGCCTTGGCATGAACTTCCAAAGCCAAGAAAAACTCCTTAAAATCGATGACAGAATGTGGTTTGCCCATTATCTTGAAGATTGGGATGTGGATGATTTCATGCATTTAGCTGTCTCCGATGAATTTTTTGTTTACGTAACACGTCGGCCTAACTACCAAAATGATCGAGTGTGGGCCACAACACCAGATGAAATCGATGACAATGAACATTATCGCGAATTATTAAAAAGTCCAGACTGTGTTGGTGCGTTTGTTTTGTTCACTGCAAAGAAGCTCATGTGGGTGCTGAAGCCAAATGGTCAGAGTTGGGATGGACAGTATTTTCGTGATATTATTCTATCCCAGCATGTCATTCCTTTTCTAAGAAACCCAAACAATGTTATGGATGTAGATCAGGTCACACTTCTGCGCGATAAGGCCCCCTGCTTTAAGGCATTAGCCACTCAACAGTTGTTGCGGAACCATGAGATCGATTTCTTTGGAAATGAAGAATGGACAGGAAATTCTCCTGACCTGAACCTCTGTGAACACATTGGATCAGTTATAAAGGACAAGGTTGAATGTCTCTTGTTTCAAGAACCTGCAACAAATCGATTTCCGAAGGATACAATGACGCATCACATTGAAACTGTTTTAGCAAATTTGCGTAACGATCAAGATCTATTCACGTCACTTTTGGCAAGCTACCCAAAGCGAATTCAGGCTGTCCTGGAAACCAATGGCGGGAACACCAAGTTTTAATTGTTTCTCATTAAATGCAGGATTAAATTCTCTTTTGTAAGGTATGTTTAGTTTTACTGTACCTCTAATGGTTTAGGCTATGGGCGGGGGGCTAAGTTTTATTGGAGCCCCATAGATCATGATAAAAATCTTCATATACACTACTTCTAGTTTCTTCTACAATTTTTCCTTCTCTATTTTTTATAGCTCCTCGTTCCACCTTTGTATTTCTGTCCATATCCTTTTTAAATTTCCAAAATGCTCCATTATCCAGTCCTCCTCTTCCTTTTAACGTTCCATTGTCTTAATTATTTTCTTTTTATATTTAATTTTTTCCTTTTCTATCAAACTCACTTGCTCTTTTCTTCTTCACTATTATTCTAGCTATAACTTCTTTTCTTCTTCATTATTATTCCAGTCATAACTTCTTTTCTTATAAATTATTTTTATCTTTTTAAATTTCTTTACAATTATATTTTCTGGTACTCTCTTCGACTTAATAACTGTCTTACATTCTTCCATTATTTCTTGAATTTTGTTTCCTCATATATTATACATTTCTTGTAGATTTTTGTTTAATGATACAATTTTTATGAGGCCCGCCCCCTGAGTTAATCTATTAAATTTCTTTAGTCCTTTTCCTATTATAATTTTTTCCTTTTGCTGATTTACTTTACACGCTGCCTCATACCAGTTGATAGTATACATCATTGCGCAGTGGTCACTGTAAGTAATTTTATCAGTTACTCTATAAGGGGTCCAGATTTTCTTTTCGTCTATATACAATTCGTTTACACGTGAATCAGCTTCCTGCTTAATAATTAAATAGTCCAATACAGATTTGGAATCTCCCTCCCTTCTTGTCCAAAGTCCTTTACATAAATTGTTAGAGTTAAGAAGTGTTAGACCTTTTGACTCTATTAAATTGATGAGGAGTTTACTTGATTTTGTAACTTCATCTTTATTATTTACTATCATCTTTCCTATTTTGCAGTTAAAGTCCCCTCATACGAGTATTTTTTCTTCTCTTGACTCTGCTTTTCTTATTTGTTTTTCAATAGTGTTATACGTGTTTTTGAATATTTCAATACTGTTTCTCGATTCTTGTGGTGCATATATGACTCCAAGTCTGATTTTGTTTCTTCCATTGCTGATCAATATCCACATTTGTTCATTGAGTCACGAATTCTTTCTACCTCACAACAGAAGTTTAATATGTCGTCTTTCACAAATACTACAATTCCTCCTTTACCTTCCTCACTTTCTAGTATAAAATATTTATATCCTTTCAATTGTACTTTTTCATTTTCTTTTACATATGACTCTGTTATACATACTACTTTTGTTTTTTTACATCATTGATTTCTTGTAGTGATGCAATTTTTTATTTAAGCCCCCTTATATTGGCATAGTAAATTGAGAACATTTTAAACTTGTTACGATTTATAATACTACTCCGAGCTTTGATATATATATATATATATATATATAATATATATATATATATATATATATCTAACGTAAAGAACGACAGTAGTATAGCCGCAAAAGGTTAGAGTGCAGGAATGTTGCAAGTGATTACGTAATGTTGCAAAGGGGGTGGGGTTGTTGCAAAGGGGGGTGGGGGTGTTGCAAAAAAAGAAAAAAAAAAGAAAAAAAAAAGAGTACTGGCCTTTGTTGCCAACCGGGGTTGCAAGGGGCATGCAACTTGGGGGCGGAGTTCTCCCCCAAGCTATTCCCCCCAAAGGGCCAGAAAGGAGAGAAAGGAGGAGAGGTGTTCACCTGGCAGGAGCCAAGTGCATATTAAGACTTCAGCCGAGTAGGCGTTGTTTATAGGCTCCTAATCAGCCAGTTGGCTGAGCCAAGGGGGGAGGGGTACACCTGAAGGAGAGAGAGAGAGAGAGTAGTTGCCTTTGATTGCAAGGCATGCAACTTGGAGGCGGAGTTCTCCCCCAAGTTATTTTCGTTTACCTAACCTAAGAGGCCTCTAAGGGGTTTTCCCAAAGGGCCAGAAAGAGAAGGACCAGAGGTCCTTGCTCGGCTGGGAGCCGAGCTTGTAATGACTCCGTCAGTCGTCTCTCGGTCTTTTATAAACCTCTATTCTGGCTGAGTTGCCAGATAGCGCCATGTATTCAGTTGCCAGATAGCGCCATGTATTCAGTTGCCAGATAGCGCCATGTGTTCCAGATAGCAAAAACCATATATTAATCAAATTACCACAATATATGACGGTAGATGAATCCAATTAAATTCTGTTTATTAAATAAATAATTTTTACACACTTAATTTTTATTATAAATATTTAAGTCACGAATAACGAAACGAAATGAAAATTTGCGAAACACACGAGCCTCATTCCCCCCAATCCCCTGCGAAGAAAATTGAAAAAAAAAACGAAATCTAAAGCAATTAATCAATTGAAATTATCCATTTAAATAGTGTACCACAATATATATTTATATGACGGTAGATGAATCCAATTAAATTCTGTTTATTAAATAAATAATTTTTACACTTAATTTTATTATAAATATTTAAGTCACGAATAACGAAACGAAATGAAAATTTACGAAACACACGAGCCTCATTCCCCCCAATCCCCTGCGAAGAAAATTGAAAAAAAAACGAAATCTAAAGCAATTAATCAATTTAAATTAACCAAAACACAATCCGCTATAACGGGGTCGGACGACTAATGACATCTTTATATTTTCGAAGAACACCTGCTGGTTGAGAGACCATTGTCATTCCCCAAACCCGTATATATATATATATATATATATATATATATATATATATATATATATATATATATATATTTAATAAACGAATAAACAACTCGTGCACACACACACACATACACACACACACACACACGCACACGAGGAAAGGCAGAAACTAGGTAATTTCGAATCGTCCCCCTAGAGACCTTTTTCTGACCGAGAGTCAACCTTTCTTCGTCTACTTGAACAAAAACCACCTTTCACAACAATTCTTATTATTATCATTATTATTATTATTATTTCTACAATGAAAATATTTTATATTTACGCGTAATTTGTATGGTGTCATATTCTTATAACTACATCTTAACTGCTTAAATCTTTGATTTTTAATATTTAGTGTTAGAAGTGAAAATTTAGCACAATTCATACTAGACCTCGATTGCTCACTATTTCATCAAGATAATTAAAGCTCAGGACCTGCATTGCCTATAAGATCTGCGGGAAACTCTGAGTAAATGGAAATATTATTTTCTCGAAAACTATGGGTGATAGAAAAATTCTGAAACCATATTTGGAATCAGTATCAAAAGTTCTATAAGAAACACCAAATAATTTTCAAGAAATGTTGTCCCCTACTGTAATTTCTCGCCGAATTGGAAAGGTTTTCACTCCGCCTTAGACCCACAGTTTAACGTGGATTCAGAAATACATCTCGTCGATTGCTCACTATTTCATCGAGATAATTAAAGCTCAGGACCTGCATTGTCTATAAGATCTGCGGGAAACTCTGAGTAAATGGAAATATTATTTTCTCGAAAACTATGGGTGATAGAAAAATTCTGAAACCATATTTGGAATCAGTATCAAAAGTTCTATAAGAAACACCAAATAATTTTCAAGAAATGTTGTCCCCTAGTGTAATTTCTCGCCGAATTGGAAAGGTTTTCGCTCCGCCTTAGACCCACAGTTTAACGTGGATTCAGAAATACATCTCGTCGATTGCTCACTATTTCATCGAGATAATTAAAGCTCAGGACCTGCATTGTCTATAAGATCTGCGGGAAACTCTGAGTAAATGGAAATATTATTTTCTCGAAAACTATGGGTGATAGAAAAATTCTGAAACCATATTTGGAATCAGTATCAAAAGTTCTATAAGAAACACCAAATAATTTTCAAGAAATGTTGTTCCCTAGTGTAATTTCTCGCCGAATTGGAAAGGTTTTCACTCCGCCTTAGACCCACAGTTTAACGTGGAAATCGAATGCTCTTTTAAAAATATAATTAGGATATATTTCTTTATTATAAAGTCCTCTCGATTACATTAGTGACTAATGATCCGGGAATAGTGGGGGAAAAATATTAACATGGTAAAGACAGCAAGGAGTAATACGAGCATTAAATCTATTGGAGAAAATATAAAGATGCCATTACTCGTCCGGACCCGTTATAGCGGATTGGTACACGTCATAGCTCTACCCAGCTACACTGGCAGCCAATCACTACGAACATCTGGTCTTTTGGGGCGGAGCTTGGCGATTGTGCATATAAAAGGGGATATTTTTCAGTTGGGAGTAACAGTAGCTATTTTCGCTTCAGTGAATAATCATTCCCTCCACCATGGACCTGTACGTCTCCCGGATTTGTATGAAGAAAGTGACACTGCAGCATTAACGGCAATTAGTCTTTTTAACGCGATTGACCGTGATGAATTATTTCCAACGCAAACCGTTGAAGATATTTGCAGTGACGCTCCTTACAATCCGACGCAAGGGACTACCATAGAAATGTAAGTGTCTATAATTCGATTTTATATATATGGAGAGTTGTAGTATCTCGTCAAATACTTCATTTAGATACTAGCCAAAAATCCAAATTTTTTTATGGCAATCAATGTTATTTGGTTTTACCTCTTATACCCATTATGCTAAAATCGAAATTTTTTATGGTAATCAATGTTATTCCTCTTAAATGAACCAAAGATATCTTCACATAATGGGGATCTGCCTGTATACTCTGTATATGTTTTAAAAGAATGAACATTATTCCTTTAAGGTCCGATGAGGATTTGACACGTGTTATACAATCTTTTGAAGAATCTCGTGTCATGAACACGGAGGATATACTGATCAGTCAGCAATGTCACACATCCTCCACCATGGACCTGTACGTCTCCCCGGAATTGTATGAAGAAAGTGACACTGCAGCATTAACGGCAATTAGTCTTTTTAACGCGATTGACCGTGATGAATTATACGTACTGATCAGTCAGCAATGTCACACCGAAATAATGTAAGTGTTTTTCGATCTTTTTAGGGTAAGAAGACAATATATTTTCATAAATTTATTAAATGAAAGAAATCAGTACAATAACCAACTACAGAATATACCGTTACAAATATACGAACAAAAACATTATACTATACAACGAGTACGTACAATTGGAAAACGGATTTTTATCTGTCTGCATACCATTTCATCGTTTCGGCGAGTGTGACACGGGTCAAATAAATTTAAAAAATTTATAAATTCTTTATCACATGATATATGCGTGAGAAATGAGACGCAGTACATTCCGCAAACATTACTAAAATATCCTTGTATACGAAATGGGTTCCATACAACTTCGGGAATATGTAACTGAGCGAGAAATTTTACAATAATAGGGTCACTCCAGGGTTGAGTAACGAGTGAATCAAAATAGTACAGGCGCTGTCTATTTTTAAAATAGACAGCGATCCAGTGAATCCCTTCATTACCGATGACATCTGTGTTCACAATAAGACTACCGCATTCTCGCGTACTTGGCAAACTCAATGTTTCATTCTTCGCAAACACGCCGATAAATTTGGAACGTGTGACTCGTTCCATTACTTTCTGAAGTGTATTAGCATCCATTTTAAAAGTCAGTGATAACGCTCCTAAATCTATCTACTTCTATTAGGGCTTGCGATTCGAGATATACTAGTACACTAATAGGAGCGTCTATAGGCTTGGCGAATTCCAGCCGCACTGAGATGTTTCCGCTCTGCTGTGGGGTTAAATGGGTATTTACGCTAGCAGATAAGTCAGGTGTAATGTCAAACGGATAAAGGTTAAATTGATCAATGAATTCTTCCTGCGTTACCCCATTACCAAGCTCATCACAATCACCTGCAATATGGGTCAGATTACTATAGGCTCTGGCACAAAGAGGTAACACAGCGTCTGATGAATAGTCCGTACCCATTGTTCCGCCCAAAGCAGTGCCATTACCGTATAGAGTTATATTTTTAAGTCCGAAATTCTCGAATTTAAAGGCACTCTTTTTATATTTTCCATTCACCGAAGCATGGTCCTGCATACCGATTAATATCCTTTTAGGAAGATTTCCCAGGGCAATGTTTTCTATCTGCTTCGATGCCAACCCTGCAGGAACCGTATATAGTTTGATTTGTACTCTGTTAATAGGATATTTCACTGTAGCGTTTAGTAAATTTTTCTCAATTTCTAGTTGTTTTGGTGAACTTAATTTCACACGCCGTACGCGGAGGTATGTGTCTATAATGTGAACCACAACGGGCTTTGCACCCTCCTCTTGATCAGCATCCACATTTAAGCAGATCTCAGGACTCGTGCGGGTGAGCTTTATTTTCATATCCACCCCGTTGACAAGCAACTTCTCCTGGAAAGTGAAATCTGTGTGCAACTGTCCAAAACACTCGTATATTTTCTTTTTAGAATTTTTAAATTTGTCCTTTATACTATTTTCATCTTTAGTTTGATAATATCCCTCGGCACTTAAAAAGGTAGCCTTCGCTTCTTTGGAAAAGTTGAGGACATTTTCCAGATAGGCTCGTAGATGATAGTACCCCGTGCCTGCCGATATGTTGGTCTGATTTAAATATACGTCACACTGGTTGAATATGGAGTGCAGAAAGTTTGTTTCAGGGTATACAGCATATTTGTCATCGCAGACCGTTCCATCAGAATGGGCTATACGTAGCTTAGCGTACATGTGCACACAGCTTGGATCAAAAAAGTAAGGGCCTGAGCTGGGTATCACGAATTCTATAGGTGCACTCGGGGAACTAATTGTGTTTAAAGGGTTAATTGTAATAAAGTCACTGTGCTCAATAGAAACTTGGGTTGGAGGCAGCTCAAAAAGGGACAGCTCCGATTTACAGCATTGTGAACTACATGGGTGGATGAAGCGTGCCATGGCGAAATAGTGGCTCCTCTCTCGACAAGTGGTAAACAAACTCTGATTCATGAGATCAATATCCTTAGCTTATATCAGTCAAAAAAGTGGTCAACCATAGGTTTCATTCGCTTACAGCACTTCTTTTTTGATAGCCTTTTACGTTTAATACCACGTGACCCCTTCTTCTTCCGGGGAGCCCTCTTCTTCTTCTTCCCGCCAACACGCATTTTTCTCTTTGCTTCTTTGATGATTTCGTCCCGTGTACGCTTTAAATGTTTTTTTAGAGCTTCTTTAGGTTTAGCCCCGGCCAATATGTCTTCTGCAGTGTTAAGGCCTGATTGTAGCGCTTTCCTTCCGAGGTATCTGGCCCCCAAGTCCACTACCGCGCTGGTATCTCACCCCTCGATAGACGGGGAAAGGCTTTCTATCCATTATAACTCAGTGCGTCGAAAGTGTAGCTTCACTGTTAAGCTCCCGTTACCGAATGGGAAGTTTTCACCCTCAATCGTTCTTATATATATTGAGATATTGGTTATTAAATTAGTTGCGACATTCACATAATGGGGTCTGTCATATGTAATACTCAAACTCCTTCCTCTATGGTTGGGGATGTGAGCAATGCGCAGCAGGCGCGCTTGGGTATCCCCAACAAACTGGTGCTCCACTATATTACTGTAAATATAGCACATGTCTGGGGACCTTTCAGCCAATTTCTCCATCTTCAATTGATACATTAATCTGGACAAGTCATGCTGTGTCTCGTGAAATGTGTCTCTTTGGAAGACTGCGCTATATCGGCCATTGGCTAGAATTTGGAACTTTCTATGGTCTTTAATACGTCTGTTAGTCTTTGATTTTAGGATTAGTGTATGTGCAGGGTTGTTTACGATTTCGTATACTAAATCATTCGTAAGGTTTGAGTTTCTTAAACTTACGTTTAAGCCTCTCACAACATCCTCGGCCGAACCATATTGACCCGGTCCTAGTCTTACTTCTGTACTGTAATACCGTGCAATCTTAGTCCGAGCGATACGCATAGTTTCATCCATAGCTACCCCAGCTTTTTCACACTCGTCAATGTCTCTAAGAATCGTAAAAACGGTTTCTTTATGTTCAATATTTAAAAAGATGGTGTCCAGCTGAATTTCGCATATCCCCACCTCATACGAATCACGACCAATGTTCCCTCTAAGGTGTGCGCGTGTGCGCGCGCACACGCGTTGTGAAACCCGCGCACACAGCAAAATAAAATGCGCACAGGCTCAAGCGTATCATGAGTCACGACATTAAATGAAGTAATTTAAAAAATATACCGTCACACAAGGTCTGACCATTTGCATCAACATACTCTGTAGTCGCTCTTTTAAGTATTAACCCCTTCCGTCCGACTTCGCCGACGTCCGCGCAATTACGCAATACGGATTTTTTTTTA
Source organism: Bathynomus jamesi (assembly GCA_023014485.1). Classification (NCBI taxonomy): domain Eukaryota; kingdom Metazoa; phylum Arthropoda; class Malacostraca; order Isopoda; family Cirolanidae; genus Bathynomus; species Bathynomus jamesi. The sequence goes on along the minus strand of JAJOZX010000658.1, from coordinate 361,826 downwards.
CTCTATGTATTTGCATTTTTTTTCTTTTATACATTAACGCATTGAATATAAACCTTCTCTTTCTTAGTTTTGCATAAAAACGAATAGTAATTATCGCCTAATTCATAAAAAATATATTTTTTTAAATTTTATTCCTGTTTTGTGAATGGATAAAATCATGTATTAATCTTGATAGTCTATTTTAAATTGCTAAATGCTAAAAATTGTTTTGAGAAATGATAACTAAAATAGTCATTTTCAGTTAGTTATTTTTATTTTATTTCTTTATTTTGTTGAATTTTATTTTACTATTTTTTATTTTATTCATATTTTTAGAATGGATAAAATGTTTTCTTTTTTAAGAATATATAATATTGTAATGATCAAGCTATCACCTTATGGAAATAATATTTATTAAGTATTTAATATTTATATATATATTTCATTTTGAAGATAATACCGCTCAGAAAAGTTTGCACAACTTTTCACCATGAGTCTAAATGTATGAACAACGAAAATTTCTTGCGCACACGGACTAAAAAGAATTAGAGGGAACATTGATCACGACCCAATTCAATGTGCTTGTGGAGTTCTGTTACAAAGTTGGCTAGTGTGTTGTTAGGGTGTACAGACAGGGACGAGGAGGACGGGAGTGTGACGTAGAAATGGTTAGGAGCCATGTTGCATACAATTTAAGCTTCATTATTGCATCAGCTTTTATATAGGTGTTGAAGCTTTCTGGGTACCCTAGCCATTTCACCAGGTACATTTTTCTCTTTCCTGAACCTTTGCTTCCTAAAATTTTCTCAATTTTAAACATTTTTTCCTAAATTAAACGCAACTTTCTGCAATTCCTCGCGGTAAAAGCCTCCTGAGATTTCTTCCCCATTCAAATCTTCAATGTAATACATCATTATCTCACCTTTAGGTCTCATAGCCCTAACTTTAAAAATCTCGCGTGTCCATCCTTGCTCAAAACCCTTTGCGAATTTGTTCCCCGAACGCGACAGCCTTACATAATCATTGATTTTGAAGCGCGCAGAGTGTGGTGGTGGTGGTGATCCATCTCTTCTCGGGAGCTACCTCTTTCTAAAACTTCGTTAGGTGTTGTCCAATCGTGCGCTGGTGTGAGCGGTTGTAGGATGATGCCAATGATTCAGAATGTCTTAGAATCTGTATGTGTTTTTATGTGTAAAATAACGGTGCATGCGTTCCTTTATGGTGCGCTGAACTCTTTCAGCTAAAGAAGCCTTATGTATAGAATTGGTTGTGTAATAGCTGATATTAAACTCTGTCAACATGTTCTGAAAAGCACGGCCTATAAATTCCTTCCCCATATCCGTACAAAAATAGCCAGGAACCCTGTTTTCTTTTAACATTAGCGTTTTGGTGGCTTTAGCTACTGTTTCAGGTGATTTATTTTTCAGAGGAACTAGCCACAGATATCTAGAGAATACGTCTATTATGAATAGAATGTAGCGGTAACCATCGTTATACACAGAATATCTTTGCATGTCTGTTAAATCTGCTTGCCAAATAGAATCAATCGAGGAAGCCGTTGTCTTGGCTGTTTTAAACCTTTTTCTCACAGGCTTATGAAGCGTATAAGCGTCCTGCTCCCTCAAAAATCTTTCAACATCTTTTTTTCCTACTCCGTAAACACTTCTGTACAGTCTATCTACGCCGCCGTAAGAGGATGGGGTTAGAAAGTCATAATAGCGTTTAGTTAATACGTTAGCCATTTGCGTATTTTACAGGCACGTGGGTAGGGTTGGTTTAACCTCTTCTTGCTCCTCTTCAAAGGTGTTACCGCCGGGGGTGACGGCTCTTCAACTTGTCACATGCGTTGCATGTTCCAAGTCTTTTAACCTGTTCAGATTTCCTATCAACGTTTTAGGGACATTTATTTGTTGTAGTCTTGCTTTAATATGCTTCCATCCTGATGGTGATGGCCTATCCCACTTTCTCACCAGATCATGGACAATGTCTACGATATTCGATCCCTGTACCTTTGATCCTTCCACAATGAGCTCGCCTGTATCGGTCCATTGTATGGCTGGATCCTCATTCAATAGATTATAAAGACTTAAGCCTTTACTCATCAATGTATGTGGGAGGGTGCTTTTTAATACATGTTCGATATGTTGTGTGGCTAATCTTTTTGGTTGGTCAGCTGTATCGTCGGGCACAGATCCTATGTCGCCATGTCCATCGTCCCCCGTGCTGTGCCTAATAACCACAGGAATCTCTGTAGGGCTCTTATAATTTTCGTACTCGTGAAGAAATTTCTGCAGAGCTTCTTGGTATAAGATTCTTTTCTCATCAGGTGTTTTTTTCTGTTTAATAGGGCCAGCAATTCGCTTTCCATTCTTTTAAGTCTGCTTTTATGGGGATCTAGATCCGTGTTTGGATTCCTTTGCAGTGAAGCGTACACCTCGTGGGGAATCACTACCACTTTCTTCATTATATTAATCTAGTCAGTAAAGGACCCAAAACTGAAAATAAGATGGGAGAAATGACCCTCCTGTTTGTACAATAATTCGTTTTTTCTTCGCTACAGTTTGACTTTTACGAGCGAGTGCACGTATTATGTTCTTGTAGCGGCGTAGGCGAGCCTTCTGATGGGTTTTCATTGATACATTGCAATTTATAACGTTAAGACAGATTTCACAGATGCATTTTAAAAAGTCGGCGTCGATATTTTTAATAAACATCTGCTGCATTGCCCGGGGCAGTCGATGATAGATTTTTATTAATTCACGGTATTTCTTTAGTCTCTTTGTCATTCTGGAATATACACCGTTTCAGGCTCGTTTGGAAATATATTCGTTCGCAGAAGCACTCTAAACGTGTTTCGCGGATGAAGGTCGCAAAGCAAATATCCGTAACGCGTGCTTGTAGCTTCTTTATAAACTTCCAAAAACTCCTTACGCTGATTCGGGAACATTTGATTGGCTAATACCCCAATTTGTGATACATCTCTACGTTGCGCGAATAAGACTAGATATTGCGTATTTAACGACACATCGCGCATGTATCTATTTTTGAAAAATAGATTCTGATTGATGAGAACACGCTTATGTTAAGATGGTGGGAGAATACTGTAAATGTCTCGGCAAACGTTTTATCCATCTCCAACATGAGATCGTCAATTACAATGATTGTATGTTCATTTCCCTTTAACGAATTAACGTCATATACGCCTTTGTGGAACAAAATATCATCTTGGTACTCGTTGAACACTGATTGATACGTCGAATAGCACCATATAACTTTATGCACAAATTTCGAGAACATCTCTCCCTTTTCTTTAATGATTTTAAGCATAAACACAGTTTTTACCACATCCTGTAGGTCCAGATATAATACATGTGGATGGGCTCGTGAATCTGAATTTTTCTACAGAGTCCATTTCTAACACGTCACACTCCTAAGTGGGTCATTTACAAAATATTACAAATTTTGAGTGCTGTTCCTTATATTTTGCTTTCTTCTCCCACAGAACCGTGAATGACGATGAGGTAGAGCACCCATCATTGACATTACGGATGACCTCGACGACAGTGTAGTTGTGATCTCCTCCCCTGCCAACGAACCCTCACCAGCGATACCGCTAGCACGTCCAAAGCGGAGGTGTGAGAACCCCACGTCAGGTATAAAGCGACCGAAATACGCGCCTGTTGCAGCGGTAATAGATCCCCAACCCTCAACCTCTTACGCAACAACCCCCCCAGCAGCACCTCCCGCTAATATATCCCCTTATTCATCCGCCACAGTTGCCCCCCGTTCTGTTAAGTCTACAATAATAGATCCCCAACCCAACCTCCTACGCAACAGGCCCCCCATCAGCACTTCCGCTAATATACCCCCTAATTCATCCGCACAGTTGCCCCCCGTTCTGTTGAGGATGCTATAACGTTTGAGTTGGTGCGATCCGCAGCCCCCACCCCAGCCTTGACTAGAAATCGGTATAGAGTCAGGGTCGACCCTAGAGCCATGTATAGCAATGGAATTGAGCGCGGGCTACGCCGGGTTGTACAGCGTATTGTAGAGTTTGCTCTTCAGAATCGCGACGAGCGTGAAGTCAGGACGAGTCTTCCTTTGGATTCGGGTCAGATGACGGTGATGTAGACGATTATTGGGTGATAGTGCCATTTAGACGTTTGGCGGCTGAAGATGTAGAATATATATTAGGACGTATAATGCAAGCCGCCCAAAGTAGTATAGCCTTCAATATGGACAACTTCACGGTAAATATTGACCGTGTATTCCGTGTTGCGGGTCATAGTGCCATACCGTATACTCTTAACTTCAATTCTCCGACTATTTACCGAAAGCATATAAACGTCGATCGTGGTTGCGGCTTTATAGCAGTACTCTTAGCACGTATGTTTACTGTACAAAATACACAGGCCCAAAAATTTGGTTGCCTACGGTCGTGGAGCGTGCCCGTAAACTAGCTGTAGACTGTGAACTTGAATTTGACTGTAATATGGGTCCTGAAGAGCTGAGAAGGGTAGAACAGGAAATGAATGTCCGTATAGTTGTATTTGGGCTGGATGATCGTCGTAGGACTGTGTATGTTTTTAAAAGCTGTGTGAGAGATCGTACAAGACCCCTACTTATTTTAGGATTGTCAGGGACAACGTATCTCCCCATCCGTAATATAAGGTGGCTTTACGCGAGTTATGACAAAAGTCGAAAATATGGGAGACATCATGATTTGTGTAAGGGGTGCCTCGAGTTTGCGGATGATATTGTGCGACATTGTAAAGAATGTCACATGGTATGTGAGCAGTGTAAAAGCACCAAATGTGAAAGCCGTGTAGTTGACGCTGAGAGAGAGACTGTGATGTGTGTAGACGCACATTTTTCAATAATAGCTGTTTTGATTTCCATAAATCAATTGGCACGTGCAGGAAAATGAGAATCTGTGAATGTGGTATGTTTCACACAATGGATAATTGGGGAAAATTTAAGCACAAGTGTGACGTAATTCACTGTCCTACATGCCAGGAGGAATATAAGGCGGATGGAGTAAAGCATGTATGTTATATGAAAGATGCTAAGCCTAAAAATAACCCTTGTATAACTGTGTACTACGATATAGAAACATATACGAACGCTGAAACCAAAGAGGTAATTCCACATTTACTTGTGAGCCAGACCATCTGTGATGAGTGTATGGGTATCGAATGTGACGAGTGCCCCAAATGCGGTAAACGGACAAACGTTTTTAAAACGAATGTCCGCGATAGTCCTGTGAAACTATTGTGTCCTATATTGTCAAGTTAGCCGACAAGTTCAAAAAAATGACTGTGTATATTCTCGCCCATAACGGGGCAAAGTTTGACACGCAGTTCCTTTATAAGGAGTTGCTTGAACACGAATCCTCTGAGATATTTACAGGTGATCCATTGAAAAGAGGCAACAAATTAATACAGATGCAGATAAGAGGCAATGTACAATTTAAAGATACTTTATTATTCACACCTTGTAAATTAGCAAAGCTACCCAAGGTGATGGGAGTAGCAGCTGAAGTTTCCAAAGGATACTTCCCTTACACTTTCCTCACCAGCGAGACTTTAAACTACGTAGGCCCACCACCCCCAAACATTATTTTGACTGTATGGATGAATGAAGACTTTGATCGATACTACAACAGTTTTAATGAAAGTAACCCTTATAATATAGCTGATGAATGTGAGCGTTATTGCGTGAATGATGTGCGCGTGCTTAGAGTATGTTTCCAGGCCTTTAGAAGGATGTACATAGCCCGTTTCAAATGCGATCCACTGCAAGTCGCAACCACCATCGCATCATTATGTTTTACGGTGTTCAAGAATAACTTCATGCCTAAAGACACCTTAGCCATTATTCACCGAAACAACCCCCGCAGTTACGGACACAAGGCTATTTACTGGCTCATACACCTACAGCAACAGACAGGTGTATACATAAAGCACGCCCGCAACACGGGTGAAGTACCCATTAAGATTAATGGACGTGTTTTTTGGGTTGATGGGTTAAGTGAAAACCGTGTCACTGGTGTGAAGACTGTGTACTCCTTTAACGGTTGCTGGTGGCATGGATGCCCCCGTCCTGAGTGCGGAATCGCCGGAGATATCCACGGTAAATCTCCTGCCGACTGTCTTGCATGGACCCGCACCCGCGATCAACTTATAGGATCACAGTTCACTCACAAAGTCTTGTGGGAGCATGAATATGATGCACGGATGGAGACAGACGAGGTGTACCGTGAGGAAATAAACACGATCAAGCGTTCAATGGTGCTGGATCCTCTCAAATGTGGTGATAGCTTGTTTGGAGGACGTACAAATCCATTCAGACTATACTTTCCACCTACGGAGGGCGTGAAGCTCCATTACTACGATTTCTGTTCTTTATACCCATACGTGATGAAGAACAATCCGTACCCCGTGGGCGCTCCTGAGAAACTGGTGGGACCTAACCTGCCATCCATCAATGAATTTTCAAAATTTGAATGATCGTTACTTTGGGCTCTCTTTCGTAGACGTACTCCCCCACGCAATTTATGGATGCCATCTTACCTGTCGTTATCGACGACAAGCTCATGTTTCCCCTGTGCGTGAAGTGCGCGGAAGAGGATAACGGCGAATGTAACCATATACCCCACCAGCGTAAGATCAGAGGCGTATATACAAGTCCTGAGCTGGCCCTAGCCGTACGCCATGGTTATAGAATACTGAAGATACATGAGGTGTGGAGGTTTCAGAAGCTACCCAACCTTTTCACACCATATATAAACGCCTTTTTGAAGGATAAGGTTGAGGCATCAGGGTATCCGCGAGGAGTTGATACCGAAGATGAAAAGTCTGCCTATATTCAACGTTACCGCGACCGCGAAGGTATACAACTTGATCGTGCCCAAATTGTAAAGAATCCTGGCAAGCGCTTTAGTGCAAAGTTGTGTCTAAACAGTCTATGGGGAAAATTTGCGCAGAATACCGGCAGAGGGAGCATTCATTTGGCACAAAGTTATAGCGATGTCTGGGATTATGCCAATGCTCCCGATAAAGAGGTCATGGAGATCGTGAATGTAGGTAATACTTACATAATAAAGTACAACAACACTGAATTTGCCACAGATACCTCAAGGGTTACAAACATACCTGTGGCCAGCTTCACAACAGCCTACGCCCGTATAAAACTTTGGGGTCTATTGCATTCTCTTGGGCGGAGAGTATTGTATGCCGATACAGATAGCGTGATATTCACAGAGAGGGAGGGTGAATACATGCCCGCTATTGGGGAGTTCCTCGGCGAGCTCACTGATGAGATCAAGGATGAGTATGGGGACAACGCATACGCCGACTCTTTTGTCTCAACAGGACCTAAGACTTATGGGGTACGGGTCAGGGTGGGGGAGGAAATGAAATATATCGTGAAGGCAAAGGGTATTACGCTCAACCATGCGAATCGGCGGGTTGTTAACTTTGAATCGTTGAAGGATCTAGTATGTTTGGACGATGATGAGGGCGAACAACCTCCCCAACTAATTGTAGGCACCCACAATTTTCGGGCGCAGAAGCTGGGGGGCGTGAAGGAACTTAGGGTACGAAGGTGTGCCGTAACACCTATAGGAAACGTTACCAGTTACCTGGTACCTATGATACCGTACCCTTTGGATACCATAACGTATGATGCTTCTATTGTTAACTCACACGTATTTGTCTTGTATATAATCGTATCTATTGATTTATTACACGTATTTGTAAATATATATATAACTTGAATATCTCGTTTATTAAATCGTATTTGTAAAGTATCTATTGATTTATTACACGTATTTGTAAATATATATATAACTTGAATATCTCGTTTATTAAATCGTATTTGTAAATATATATAACTTGAATATCTCGTTTATTAAATAAATCATGTTTCAATTAGCGTTTCACTTTCTCCTTTGTGTGTGTGTGTGTGTGTGTGTGTGTGTGTGTGTGCACAGGTGAAAGTTCTAAGCTCCGCCCACTGTAAGACCGTGAGTCATGCTACTATCTGGGAGTCCCTGCGTGGTCAGTCGACTGCAGTAAGCCCGAGAGATCAGACGTGTATTCAGAAGAAAAGATCAGACGTGTATTCAAATGGCTACCTTTAATATTGCTTGTACAACGTTTATGAAATGGTATTCAGCAAAGTGTCAGGATGTGGTGGATACCGAAAAACTTCCTATTCCCCCCTCCTATGCCTCTTTTAAAAACACATTGGATTGTGCGAAGTTCCAAGATGTACAAATACTCTACGGATGTTCTGGTGAGACCGTTGAAGGCTTTCGTTGCACAGACGATGTGCTGAAGTATACTGCAGAGCTAAACTTTATAAAGTCTCACATACACCGTGAAGTAAAAGAAACAACGCGTGCAGAAGAGAAGCAGCAGGTATGGATAATGAGTCTTGCGGATGGGTGGTGTGACAAGCGGTATTACGTCATGCTACACCATGTCGATTACTCATACCCTACGACTGAAAATGTGAATCTCGTGATCATGGACAATCTTAAGTATTTTTATCACTATATTAACGTATATCATGATGAGGTTCGTAGTGAGGTTGTGGCTAGTGCCCTGCGTGAGTTTTTAACAGACTTTAGAGACGAGTATCGTTTGATGGGCAGAAACGAAAAATGAGCATATGTTCCTCTCAAATAGTGCGCCGGAGTGTGAAGATGTTTAGTAAAACATAAAATGTGCCTAGTTCTTATCCTGAGGTAAAATGTCTGGTGCGTAGGCTGGTAGTGATGAAATTAATTCTTGTACCGGAAAAACAAATATGTACAACAATTCGGTACGACTCGCGGATCATACGACGAACAACCCATTCACGTATCATCGAGTCAGCCGCCCGTCGAACCGTTCCTGCCTACCTGCGTGCCTCACACGGCTCATAGTTATCTCAGAGCTTGAACCGAGTGGACGTGCGCTCCTCGAATACGATGGAACTTCCTTTGAGCAGCATTCTCAACGCCTCGTACGATGTGTCCGTGACGAAATCGTTGCGCGTGTTCAGGCGTAATCCGGTACCGTTAGCTATGTACTGGAAACGGAATGTAGACAAACAAACAAACGGGTTTATTTAAGTGTCGAGGAGATGAATAGAATCTTCGTGATAGTTGAGAAGTGGAGTGAAGATCGTTATAAAATACCTGCTAACGTAGGTACAAGAAGAGAGCAGATTAGTGACGCACCCTCATACGCCGTTGTATGTACGTTGTGTATAAATAACGATCGGCCGTGCATTGATATACGGCTGATGTGGAAGAATGCTTCTGATAATAACGCTCTTGTTCCTACGCGAAACCGTTTCATCCTCGACAGAATGTTTGAAATCGTCGGATTCCGCAAGCTGAAACCTATATTAGACGCGCGTGTTACGGATATGCTTTATTTTGATACAGTACTTGAATACGCATACACCGCTCTGCTCGATGGGTTTACCGAGTGTAGGGCTGGTGAGAATGGTCTAGTGCTGGACGTTTATTTAAAAAGTTTAGACTCTTTGAAATACCATGAACTTTGGTACAAAGCAATTGATCGGTACAAGGCTGAGCTCACCTACACCGTTCACCCTGAAGAACTATTTCTTTATATAACGCGCAGTTGTCGTAACGATTTAGAAGATTATTTCAATTGCCGCTATGTTGAGTGAGTTCACGATTGAAAAGCTCGAGTCGGTAGAAATAAACCCTCGATTGGAAAAGCGTGTTTATAAACTTGTTTTAATAATGTAGCTAACGATGAACTCTTTGTGCGTGCTTTTGATTGTATTCTAGACGTATTTAAAGATGATTACCAACCGGTTGTAAAGTGGGAACAAAAATAGTACTGAACGATATGAAAGCCCTTCATATCGAATACAGGTTTTCCCTATACTTTAAGCGGTGAAATATTATTAAGCCGCATATACTGCGTAATGCAGAGCAATAATGATGTAATTGTAAACTCGATTAAATGCGAGTTTAATATTTTGAAAAAAAAGTGAAATGTATTTATATATTTTGCGTGATATTTCTCCTGTACTGTTATGATTATATACATATTTCTATTATTATTGAAATGTATTTATATATTTTGCGTGATATTTCTCCTGTACTGTTATGATTATATGCATATTTCTATTATTATTGAAATGTATATTTATTTCTATTTGAAATGTATATTTATTTTTATATATCTCCATAATTGTGTGTATATATTTCCTGTACTGTTTATGATTATATGCATATTCCTCAATTATTATTGAAATGTATATTTTTTTCTATAATTTATAATAAAAGAATGATGCAATGTTGTTTTACTTAATTCTAATTGTTACGCCTTCTAAACCTACTACCGTATTCTAAATGTATACAATGGTATCGCTAAAAAGTGGTATCTGGCAACTGAATACATGGCACGAAATCTTTAATTGGAGACAACTCACCATAATAATGCTAAAAAGTGTATCTGGCAACTCAAGCCATTTACGTCTTCTAAGCCAACTGGCTGATTAGGAGTCTATAATAATTCACAGGTCAACAAAAAAACTTTTTTTTTTCGTTGCCAAGGAAATTCGTACGAATTTAGGGTATTTTGGGGTTGCTGAATTCCAAAATGAAAGTAGTTTTTTCCGATTTGGCTCTAGTTCTTGTGATAATGAATACCCTCAATTAATAGGAAACGTAACCATAACGCGTGCATATGGGAAACTACCGGAACATTCTAGATGGTGAGACCGAATAAAATGCCATTATGTATTTCATGTGTTTACTTTTGTATGATTTGAGACAATTTCAATGCGATTTGTAAGTAGGCTCTGCCTGAACATTAAATTTTTTTGCATTTTACGTGTTTCAAAGGGGTACCAATTATCTCATAAATTAGAGCCAATCTAGCAAAACCGATGTCATATTCGGAATCAGCACCACAAAGTTACCCCAAAATCACTCTAATATGATTGGCAATAAAATGAGTGTTGACCAGTATAATGTATACAATGGTATCACTAAAAAGCGGTATCTGGCAATAATAATGCTAAAAAGTGGTATCTGGCAACTCAAGCCAATTACGTCTTCTAAGCCAACTGGATGATTAGGAGTCTATAATAATATATACAATGGTATCGCTAAAAAGTGGTATCTGGCAACTCTAGCCATTTACGCCTTCTAAGCCAACTGGCTGATTAGTCGTATATAATAATGTATACAATGGTATCTCTAAAAAGTGGTATCTGGCAACTCTAGCCATTTACGCCTTCTAAGCCAACTGGCTGATTAGTCGTATATAATAATGTATACAATGGTATCTGGCAACTCAGTCTTCGATTAGAATTAAATACAGGGTGTCCCAGAATTAACTATCTATTTCAATGAAATCGGACAAATTTTTTAAAAAACACTTTTATTTATGTTATCATGTTTAATATGTGTTAAAAATGTATAAATTTCTAAATTTTTTTCATAATTTTATTTTCATAATTTTTTCATTATCTGGTCCAATGAAAGACCGTCTGAAGTCATAGAATGGCAAAGAGACTCTCCAAAAGTTAACGTGTGGCTTGGAATGACCAAATCCAAAATTTATGGCCCATTCTTCTTTGCGGAAGCAACTGTAACAGGTACCGTCTACCTTGATATGCTTCAGCAGTTTCTCGAACCACAGCTTCTTGATGATGGCATTCTTGATAATGTTGTGTTTCAACAAGATGGAGCACCATGTCATTATGCTCTAATTGTTCGAGAATACCTCAACAGACGCCTTCCGAATCGGTGGATTGGACGTGGAGGACCTCAACCTTGGCCTCCGCGTTCTCCGGATTTGACACCCCTGGATTTCTTTGCATGGGGTTTCATAAAAACAAAGGTTTATCGCCAAAAGATCAATGCTTCTTGTTGAAACACAACATTATCAAGAATGCCATCATCAAGAAGCTGTGGTTCGAGAAACTGCTGAAGCATATCAAGGTAGACGGTACCTGTTACAGTTGCTTCCGCAAAGAAGAATGGGCCATAAATTTTGGATTTGGTCATTCCAAGCCACACGTTAACTTTTGGAGAGTCTCTTTGCCATTCTATGACTTCAGACGGTCTTTCATTGGACCAGATAATGAAAAAATTATGAAAATAAAATTATGAAAAAAATTTAGAAATTTATTACATTTTTAACACATATTAAACATGATAAACATAAATAAAAGTGTGTTTTTAAAAAATTTGTCCGATTTCATTGAAATAGATAGTTAATTCTGGGACACCCTGTATATAGCACAAACTGAATACATGGCGCTATCTGGCAACTCAAGCCATTTACGCCTTCTAAGCCAACTGGCTGATTAGGAGCCTATAAAACAACGCCTACTCGGCTGAAGTCTTAATATGCACTTGGCTCCTGCCAGGTGAACACCTCTCCTCCTTTCTGGCCTTTTGGGGGGAATAGCTTGGGGGAGAACTCCGCCCCCAAGTTGCATGCCCCTTGCAACCCCGGTTGGCAATAAATGCCAGTACTCTTTTTTCTTTTTTTCTTTTTTTTTCCTTTTTTTCTTTTTTGTTGCAACACCCCCACCCCCCTTTGCAACAACCCCACCCCTCTGCAACATTACGTAATCACTTGCAACATTCCTGCACTCTAACCTTTTGCGGCTATACTACTAACGACGCTTTGTATAGGAGAATTACCCGCGCAAGATGAGAGCGAAAGAACGAAACAAATGAAAAAATGAGGTAACCACCCGGGAACCCGGGATCTTCCGATTGCCGGTCAGATATGATAACCATTACACCACGGGCCTCACTCAAACAAATGTCGTAATTCCTCTACATACGCGCAGAAACCAATGCCCCAAAGGGGCAACCTCCCGCATGCCGTAACATTATATACATTATAACTGCAAACACGCAGTATAATTAACGTAAAGAACGACGCTTTGTATAGGAGAATTATCCGCGCAAGATGTTTCGTTCTTTCGCTCTCATCTTGCGCGGATAATTCTCCTATACAAAGCGTCGTTCTTTACGTTAATTATACTGCGTGTTTGCAGTTATAATATATATATTATATATATATATTTTTTTTTTTTAGTTCGGGAAGAACCGATTCGCCTCTATTTAAAGGGCATATCTCAGCGGAAAAACACAAAAAAATGAGAGGAAAGACAGAGGAAAAAGAAAGGGTGGTGGGGACAGTCGAAGTGGAAAAAGACCAAGGATGACAAGGACTGCAGGGTCGAGCCCCATCATCCTTGGGTGCTAGGGCCGGGAGGGCGCACGTGAAACCTCCAGGAACAAGCACGTACAAACGAGCACAAAGAGCACTCAAGAGCACGAGCTTAGAACCCCCTTGCGGGGATATATACTGTATATATATATATATATATATATTATATGATAATTTTCATACCTGTAAATTTCTTCCTCCTTTAACTGCTCTATTTCCCTTGTTTTGTTTTCTAATACTAATCTATTTTTTTTGCATTATATCCTTGCTCCTTTCTGTTATCCTCTGCATAACATCTAAATCTACAGTAACCATAGTATAGGCAAAACTTTTTATTGATAAAGTACCAGCAGTCCTTATGAGCAAACCAACAGTTTCTCTTCCTACAATATCCTCTAGTATAATATTTACATACAGTAAGCCTTCTCCCATTTAGGACTCTTTCTTTGTCAATTTCATTCCTCCTTGTTTCATTTTCTTCCCTTTTTTCTTTGATGATGTCAAAGGCTGTCTGTTTCAGAAGGAAGGTCAAAAATAGTAAGAAAATTTAAAGACAAGTGAAAATTTTAAAGCAAAGCAAAGAATAGAGGTTGAAAAGAAGTAAGGAAATTTAAAAATAACATGAAAATTTTAAAGTAAAGAGGAGTGAATCCGAATGAAAATTCTACAATACTTTTATGTGCTAACAAATGCTTCTAAGTGGGAGTTTAAGGCAATAGAGTATAAGCCTCCAGTCTCTTCTTAAAGGACTAAAAAGAATTACTTTGAACTACTCTGGCTGGCAATCCATTCCACAAATTAACTATATGATTGAAGGAAAAGTGTTTAGCTTCATTAGAATTAAAATTTTTATCCAATTAATGTAGGCTACTTCGGTAGCTTTGTAAATAGTTCGGAGATAACTAGTGTATCGTGACTAGGTCAACTCTGCCTACTAATTATGAATTGTACAATCAATTGCACAAATGTACGCTCATCTCTTCCAAAGGCTGCCCAATTAAAAGAAAATATTTTTACATCTTATACATACCCCACTACAGGGCCGGCTTAAGGGGCGAGCCAACGTGGCACTGGCTCAGGGCGCCGAAGTTTAGGGGGCGCCAAAAATCGAAAGAGCAACAGAAATAAAAGACAAAATATCGCTATCAATCAACAAGAAACAAGTGAACAGTTTAAAAAAGGAATTCTACATAGAAAATTAAGGCGCGGGAGGTGAGGGAGGAGAGAGGTATGGCCGTGGGAGGAGGGAAATGTAAACAATGGCCAGCTGTTTCTCACGCGGTGCCGACTCTCACCAGACCGCTGCAATTCTTCTTAATTTTTTAACCATATTATAGGTATGTTATCAGCATCAATTATCAGTTATATTAAACATTTTTTTTAATTTTTTAACTAAAAAACCTTTATATAAAAAATGCGATGGGGGCGGGCGCCAAAGCAAAATTTGCTCAGGGCGTCACAACCCTTTGAACGGGCCCTGATCCCACTCCCACACTACTTCTTTAGTATGTATACAGTGTGACCATTTTTTTCAGAAGGAAAATACTAAAGAAATCGCCATATATTACTAGCATTACTTATGTAATTCTCGGGAGAGAAAGTCAAGCATATCGTCAATCGGCACTTTTGTAAACAATGAACAAACGTCAAAACTGATCAATCTATCGTTGGTTTCAGTACGTGCATTACGGTATTCAATTTTTCAGTAAGATCCATGGAATTTTTTACATGTGAATCAGAGATAGTTCCGAGACCTGCCACTACCTTCACACATTGTTTTGGAACTTATTAAGCTTTGCATCAAAGACTGTAAATTCACTTTCAATAACGAGTATTATCAACAAGTTTTTGGGATGGCCATGGGCAACCCCTTGTCGCCCCTCCTCTCCAATATTTATATGGAGTTTTTCGAAATTACTTACATTCCGAGAATCCTGGGGGTTGGCATCCCTTGGTTGCGGTACGTCGACGATATTTTGTGTATCTGGCCCATGAATCGTGACCTGGATAACTTCCTTCAGTTAAATGATCAAGTCCCCTCCATTAAGTTTACTTTAGAAGTGGAACAAGACAACTCAATCCCATTTTTGGATGTGCGTGTACATAGGGAAAGCCCAGGTTTTAAATTTAGTATCTATCGGAAAAAAAAAAACAATTTGTCCTACGTACATTTTTACTCGGGACATGATACCCCCACTAAGAAGGCCATTTTTTCTTCAATGTTTCTCCGCGCCCTTGGGATCGCCAGTCCGGAATACATCGATGCCGAATTGGAAAAAATCAACGGTATTGGAAGTGATCTGTGTTATCCATCTGCGTTTATGGAATCTTGTCTCAACAAGGCAAAACGAACTTTCTATCGTGTAAATAATAACACTCATACTTGTCAAAAAATATTTAGTACTTCCATTTTTCCCGGGCTTTTTAGGCATTGCTAATGTACTTAAACTTTGGATATTAATGTAGTATTTTCATACAACAATATTGTGAAAAATATCATAGTAAAAAATAGCCTACCAATAATTCAGGCATTATCTATAAAATTGGTTGTAAACAATGTGATTCCTTTTACATAGGTCAGACGGGAAAGGATTTGCACACACGTATAAAACAGCATCAATATTCCGTTAGAACAGGACAGTCGTCCAGTGCCCTTTTTATCCATTTGTCAGAGTTATCCCACTGTATTGATTGGAATAATGCTTCAGTTTTATTTCATTCTAGCAACATTGTTAATAGAAATATTCTTGAGTCTGCCATTATCCAACTCACAAATAACTTCAACATAAGCAAAGGTCTTTTTCAACTCGATCCTGTTGTTTTGAATTCCTTCAAAACAGATTTAGATAAGAAGGGTAGAACGCTAAATCTTTGGTAAACTTGTATGCTACTCAAATAACTTGTATTTTTTTAAATTTATTTTTATATACATCGAACCTAAAGAAGGGCAAAGTGCTAAAACCCGGGCAGATTTCCAGTATAAATTTGTATTTTTTTTTTCTATAACATTGGTTGGAAACAATTAATTTGATCATGTGCTAATCTTGTGCTAAAAATCGGTAGTTTTTCCTTACAAATTTGTATGCTCCTCCCACAATCCTTTAATGTTTATTGTATATATATATATATGTATATGTGTATATATGTGTGTGTGTGTGTATATATATTATATATATATATACAGGGTGGGCCGTAAGTTTCCATACATAGGAAAAATTAAACGTTTGTTTTTATGTTTCAGATACCCTAAGAATATGCGTTTCCGGATGCTTGGATTGGTCGGCGTGGTCCTGTGGAGTGGCCTCCCAGATCCCCAGATCTCACCCCCCTTGATTTCTATCTTTGGGGGCACTTGAAGGCCATGGTGTATCAGGAAAAGATACGAGACATAAATCATCTAAAGGAACGTATCACCAACGCCATTACAAGCATAACGTCAACTGTGCTAATGCGTGTTCATCAACAGTGGGGAACACGTATTGAAATGTGTTTTCAAAACAATGGCAACCATGTAGAGCATATTATATAAATAAAAATGGTTGTCCATAAAAAAATGTTTATTTTCCTATGTATGGAAACTTACGGCCCACCCTGTATATATACAGAAAGTTTATTCCGTTTCAAAGTCACTTTTATACATTTCGTTATTACATAATTTTACCATTTTTTCTGTAGGATTGAAGTTAGTGTTTCTATGATTTGTTTTTATTAAAGACACCTGCGAAAATATCCGCTCAACATCAGCATTGGCTACAGGGATTGATAGCTAGTAGGCCTTTAATTAGGCTACACAAATGAGGATATTTTTGCGTTTTATTAATTTCTCCCCAAAAGCTGTCAATTAAAATGGCAGGATTTTTAATATGATATTCACAGATTAGTAATAATTATGTAAATTTAAAAGTTTGGTCACTAGTATATAATTTACATAAATCACCACCATCAATTAGCAAACACAATCATTTACTGACATCCGACTCACAGAAACAATGACTATGATGCAGCATATTTTCATTATTCATAATTTTCATTATTTTAAACTAATTGAGAGTATCGTGATTTTTTCTCAAACTTCTATAAAAATAAAATACTAATACTGGTAACATCCAGAATTTACTAAAAAATTACTAAATATCCAGAATTACTAGAAAAAATACGGTGCTCTTCCAATATGTGCTCTACCTTAAAATTTACATTCCAATACGTGATCTACCTTAGATTATATCACTGGGGAACAAAAAAAAAAAATTTTCTTGCTGCCTGAGATTGTAGACTTTATTCTGGATATTTTCATGCCACTGATTCAGAAAATATCATCCATTTTGTTCTAGCAGCTCTAGTTTTTGAGATATTGCATACGTCATTACCTACTTTATTACCCTTCTGGAACGGTATTATGAGTTGCTCGTAAATCTAAATGCATCTGTATAATTAAATTGTAGCTATGATTTTGCTGATGTTGCTGTTTTGCATGTGTATTGTACATGTACTAACGTGAATTCTTTCCTGTTACAGGTGTTGACATGGCTTCATCACGAAGAAGTGTTTAAATCATCCAGATGTGTTTTGTTTTATCTGCGGAGAGTACACGTTCATTGAACAGAGAAAAAACTATTACTGATTTGTGAAAAAAGCTTATTTTGCCTATTTCAAAGTACAACTAGGGGACCAAGATAAGCCATGGGCTCCTCATGTTGTGTGTAAAACGTGTACGGAGCATCTGCGGCAATGGACCAACGGAAAGAGGAGGTGCCTGAAATTTGGTATACCAATGGTATGGAGAGAACAGAGAAACCACAGTGATGACTGTTACTTTTGTTTGGTGAATATAAAGGGCATCAATGGACGTAACCGGAGTAAATGGACGTATCCTGACATAGACTCAGCTAGACGGCCTGTTTCACATTCAGATGAGATACTGTCCCATCATTCAGCCATCTTCCAGAGCTCCCTCAAGATGATGATGAATCTGCTACTGACAAAGAAAGCATATGTGGCAAAATGACAGTGATTTCGAAGGACCGTCATCAGTTGCAGAAGGTTTTAGTCAACACGAATTAAACGACCTCATAAGGGACTTAAGTCTTTCGAAGAAATCGTCTGAATTTAGCTTCCAGGCTGGGAGAAAAAAATTTACTGCTGCCGGGAACCAAAATCACGTTATATCGCGACAGAGAAAAGGATTTACTGTCCTTCTTCTCAAAAGAGAACGATTTAGTTTTCTGCAACAATGTGCGCGGATTGCTGATGAAAATGGGCATATCGGAATACACACCAAGTGAATGGCGGTTATTCATAGATAGCTCCAAACGGAGCCTAAAATGTGTTCTTCTACACAACGGCAACAGATACAGATCAATCCCAATTAGTCACTCAGTCGGTATGAGAGAAGAGCACGGGACAGTCGCCCTAGTCCTAGAAAAGATATCATACCGAGACCACCAATGGGTGATCTGTGTGGATCTGAAGATGGTGAATTTTCTCCTGGGCCAGCAGAGCGGGTACACCAAGTACCCGTGCTTTATATGTCTCTGGGACAGTAGAGCTAAAGATGAACACTGGGTGAGAAGACAGTGGCCTCTGAAAGAAAACATGGTGGTTGGAGAAAAAAATATCATCAAAGAAGCTTTGGTTGACAGAGAAAGGATCATATTGCCACCACTGCACATCAAACTAGGTTTGATGAAACAATTTATAAAGGCTTTGAACAGAGATGGGACGTGTTTTGGCTACATATGTAGAAAATTTCCTGCGCTGAGCATGGAAAAGCTGAAGGCAGGTATTTTCGATGGACCGCAAATCCGGGAACTCATGAAAGACCCGCGTTTCCAAGATTCAATGGACAACATTTAGGCACGTGCGTGGTCATCGTTTAGTATGGTTGTGAAGAATTTCCTTGGGAACTATAAGGCCGATAACTACGGTGAACTAGTGGAGAATATGCTCTCTTCTTTTTGTAAACTTGGCTGTAAAATGAGCATCAAACTGCATTACCTCCACAGTCATTTGGATCGTTTCCCAGATAACTCGGTGATTTAAGCGAGGAACAGGGTGAACGATTTCACCAAGAACTAAGGACCATGGAAGAACGGTACCGCGGACGATGGGATACTCACATGATGGCAGATTACTGCTGGAGCATCCAACGCGAATGTCCTGGCACATCTCATCGCAAGAAATCTCAGAAACGCGGTTTATGTGAGATGTCTCAATGAAAGAATTTTTTTTGCCGTTCGTGTCTCAAGCTTGTTTGAATTTAAGAAATATTTTTCGTACCTTATGCTTGTTTGATGTTAATACACTATTTTTGCTCACATTCATCATACTTTTGTATTCAATTGACAACAACAGTGATTGCCAGTCAGCAATTATGTAATATTATATACATTATATAGAAATATATATAGATATATATCATATCTTGATAAGCAGAGCTGATGGAGAAAAACTAATGTCATTTTTAGAATCAGCGACCTCAATATACCCAGAAACAGGTCTAACATCTAAGTCACCAAAAGTTGTGTTCCCCAGTGATTTATTATTCGGATTAGCAGCAGGTACGTTAGTTAGCCTTATAAGGCTAACTAACGAAAATATCACGACTTAACCTAACCAATCGTCAAGGGCGTATAGTTGACCTAACGATTGGTTAGGTTAAATCATGATATTTTCGTTAGTTAGCCTTATAAGGCTAGTTTCACGGTAGAGCACGTATTGGAATATGGTAGATCAGTTTCGCGGTAGAGCACATATTGGAAGAGCACCAAAAATACTAACTAATCAAATTTTCATGAAAATTTACTAACATAGTAATAAAAATACTAGATTTGGTCACTGTATAATGTATACAATCATCCTATTGAAGAGTGCTATATGTTTAAATTAAAAGAAGACTGGCAACTCGGGTGTTGCCTAGTTGGTCAACGACAATAATAATGTCAGTCATATATCCATTATAATGCGCTTCTTTTGCTTCACTGGAAAAAATACAAAATTTAGGTAGACGAAATTAATTTTAAACGTGTTAAAGATTAGGCCTAAATGTGATTAAAAATTATATGAGTTAATTCTTGCACTCGTTTCTCTCAACGTTTCTTGATAAATGTTTTCTTCAATGCTTTAAATAATTTTAATACCAATAAATAAATATATTTGGAAGGCGTAATAAATTAAAACGGGCTCAAATATCAACATTATATATATTATTATATATTTTCGCCTGTTTGTTTGTATGTTTGTTTGTCTGTCCTTTATGTAAGCGCAAACCGTTTGACCTAGAGCTACCAAATTTGGCACGGGAACCTCTTATGGGATGAAGAATGTCAACACAGAGTCGGTCAGCCTGTCTGTTTGTATGTTTGTGAAATTTATCCCGGGCAACGCCGGGTACCTCAAAAGGACGTGTGTGTGTGTGTTCCAGCCATAACTCCAAAATGGAAGCAGTTACAAACATAAACTTCACACACATATTGATTAGGTCCCCAGGTTGTGCACCTGGGTGTTAATAAATTAAATAATTAAAATTACTGGGCCCGAAGGCCTCAGCACCGCGATTAAACTACAGAAAAGAATGCAGCCGTGAAAATTTTGATTATTTGGTCAATAAAACTATAGAAAAGAACAGTCGTGAAAATCTTGAGCTTCACATATAATTATTTTTTGGGACGACTTCAAAGATAAATCATTTTAATCAAATTCAGCCTTTTGTCTTAAACTTTATTTTATTTAAACCGGGGATCTAATGTGAAATTTATCCCGGGCAACGCCGGGTACCTCAGCTAGTATATTTATATATATATATATATAGGGTGAACCAAATGTAGGTGGACAGTGAATGATAACGTTTATTTTGAGAATACATATTTAATTTTTTTGTATACTATAATACAAAATAAAATTTAAATAAATTTAGTTATAATATTTAATATAATATAACACAAACACCATAGTTATAATGAACACCATAGTTATAATATAATATAACACAAACCGTATTCAACCTACTGTCCACCTACTTTTGGTTCACCGTGTATATATATATATATATATATATATATATATACGCGTAGCCAGGAATTCTCTAGGGCGGGAGTGGAGCTGTTCTAATATATATATATATATATATATTATATATATATGTACATTTTAACTGCAAACAACACGCAGTATAATTAATGTAAAGAACGACGCTTGTGTAGAAGAACGTTCCGCACAAGATGAGGAGGGAGAACAAACATGCGAAGGTGCCCCCTCAGGGCATTGGTTTCTGCTCGTATGTAGGAGAATTACGACTTCTGATTAATCGAGGCCCATAGTGTAGTGGATAGCATATCTGACCGGCAATCGGAAGATCCCGGGTTCGATTCCCGGGTGGTTACCTCATTTTTCATTTGTTCGTTCTCCCTCCTCATCTTGTGCGGAACGTTCTTCTACACAAGCGTCGTTCTTTATATATATATATATATATATATATATATATATACACGAGGGCCACTCAATATATGGTACTTACGTATTAACGGGGGGCCACCACATATTGATGATTGGTTAGGTTAAGTTGTAATATTTTCGTTAGTTGAAAATTTCTAATACATCATATTTTTTAAATAGCAATATTTTTAAAAATATTTACAATGATTTATATTTCAAATATTTACAATGATTAATACATGTTACACATTAGAAACAACATTTGTT
This sequence comes from Bathynomus jamesi, assembly GCA_023014485.1. Taxonomy (NCBI): domain Eukaryota; kingdom Metazoa; phylum Arthropoda; class Malacostraca; order Isopoda; family Cirolanidae; genus Bathynomus; species Bathynomus jamesi. The sequence continues at coordinate 339,918 of JAJOZX010000658.1, read as the reverse complement.
TCTGGAGGCCAAAAAATTTTTAATAGCATTAAGAGTGGAATTGAATGGATCGTGATCATGTACCAACTGTCGCCACATAAATTCAGCAAGATATGACTCTAGGTGATGGCGTGCAGTGCCTCGATTCTTTTTATTTCTCCACTTAGCTGATCCCCAGAGCCTTTCGATCTCTTGTGTGTGAGTACCAGTTTTCGGGTTGACGAAATTGTACTCGTGGTACAAATTTTCATCATGAATAAACCTAAAAAAAATTAATTGTTTTCAGAAAATTGTATGAAAAAATATTTAAAAAAATATTGCTATTTAAAAAATATGATGTATTAGAAATTTTCAACTAACGAAAATATTACAACTTAACCTAACCAATCATCAATATGTGGTGGCCCCCCGTTAATACGTAAATACCCAATATATTTTGCCCCACCTTTTTTTTTCTTTCCAAGTTTCCTTGTAAGTTCCAGAAATTTTGTACACAAGTAGTTACATACCTTTTTTACATGTTTCTATTTTTCCACATAGTCTCCATCCTTTTCTACGGCTTTCCTCCACCTCGAAACAAGGCCATTATTCCTTGCTGGTAAAAGTCCGCTGGGTTCCGCTGGAGCCACCTCTTAACCTCTTCAACAACCTCATCGTCACTGAAACTTTTTTCCACGAATAGCATCCCTCATTGGTCCAGACAAATGGAAGTCTGAAGGTGCCAGATTCGGGCTGTATGGAGGGTGGGGTAACACAGTCAAGCGCATTTTTGTGAAGGCCTCTCTTGTTTGCAAACTGTTGTGTGGTCTTGCATTATCGTGCAAAAGAAGGAACTCGCTTTATACGTCTCTGAAGTCTCTTCATAATGTCCACCAGAATTACCCCTTTCATGTCCCAGAAGATGGTGGCCATAACCTTTCCTGCAGAGGGAGCCATTTTGAACTTTTTCTTGCGTGAGGAGTCTGCGTGATGCCACTCCATGGATTGGCGTTTTGTTTCAGGTTCAAAGTGGCGTACCCAAGTCTCATCCCCAGTCACAATTCGTGAAAGGAAGTCATCCCCTTCTGTCTCGTATTGAACCAACGACTCGGAAGCAATTTCTTTTCTTTGGACTTTGCGATCTTCAGTCAGTTGGCGAGGAACAAACCGTGAACACACTTTTGAGTATCCCAGTTGCTGAACTATCGTATTCACACTTCCTTCACTAATTCCTAGCCCCAGTGATAGCTCTTTGTATGTGACGTGCCGATTTGATCGAATGATGCTGTTAGCACGTTGCACAGTGTGAGATGTCACAACCGATGCCGGGCGACCGCTGCGTGGCTTATCATCGAGGCTGGCTCTCCCTTTCTCCGATGATCTCAAGTTTAGACCAGCGTCCAACTGTGCTTCGATCAACAGCAGCATCTCCGTAAACGTTTTGTAGACGTTTGTGAACATTTCCAACTGTTTCCTTCTCTGCGGTTAAGAACTCGATAACAGCTTTCTCTTTACGACGCACATCACCGTCAGACACCATTTTCGAAACTGCGTTAACCATCGGTTTTATACAAGGGCGTTTAAAAACGGTTTTATACAAGGAGAAGAGTTCAAAATGGAAAAATCTGGTTATGCGAAGCGCAGAAAGTTCAAACTTACGGCCCAAAAGACATTTCAGCCCCATGGCCTATTATTTAGCTAAGAAAAAAGGTGGGGCAAAATATATTGAGTGCCCAGTAGCGGATTATAATGGGGGCAAAGGGGGCATTTGCCCCCGGCCCCAGATGCTGACCGACCCCAAGAAACTATGTAAACGCTATAATCTACTGTTGAAATAATTGGTCGACCGTGAGGAAGAAAAAAAAAAATTTAGATTCCGCTTCTACAAAACCTAGTTTAGTATCCCATTTATGTGAACAAAGTATACATTTTCTGTAATCACATCTTTGTTTTTGTTTCGTTTTCTGTTGATCGATCCCAGTCAGCTGATCACATCACTCATGTATGATGTATCAGGTAAAGAACTGTTTTTCTAGTGACACCGGCCCGAAAATATTCATTGCCCCCGGCCCTAACAATGCTTAATCCGGCCCTGTGAGTGCCCCTAGTATAACCTTTGGTTAGCTTCCGCTCCACCTTAGACCTACAGTTTAACGTGGAATCCGAACCCAGCGTCTTAACCACCAGGGTACCTGTTTATCTACCAAACACTTTCTTTTTTTTATTGTGTAGAAGGATGAACAGTAGGGCGGCTCGTTTTTACACTTTTTTCGATATTTAATTGGGGGTAGTGCGGAAAAGTTGCGATTTGGAGAGAAAATAAAGTGTGTAAAATTTTTTTGATCTACGTCAATACCTTCCGGTGGTGGCGAGTCCTTAAAAATCGAAAAATAGGCCTAAAAACAAAAATTTTATATAATTTTATATAATTTTTATATAATGTTCATTGTTCAATGACTGCTATTAATTTATTCAAGCCTATAATAGTGTTCTCAGGGTTGTTTGCACAGAAATATACCGGAATTAACATTTGTATAACATCTTGTTAAAACTTGCTTTAAATCAATATTTTGGATATTTTAACGGCTAAGACGCCACCGGAAGTTATTAACAGATTGTGCTGAAATTTTTATTGTTTATTTTGTAAGTCTTTAAAACCACTTTCCAATCTACCCGTTAGGCCTATTTTTCGATTTTTAAGGACTCGCCGCCACCGGAAGGTATTGACGCAGATCAAAAAAATTTTACACACTTTATTTTCTCTCCAAATCGCAACTTTTCCGCACTACCCCCAATCAAATATCGAAAAAAGTGTAAAAACGAGCCGCCCAAATGAACAGCTGGGTTTTGTTGCGCGCCGGCTGCCGTCAGCTGGTCTCAAACCCAGGGCCGATGGATTCGTAGGCAGCGACGTTAACCACACCACCACCGAGGCGCATATATATATGTAGCGGAACAGACAACTACAGACAGAAAACAGACAAAGAACAGCCATAAGAATTCCTTTCACCGCCATTTCTCAAACATTCTTAGAAAACACACGTGGTGTCAAGGAATAAACTCAGAAGACACGCTGTTTTAAGCAATAAAAGAAAAACAATGACGCTAGCCTCGAACCGCGGAATTCGAATGTTCCTAAGGTTATAAAAGGCGCAGTCAGCTCATATTCGCTCTCACTCCTTTCGTGCGTTCATCTCGTAAGTTCATCCTACACGCCGTTACAGTCTCAGCTTTAGCTGGCTCCCTTCAAGGCCCACTTCAACACTTTTCACCCAAGAACGCATCATCACTCGAAGTAAGCTAAATTTTTCCCGCTGTAGGCGTTTTCACCACTTGTTAACAATCACCCTCGAGAGCACCGGCAAAGCTTAACACGCTACGAGAAAGCATCCTCAAGGTGGACACATTACGTGACTCGACGACGAAGCTGCAAACCCAAATCACTTCACATCGGTTCAGCTTTCACCGCTTTACGAAAAACGGCCGTCAACGAGAATCCATTAGGCCCGTCAACACTTCACAGTGAAGACCTTGACTTACGGAACAAACTTCCAAGGGGCGGTCATAAGAACCCCGGGCCTACGTTCTGCAAGATCAACCTTCAGGCCCATCCTGCATCTCAAGAGGCAACAACAGGCGACCGGCGCGTGTGCGGCGCCCGTTCAACAAACTTCAATCGGACGGTCAACGACACCTTGAGCCTATTAGTTCAACAAGCCAACCTCCAAGCAATTCGTCAACCTAGAGGTATCACCCTTATGGAAAACTGATGAGTGGGTAGTTGGGAGGTAACGAAAATGGTTCACTGAGTAGGTAGGTAGTTAATCTAACAATTATTAAATTCCTTTTATGTCAATAACTGGGTGGATGAAACCAATTGGTTGCTCACCAGAGTTATTCTCCACACTAGTATTTATATACTGTGTGACAAGAGCGTGCTCGGTAATAGATATACATTACCGATCAACCAACCGAAGAAAAAACTAAGAGGACGCTGGTGGAAAAAGCCCCGCGAAAAGGAGAACAAGGGAGAACGAAAACGAGGAACGGGGCGACAAGACGGAACGAGAGAAGGGAGAAGAACAGACACCGAAAAAAGATCCCCACCAGCAAGTACGCTCTCGACAATTATACAGGAAGGAGAAAAGAGACTCTCTAATAACTAGCAGTAAGTGACTAATTGTGTTTTAACCCAGTTAGAAGTAAACTCATTAAATTAAGCTGGGTCAGACAACTTAGGCCTACATTGTGGCCTAAGACCTAGCATCAACTCATAGCTTAACAAAGGTGAAGGTAGATTGCCCTAACCTAATTTGGTGAGGAATCCTACTGTGGACCTCAATTTATCTGCCCGCTCTGGACCATTTCCGGAATCTCTAGGCTGACCCTTACAAGGCTAGACTTAATCTACTCTATAGTTCGACTGGAGATATTAGGGGTGGGTTAATTGGGGACCAATTCATACAGAGTATTTTTCACATTGGTGGTCCGTGTGTGGGGAATTTACAAACCTTAACCTTACGTAACAAAAATTGCAGGATTAGGCTAAATGGTCTAGCCTAAGCCTAACCTAATCAAGCCTAATTAGGTCTACAACCTAGGGCCTAACTAGGAAACATTTACATTTAAGGAGTCTCATTCTCTTATAAGCTTAGACCTGAGTGACACATAAGTACTTGGGGGGATTAAACCAAATTTAAAACTTGACTGTTTTGTCTGTGATCTCTCTTCTCTGGTAATTTCTTCTTGTCCTCTATTTCATTACGATCCCCAGTTAAACAATTTTGACTTAAACATGGACAGTGAGGAATTGAAAAAGTTAAAAAAGAAAAGGGGGGGAAAGTTGGATGCTGTTACAAAGGCCGTGAACACTTTTAACAATATTACACAACCAGGTAAGGAAGATTTAGAGTACGTAATTCTTAAATTGGAAAAGAAAAAGAAGGAAATAATAGCCATTGATGAGAGTATTTCAGAGTTAGTTGAATCCGAAATGGCTGAAGAACAACTGATAGACCTTTACGCTGATAATGATGTTCAGGTAATCTCAATTGAACAGCAAATAAGGAGACTACAGTCTCGTTTGACTGACTTAACACCAAATAAACCTACTTCTGATTTTAATCAAAGTAGAGCTAACTTTCAACCAAATTTAAGTGGCATGCCAAATCCTGAGTCACAAGAATTTAGGGCTACTTTACCCACTTTGCTAGTACCAACATTTGAAGGGGACACGGTACAATTCCCATCTTTCATTGAAAAATTTGAGAGTTTAATAGGTAATAAACCTTATATTTCAACTGTTGATAAGTTTAGCTACTTAACTAGTTTCCTTACCTATAACCTGATAGCCTATTTACCAGCCGTAGGGAATTCATATGAAGTAGCTATTGATCTCTTAAAACGTAATTACATTAATAAAGATGAGATTGTATTTGAATTATCTCAACAAATTATTGATTTTGCACCCATAAAAGATAACCATAGTGATATGGAAAAATTTTGCTAGTACCAACATTTGAAGGGGACACGGTACAATTCCCATCTTTCATTGAAAAATTTGAGAGTTTAATAGGTAATAAACCTTATATTTCAACTGTTAATAAGTTTAGCTACTTAACTAGTTTCCTTAAAGGCCCAGCCTATAATCTGATAGCCTATTTACCAGCCGTAGGGAATTCATATGAAGTAGCTATTGATCTCTTAAAACGTAATTACATTAATAAAGATGAGATTGTATTTGAATTATCTCAACAAATTATTGATTTTGCACCCATAAAAGATAACCATAGTGATATGGAAAAATTTTATTCAAAATTAGAAGCTATTATAGGACAACTGGTTAGCAATGAGATAGATGTTAAAGTTTCATCTTGGATTATACAAGGCATAATTCTTAGGTGCCTTCCTTTGAGGGTTAAAGATGTTTTAGTTCTAAAGACGGGAGAAAATTATCCTACTCTTGAAAATATCAGAAAACACTTTCCAACTCTCCTAACTAATTACAAACTGAGAAATATTGCAACACAAAATAAGACCCAGACTATGGATAAACCAAAGACTGTTCCCAGAGACCAACTAGCTACAGCCAAACAGACAAAACTTGATACTGTAGAATCATATGTGACCAACTGTAATACACGAACACCTACATCACAGAACTTTAATGTAACTGCTGCCTCAACTTACACACTACATTGCAAATTTTGTGCAAGTAATGAACACAGTAGTACTGGGTGTGACAAATATTCAGACTTTAACCAAAGAGCTAAAAGATGTGAACAGTTGAACCTATGTAAAAAGTGTACTGGCCAGGGACATTATAAGAAAGACTGTGAATCTAGGTTAAGATTCAAGTGTAAGTTTTGTAAAAGTTTACGACATGTCTCATCAATGTGTGATTCACCAAAGTGTCCAAACAATGGTACTCAAACTCAAAAGATACCTCCACCAAACAAAGGTAATCAAGAAAATGCCACTTTCATGGGACATTCTGTTTGTTCAAACAACGTAACAAAAAACACTGAGATTCTTTTACCAACTATTACTTTGGACTTAGTGAATAGTGAGGGACTGAGGGTAGCACCACTCCAGTGAGATGTCTTATAGACTATTGTTCTCAACAAACATTTGTTTCGCAAAATGTAGTTAATAAATTGGGTTTGACACCAAACCCGAATGAACAAAACCTCAATATTGCATCCTTTGTTAAGGATAACTCGGACAAAAATAGCTATAAGACAATTGACCTGGAACTACATTTAGAAAATAAATTAGAGAAAATTGAAGCAGTTATTATTTCTAAAGTAGGACAAAACAAACTGGTTATACCCAAACTAGAACAAACCATAAATCATTTGGGAAAACACTACAAAATAGCTGATAGACATATCACTAACAACACAGTAGCTAACATTGAAATGTTAATGGGGGCAGATTATATTAATCTTATTCATAAGGGCATAGTGAAGATAGGTAATGGTATAGCTATTCAGACTCCATCAGGGATAGCCCCTTTGGGTGACCTATCCAAATACAACCTAGACCTAAACCAAAATAGTTCATGACCAACAAATACTATGTGCCTCAACTCAGTCCTACATAACACCTGTAAGAATAGCAACACTTTGAATAATATTATATCAACTGAGAACATTAATTCATCACTATCAAATGAAACTTTGGATGAGGCAATTCAAACTTTATGGTTGCTAGAATCTGTGGGTATACATGACACAAATCAAACTTCAGAAGATCAGTTAATGGTAGAAAGATTTGAAGACACCATTCAGTGCAAAGACAATAGTTATTTTATTGAGTTACCTTGGAAAATAAATTGTCCAACTTTAAGAGACAATCTCAAAGTAGCTAAAGGACATTTATATAAAGTAATGAAAAAACTCAAACAAGATAATAATACAGAAACATATAATGATGTCTTCAAAGAACAGCTACAGAAAGGCTTCATTGAAGAAGTAACAAATAACCCTTTTAAAAAAGATGGTTGTCATTATTTAATCCACAGGGGGGTTTATCGACAAGATGCCCCAACAACAAAACTCAGAGTAGTATATAACTGTAGCCTCAAAGACAGTGATAAACACAGTTTGAATGATTGCCTGATTGAGGGTCCTAATCTCATTTCTGACCTTGTGAAGATCTTACTGAGGTTCAGGTTAGATAAATATGCCGTACAAAGTGACATTTCAAAGGCATTTTTGAGAATAAATCTTAAAAATGAATATGATAAGAACCAACTTAGGTTCTTATGGTTCAAGGATCCATTTGATTTGAATAAAGGGTTCATAACCTATAGATTTAATGTTGTGTTGTTTGGAGCCAATTGCTCACCTAGCCTATTAGCATTGACAATTGGACATCATTTGAACCAGTTTAATAACTCTTTAACATTGAACTTCCTTAAGGAACATTTTTACGTAGACAATCTAATAGGCTCAACAACAACAAAATCTGAATTATCTGAAGTCTATGAACACACTCAAAACATTATGCAACAAGGTAACTTTGAACTTAGAGAGTGGATTTCAAATGATGAGGATTTAAACAAAAGGATTTTAAAGGATAATAATGGTCTTACTGAGCCATCAGACAGAGTTAAAACTTTAGGTATGAACTGGTATTTGGATGCAACTTCTAACAGTCATGATTCAATCTGTACTAAAGGTTTTAAACTTGATGAGGAAGCAAATACTAAAAGACAAATATTATCAGAGGCTTCCAAAATTTTTGATCCTATGGGTCTATTCCTGCCTTCAACAATAAAATCAAAGATTCTCCTCCAAGAAATTTGGAGGACAAATGTTGGGTGGGATGATCCAATAACAAATGAAAATCAAAAATCTTGGAAGAAGTTAGCTGCTGATTTAACAAAAGTGCAGAACATTAAAATTCAAAGGTGCTGTGGGTTTAGGGATAAGCCCCAGAGACTTCATGTGTTTGCTGATGCAAGCACACAAGCTTATGGGTGCTGTGCGTATCTTGTAAGTCCTACAGAAAGTCATCTAATTTATGCAAAAGGGAAAGTTGCACCTCTCAAACCTACCCGAACCATACCTCAATTGGAATTATTGGCTGCTGCATTAGCCATTAAAACCATTTCATTGCTTAAGGATGCTTACTATGATGTGAACATAACTGATATCCACATCTGGCTTGACAGTCAGATTTGTCTTGCCTGGATACGGAATGATAGCATTAATAGTAAGAATATCTTTGTAAGAAATAGGCTAAAAGAAATAGCTGAAGCTAATGAAAGCCTACAAGTAAACTTTCACAATGTTCCAACTAAACAAAATCCAGCAGACTTTCTGACCAGAGGTTTATCCTACAAGTTGTTGAAGTCAAACAAAACTTGGTTTATGGGACCTAAGTGGCTCTGTAATACAGACCAATGGCCAGTGGAACAAGTTAACTTGACATTAAATTTAATCTTTTCAAATGAAAAGGTTGAACCAATCACTAATTATGAACGTTATTCTGACTTCAGTAAACTCGTCAGGGTCACAGCCTACTGTTTGAGGTTTGCTCACAACTGTTTAACTACAATTAACAAACAGCTAAATAAAAACAATCATAATTATACAGAAGTTGCAACCAAGTACTGGATAGGCCATGCACAACAAAAAGAGTACAATAAAGAGTTAGAATTCTTGACTAATGGGAAACAAACAAAAGAACCTGTACCATCAGTAGTTGTGGATCTAAACTTGTTCAGAGATGAGGAAGGCCTTCTAAGGTGTAAAGGGAGATTAGACAAATCAAAACTGTCATACAAAAGCAAACATCCAATCCTTTTACCTAGATTTAGCTATTTGACAACATTAATCATCAGAAAAACACACAATGATGTATATCATATGGGGGTACCACAGACACTAACTACATTAAGCAAAACTTCTTGGATACCCAAGGGAAGGATCACTGTTAAAACAGTCCTGAGTGAGTGTGTCACATGTAGGCGTATTCATGCTAGGCCCTATAGGAAACCAAATCCTCCTGCTTTGCCAGAGGAGAGTGTTACTCTCAACAGACCCTTTGAGACTGTAGGCATTGACTATACAGGAGCATTGACTGTAGGGGTGGTTGACACTGAACAAAAAATGCACATTGTACCGTTTACATGTGCTGCCTCACGAGCTGTTTATCTGGATGTTGTGGAGGACCTTACAGCAGAATCTTTTGTTGCTGTCTTTGAGAGATTCTGTGCACGACATTCAGTACCCAAGACAGTTTGGACTGACAATGCTACATATTTCAAGGCTGGTGAACAAGTCATCCACGACTTGTTAAGCGATGAACTCACACAATTATATATACAAAATTCAAACATAAAGTGGAAGTATATTCCGGTTGCCTCTCCTTGGTATGGTTCTATCTGGGAGAGGAATATACAAACAGTAAAGAATTGCTTGAAGAAAGCAATTGGTAAAAAACAGATACACTTGTTTGAGTTGCTCACTCTCCTGGCTGAGATTGAGAACATCATTAACAATAGACCACTCACTTATGTGAGTGACAACATTAATGACCCGGAACCATTAACTCCAAATCATTTGATTCGGGGAGAACAAGTTAGTCTCCTGCCGGACTACAATATAGACTCTTCAGAAGACCCAAACTGGACTCAACGTCATGATGAGCTCCAGACTAAGTTACAACATTTAACTAGAGTTAAAGCTCATTTCATTAAACAGTGGAAAACTGAGTACTTGATGGGTCTAAGGGAGAGACATAAACAAATGACTAAGAAGGATTGGTCTGACACAATTAAGGTAGGGGACCTTGTTCTCATACATGACAGTTCTCCAAGACAATACTGGCCTCTGGCTAGAGTTTTAGAACTCAGACCAGGGGCAGACGGGGTAACAAGAGTGGTCAAATTAAGGACTTCAACGGGTGACACAACAAGAGACATTTCTCTTTTGTACCCTTTAGAGTCTGGACCCAAAACAATGGACTTTGGAGAACATTATCCACTGACAGTAACAACTGGAGACACTGAACTTCCAGTAACTATTCCTTTGACAGTAGGAGTGGTAACGCATCCTACTACAACATTGACAGACACAAGACCTCAGCGACAGACACAAGACCTCAGCGACAAACAGCATTAAAGGCGCGACTAGTTTTACAACAAAAAATAGATGCTGGGGAATTGTAATTTTATCTTCTAACTTTCACTTTTTCTTTTCTTATGGTAAAGACCATAGACAGTTTCATCCTATGGATGTATATTTTCTCTTCTAATTAAATGCTACACCTTCTCCATGAGAAGGTGAGGATAGTCACTGTTAATCAGATTAACAGGCATTTACAGTCAAATAGTTAGCTAGTCTACACTCAGACATAAAAATTGGTGACAATGACACCAAAATTTTTATCTCCCGGGGCCCCCAGTATATGGAAAACTGATGAGTGGGTAGTTGGGAGGTAACGAAAATGGTTCACTGAGTAGGTAGGTAGTTAATCTAACAATTATTAAATTCCTTTTATGTCAATAACTGGGTGAATGAAACCAATTGGTTGCTCACCAGAGTTATTCTCCACACTAGTATTTATATACTGTGTGACAAGAGCGTGCTCGGTAATAGATATACATTATCGATCAACCAACCGAAGAAAAAACTAAGAGGACGCTGGTGGAAAAAGCCCCGCGAAAAGGAGAACAAGGGAGAACGAAAACGAGGAACGGGGCGACAAGACGGAACGAGAGAAGGGAGAAGAACAGACACCGAAAAAAGATCCCCACCAGCAAGTACGCTCTCGACAATTATACAGGAAGGAGAAAAGAGACTCTCTAATAACTAACAGTAAGTGACTAATTGTGTTTTAACCCAGTTAGAAGTAAACTCATTAAATTAAGCTGGGTCAGACAACTTAGGCCTACATTGTGGCCTAAGACCTAGCATCAACTCATAGCTTAACAAAGGTGAAGGTAGATTGCCCTAACCTAATTTGGTGAGGAATCCTACTGTGGACCTCAATTTATCTGCCCGCTCTGGACCATTTCCGGAATCTCTAGGCTGACCCTTACAAGGCTAGACTTAATCTACTCTATAGTTAGACTGGAGATATTAGGGGTGGGTTAATTGGGGACCAATTCATACAGCATTTTTCACAACCCTCGTACTGGTAAGCCTTCTCTCTTTTCTAAAAACAATAACGTAAAGCCTACCCAGTGAACCGCAGAAGAGTAGGCTATAAACGCAGTTTTATATAATTCGGTCAAACTGGCTCTCGTTGAAACGCGTTAGGCCGATGTCCTAATCTGAGTGCCGTTCCAGTACCATAATTTCGTGTAGCATCCTGCTATTGTGTTCATTCATATCATCCATAAATACTTTACATCCGTTTATTTATGTGATAGATTTAAGTATTCTCTTACTGAAGACCTAATTCATTTACGGTGTACCAATTTAGTACATCCCTTCCAATTATCATTAGGCCACAGCATCTTGTTTCTATGTTCCATTTATGCGTAATCACCTAGCATCATATAATTGCCTTTATATAAATGATATTCCTGTAATCAGTGTCATAGCATTTCTCCCAATTATCATTAGGCTACAGCTCTGGCCTACATAAGCAGTGTAATACGTGACCTAAAGATCACCATAAACGCACGTCACTAATTTCCATAATTCTTAGGCTGCATCATTTATTCTGCGTTTATTCATAATCAGTGTTACATAATCTACTTGTATCATAACGTACATGTATAATTTCTGTAATCATTAGTTTTCATATTTCATGCTGTCCCATTTTAGCGTACCATTAGCCTCTCATAAACGAGCGTATTTCCTAACAATTGATCTGTATAATTCTTTTTCTCATTTACTAATCCTCAGTCAGACTTTTTCATAATATAAATGCCGTTATATAATTGTTAAGCACTATAATTATTGTTTGTCATTGTTATTCACTGTGAACAAATAACCAATTTATTTTCTTAATTAAATACAAAACCATAAGGTGATTTTCATAACCTTAACTATTTGCTTGGGTGTAATCCAAGCTGGTGACCTCGAAGCAATTCGTATCACTCGGAAATATTATAGTAGGCCTACTCCATTAGCCACTTTCACTGGTGATACCGTATGACATCATAAATTGTTAACCCAGCTTGTCAGTATAACAATCAATTTGCATCAATTAATCACTAGCATTAAATTAGTCATTATCGCCTTAAACGGCTAAAACTGGGCTCTCTCTCTCTCTCTCTCTCGTAGATCAGGGGCCAGAAGAAGTACTTTGCTTCTGGAAACCGGGATGGGAGGAAGGTAAGGTGCTTACCTGGGCGGGGAACGGCGCACTTAAGGAAGGAGGTAGAGAAGGTGCGCGTGGCTAGTCGGAGGACTGCGATCGTTGTCCACGCTGGTGGCAACGACCTGTTCCTCAAAGGCGGTAGGGTAGGTCTTACAGAAGGGATCATCACCGAGATCATGTCTCTTGCAGATGATCTAAAACTGAAGACAGACAGGGGAATGTTAATGGGTATTTTACCGCGGATGAATGCCAGTGACCACGCGCTCAGTAAGGTCATTGGCATCAACGAGAGGGTGCAAGACTTGTGCGTCCCGCTGGGTGTGAGGTTTATTGACCCGTTCGACGCATTTTCGGGTAGGTGGGACCTTTACCAGAGGGATGGTGTCCACCTGAATGACAAGGGTAAAGGTGTGCTAGGCGTGCTGCTCGACCGGCACCTATACAGAATGGTGAGGTCGAGCCCGGGGAGAGATGATGTTCAGCCGGTGGCGGACGTACCTTCAACTGAAGGGTGCGTCCAGGTACAGGTGGGTGACCCTCCTTCCACGTTGGAGGGGGCTCAGTCTCCTGCGGAAGTTGCCCCCTCGTTGGTGAGAGGTTCTTCAACTCCCGACAACCCTGGCTGTTAGGGAAACGGGTCGTGCTAGGGGGCGGTCAGAATAGGGAAAGCTCCCTCCGTGCAATGCTTTTTAATGCTAGGTCGATTAGGAATAAGTTTTGCGAGCTACGGGCGCTCTTAGCATCAGAATACCAGGATATCGTTGCTATCACCGAGTCCTGGATTCATACTGATCGTAGGGACTACGTTGAGGAGTTCGAAATTCCCGGGTATAGAATGTTTCGCAAAGACCGCACCCATGGGGAGGGGGGTGGGGTACTAATATACGTAAGAGACACGTTGAGTCCGGTTGACTGCCAGTTCCGGTCGGAACGGGAGCTGCTTGGCGTCGATCTGAACGTGGGAGGGACGAACTATAGGTTAATCTTGGTGTACAGACCTCCGCATCTGCTCCTCGAGGAGGATACAGCCCTGTACACCGAACTCTGTAGCCTGCTAGGGGATAGGGTGTGTGTAGTTTTAGGAGACTTCAACTGTCGCGGCATAAAATGGGAAGACAGGACTGCTGATGCTGAAGGGAGGAGGCTAGTTGACTTTGCTGATGAGAACTTCCTCACTCAGTGGGTCAATGAGCCTACACGAGGCGAAAGCGTTCTAGACTTAGTATTCACGACCGAAGACAACCTGGTCACTGGCCTCACCGTTGACGAATCGTTGGGCGGGAGTGATCACGGTCTGATTAGGTTCCGTGTGTGCGTCCCTCGGGTGAAGCGTAGTAACTTGAGAGGCAGTAAGCTCGATCTACGGCGGGCGGACTTTGTTAGCCTCCGGGATAGCGTAGGTGAGATGGGGTTAGAGGTCGGCGGCGATGTTGAGGGAGTGTGGAGTGCATTCCGGGACGAGTTTATGGTGCTGCAGTCTGCTGCCATACCCCCAAAACCGGTCACCCCTGCTTCAACGCAGCCTAAGTGGTTCAATCGTGACATCGCTTCGGCTATCCGAAATAGGAAAGTAGCGTATAGGAGGGCGAAGGCCAATCGTTCCCATGAGAACACTGAAGCGTATGTCCGCCGGCGTAGGGAAGTGAAGGCGAAGGTTAGGCTAGCGAAACGTAACGAAGAACTACGGGTGACAAGCCTCTGCAAGGGGAACCCTAAGGAGTTCTTCAGTTATGTTAATAGTAGAAAGCCCATTAGAAGCATGATAGGTCCGGTCCGTTAAAGGACCGAAGCGGCGTTCTGCGGACCTCCGACGTGGACATCGCCAATGTGCTTAATGAGTACTTTGCGGGAGTGTTCAGTTGGGAGGACACCCGCGTCATCCCCGAGCCAGGCGTGAGGCACGAAGGTGCTGGCCTGGATAGTGTTCGATGTACCGCGACAGTCGTTGCCGATAGAATAGACAAACTGAGCGCGTTTAAAGCTCCTGGGCCAGACCAGTTTCTCCCCAGTGTGTTGCGGGAGGTGCGCGACCAGGTGGCTCCCCACCTGGCTACAGTCTTCAACAAATCGTTGGAGACGGGCCAGGTGCCTGGAGGGAAGGCCTGGTGACTGGAGGGAAGCCAACGTGACCCCTATCTTTAAGAAAGGGGATCATGAAAGTCCAGGGAACTATCGTCCCATTAGTCTCACTTCAGTTGTAGGTAAATTATTAGAGGGGATAATAGCGAATAGGATCGTTGACCATTTGGATTCGTACAAGCTGCTTGGGGACTCCCAACATGGGTTTAGACGGCATAGGTCGTGTCTCACCAACTTGCTCGAGTTTTTCCACGTCATTTTGAGTGAGTATGATAAGAGTAGGGCGATTGATATACTTTATCTCGACTTTCAGAAAGCCTTTGATAAAGTACCTCACCGCCGGTTAATGGCGAAAGTGCGCGCGCTGGGTATCGGTGGGGAATTAGGTAGGTGGATTGAAAACTGGCTGAAGAATAGGCGGCAGAGGGTTGTAATTAAAGGGGCTAGTTCGGGTTGGGCCTCGGTCACTAGCGGGGTTCCTCAGGGTTCCATTTTGGGGCCGCTGTTGTTTATCATTTACATAAATGATATAGACGGTGGCATCGTCAGTCGGATCGCTAAATTCGCTGATGACACCAAGCTTGGGGCCAATGTTGGGACGCCGGAGGCGATCGAGCAACTGCGTGCGGACTTAGGTAGAATAGGTGTGTGGTCCGAAAAATGGCAAATGCAAGGTGATGCACATTGGCTACGCCAATCCTAAGTCGGACTACTCGATGTTGGGGAGTAATATCGAGGTGACTGATTTGGAAAAGGACTTGGGTGTGCTAATTAGCAGCGACCATAAGTTTACCAAACGGTGTGTAGAGGTGGAAAAGAAAGCCCAGAAGCTGTTGGGTTATATCAGGAGGCAATTTCAGTTTCGGAATGAGGAGATTGTGCTCTCTCTCTACAATTCTCTGGTTCGGCCGCACCTGGAGTATGCTGTGCAGTTCTGGTCGCCCACCCTCAGGAAAGATATTGAGAGGCTGGAGCGAGTGCAGGCGAGGGCCACAAAGTTAATCCCTTCCGTTAGGCATATGGGCTACAATCGACGGTTACGCGCCCTGAACTTGTTTTCGCTGGAAACTCGGAGGCTGCGCGGTCAACTGATCGACGTTTTCAAGCTCTTACGCGGGTTGAACAATGTCGATTTTAGAAGCATGTTTAGTTTAAATGATAACCCAACTCGCAACAATGGTTGGAAGTTGGATTTGAAACGGTTTAGGACTAGTGTGTGGGAATTACTTTACTTATAAGATCTGTGACACATGGAACAGGTTACCTTCGGAAGTTGTGAACAGTTCCTCTGTGGATCAGTTCAAGAAAAGGTTAGACCAAATCTTGCATACTATTTGAGGGTGTAGAAAATTTTCCATGGCACCCGTTGCCATTGGTACCTCCTCGGTATGGGCCGCAAGGCCTTTTGAGGTACTTTTCCTTGTAACTCTCTCTCTCATATATATATATATATATATAATATATATATATATATATAGAGAGAGAGAGAGAGAGAGAGAGAGAGAGAGAGAGAGAGAGAGAGAGAGAGAGTGGGGGGAAATAAGTATTCGTACACCTGCAAAATTGTTTTTCAATAAACTTACAATCAAACGAATTACTTCAAAGTTGAACAAAAGATGGCTATTGGCATATAATTAATATGTATTAAACGAACGAACCAAAATTACGAATAAATAACTCGACAAATTAAATTTACGAAATTAGGTGGGGAAAAAAGTATTCGTACTTAGGAAAAGTTACAAATAGAGGTCTCTAGCATCTACATGAGTCTTCTGGAATGTTCCAACACTGTTTGCGACACGTTATGATGACGTCATTTCCTGCAGCTCTCATTCATTGTTCAGTCTTAATGCATGAAGGTTGTCGCCATGGCGAAGACGAAGGAACTCTCTGTTGAACAGAAAAATGAGATAATCAGGCTCCACAATGAAGGGTTGAGCTACAGACACATTTCAAAGAGGTTAAGTATCCCATTCAGTACAAGAGGCTCCGTTATTTTGAAATGGAAGACGACGGGTACTACTCACAACCTTCCTCGAACTGGTGCTCCTCGAAACATTTCTCCCCGAGCTGGGAGAAGGATGGCAAGAAAAGTTAAAGAAAACCCTATGACGACTCGCAAGGAGATTCAAGAAGAATTAATGGCTGCAGGAACTTCGGTCACTAAACGGACTATCAGTAATGAACTACACAGGATTAACCTGAAGTCTCGCCGTCCAAGGAAAACACCCCTACTAAAGAAAATGCATAGAGATGCTCGTTTGAAGTTTGCCCGTGAGCATTTAGAAAAGCCTAAAGAGTTCTGGAATACCGTACTTTGGTCAGATGAAACGAAAATAGAGTTATTTGGAAGGAACACGGCTTGTCATGTGTGGAGGAAAGATGGATGCGCTCTTGATCCAAAGAACACCATCCCTACTGTAAAGTTCGGAGGCGGAAGCATCATGGTATGGGGGTGCTTTTCATCTAATGGTACTGGAGCAATTCACGTCATAGAGGGAACAATGAATGGAGCACTGTATCGCGATATTTTAGAAGAATATTTGTTCGCCTCTGTCCAACAGTTGGAGCTTGGAGATGAATGGTGCTTCCAACAAGATAACGATCCGAAGCATACTGCCAAACTAACTTACTCGGGAGTGGTTCGTTCAGAACAATGTGAGGGTGCTGCAGTGGCCTAGCCAGTCGCCTGATTTGAATCCGATTGAGAACTTGTGGCGAATATTAAAAAAGCGGATTCATTTGAGGAACCCGAGGAACATCGCCGATTTGAAGGTTATTTGCAAAGAAGAGTGGGCTAAAATTCCGACAGAAAGTTGCAAAGCACTAGTAGGAACCTACGGAAAACGTCTACAAGCAGTTATTGCCAACAATGGTTACGCAACTAAATATTAAGTTATGAAAATTAATTTGTACGAATACTTTTTTCCCCCACCTAATTTCGTAAATTTAATTTGTCGAGTTATTTATTCGTAATTTTGGTTCGTTCGTTTAATACATATTAATTGTATGCCAATAGCCATCTTTTGTTCAACTTTGAAGTAATTCGTTTGATTGTAAGTTTATTGAAAAACAATTTTGCAGGTGTACGAATACTTATTTCCCCCCACTGTATATACCTTTCAAATGTTCCGTATTCTGTAATATATATACTAGGTTATTAAATAAAAAATATATAAAAATTTATTTAAAATACAGAATAATAATTCAAACTGTTAGTAATTTTTGCAAATAAATTAACACAAAGTGATGCACAATATAAACATTAAAAATACATACAGTATATTCTACATTCTATTAAGAAAGTTGATACACAGAACCACACCAAACATACAACGCAATGATACTAAAAGCAAATCTAAAACAATCTCGTTTATCCTTCTAAGTCCACCAACGGCAGCGAGAGAACTTGAAATCTGCATATGTTTATCTTTGATATTTTTTTTGTGAAATTCTCGTTTCTTAGGCTCATCTAAGGGACCTTCGAGTTGAGTGTCTTTCACCTAACCGGGGGGGGGGGGGGGGGGGGGGCAGCCAGGAAGGCTATATCTTCCGGGAGAGCTTTATCACAAAGATACGATGACGTTATGTCGCACAAATTCATTTTATGAAATACTAGCATTTTAAAAAAGTATTGTACTGCATATTTTTCCTAGCAATTTATGCTTTTATATACAGGTGACCCAAAAGTACCTAGCTATTTTGCTGAAATAATGATATTTCTATTTTATTTTCTACAGGCCATAGATGATGATGAATGTACAAGAACGTGTGATGGTAGTAGTAACACTACCTAGCCAAGGGAAGAAGTGCAAAGAGATTCGAGAAAAATTCGAAATAAGATTTCACAAACCAGGACCTACAGACAAAGCAATTCGCGAGCTGGTCAATAAATTTAAAAAACAAGATATGTTCATGATGAATCAAGATCTCAAGAAAATGTCGAATTGGTAAGAGATGCCTTTGAAACAAACCCTAGAATGTCAACTCGCACAGCATCACGTAGACTAAGCATACCAAAATCGACTGTTCTAAGGATTTTAAAATCAACATTGAAAAAGAAAAGTTACCATATTCAAGTGTTACACGAAGAAGAATATCCAAGAGAGCCGAAAACTTATTAAACTACATTCTGTTCAGCGATGAGGCGACATTCCACACATGCCGAAAGGTTAATCGACGTAATTGCCGTGTCTGGACTAGTGAAAAACCAACCGAGTTCTACGAATAGGAAAGATTCTCCTAAAGTTAGTGTCTGGTTGGGTATGACAAGATCGAAGATTTACTGACCTTTTTCCTTTGCAGCAGCTACGGTAACAGGGTCAATTTATCTTGACATGTTTCAGCAGTTTCTCGAACCCCAGCTTCGTTCAGATGGCATTCTCGACACTGTTGTCTTTCAACAAGATGGAGCTCATGTCACTATGCAAACATCGTTCGGGCGTGCCTCGAGTTCTTACCAAATCGCTGGACTGGTCGTGGTAGAAACAGGTCTTGGACAGCACGATTCCGGATTTAACACCATTAGACTTCTTCGCGTGGGGCTTTATAAAGTCTGAGGTTTACAAAACAAGAATTACAGACCCGCAGGATCTGCGAATCCGCATTGTCGCGGGAGTCGCTAAAATAACCCCAGAGATGCTCGAGAATGCGTTTCGAAATACTATTATTTCAGCAAAATAGATGGGGACTTTTGGACCACCCTGTATATAGGCAGATCATAATTAAGACGAGCGAGCTTCGTGGATCGATTGGTTATGGTCCCCCTCCCCACCGGCAGAACTCAAACTCCGCCGAATCGTGGGTCCGAACCTCACCGCTGCCTGGGTCTTTTCCGTATCTCGCGTCACGACGAAACGACGGGCCGGCCACCCCGATTTAACTGACTCGAGCTAAAGTAGCCCTCGGATTAAAGACCGAGAAATTTAGCGGTTTCTCCATTATTTACCTTGACAATGAGTTAGTAGTTTTTATATGCTAATGCATCGCTAGTAACTGACGCCGCATTCTCTAACCAGTTTACCCTTTATAGTAACGTTTTTGTTTGTATCATATATTTTAAAATTTTTTATTATTATACTACTACTACTACTACTACTACTACTACTGAATCAAAGTATTACGGAAAATTATATCATTACAGAAATGTTACTTAGATTTGGGGTAGTGGGACGCGGACTTTGGAATGATTATGAAATGAGTCTCGGCCATTAAAAGGTGGAGAACCACTACTTTAGAGAATACCGTTGTTTTATTGTTTTTCTTTACGAAAGTCCTCATTTCTTTAACCGCTTCAAAAGAGTTTTTAACGGCGGTTTCCTTAAAGCAAAAATATATGGATTTTAATATCAATGTGAAGTTTCTCGAGAAATTAACATTTTAAAATTTTTATTACCCGTGAAACGGTGAATGAGTACATTAAGCTTCACGAAACAATAAAGAAAATTAGAGAAAAATTACAACCCATATTTTGTAGAATAGGTTATACTTGAATTATCATTAAAAAATACTATTTTGACTCCGATATCATATTACCATTTTCTAGTTTTTATCGAGGAGAGAATTAAATGAATTAAGATATCTTTGTATGTTTGTGGTTCAGTGAAAAACAAAGTGAGACAAGTGCACAAACTTATAAAGGTAACTTTTACGGAAGAAAGGCGAGCGTGATAAAATGGAATGTTATATAATTGTGAGCCATTAAAAAAGTAAAAATCTAAATATATATCCTTAGTAATTGACGTTTTTGATTAAGATTTTTGTACAGTTCTGCTTAAATAATAAATTAAGCTTAACACTATATAGCAAATCACTGCATACAAAATACTCGCAAAATTTTCTCATACGCTTCATTGCCGATACCCGGTTCCTTTAACTACCTAGAGAGCAGGGCTGTGGAGTCGGTACACAAAACCTCCGACTCCGACTCCTCTATTTTTCAAATGTCCGACTCCGACTCCTTTCCATCTTTAGTGATTGTAAAGTGTTCAAACACAGCTGATTTCGTTGGAAGTCTCATTGCCATTGAAGTTTAGAACAAATAATTTTATCAATAATTTGAAATTAAACTTATGAAGTTATCAGTATCACAATTATAAAAATATTTCCTGAAAAAAAGTAAGGGTTAATACTGATAATTAAGTATAAATAATAAATATATTTGATTTACATTTACTATTTTACTTAAAATAGTATTTTCTTAAGATTTTATATTGAGGTTGGAGTCGGAGTCGGTACCGATTCCACCCAAAATTGCTTCTGACTCCGACTCCGACTCCACAGCCCTGCTAGAGAGAGAATAAGAAAGTTGTGGGTATTTACATTTCAGTCCAATTTTTACCCCTCGTAGACGTTTGAACAAATGGCCGAAAAGGCGCAGTTTGCCGACGCATGCACGCGCCGCCTGTTACGTGTAGGGAGGATTAAAATTAAAGTCGGGTCAATATATTAACTGCCGACCGTGCGGGTATAGTCCCGTCCTCGTGAAATGTAGAAGAAAACCGATTTCTATGAATGACGTAAAAGTCACTCAAATGCCTCTCTGCTGGTCACTCTTTCTGAGCTTGAAGTTTCCTTTCTTGATTTCCTGAAGAAGGATGTCAACCACGCAACATTCGCTCTCCTTCGGCGGAATAAATCCTTTCTTTGGGCGTAAGCTGACGCCCGACGATTTTATTTCCTCCCTCTCCTTCTCCAGTCTCATCCTTTCCGCCTCTCTCCGTTTCTTTTTCTCTTCTCTCTCATGTCGACTTTTGTTTTCCTTAGAAAAAGAAAGAAAAAGATTAAAACGTGTACGCGGTATTTCCTAATTAAAAGGTCAAGGCTTCAAAGGCAACTTAGTGAGTCACTCTGTGACAATTAGGATACTCTGAGTCGCTAAACTTAAGATACTCAACAGACACCTTATGTCTTATAACTCGTGCCTCTGTGATTTCAATGAAAGGTAATCTTATTAATAACCACTTTGGTGACAAGCAATTATCATTTCCTCCAAATGATAAATTAAAGAAACATTAAATTATCGAAACCTAAAACCTAGTTGAATCTAACTTAATAGGTTAAATTAGGTCAATTTAGAGTAGGTCTGGTTAAAGAGATTCCTCTGCCGAGTGGTGCCCCCCATAGTACTGAGAGGTATTGAAAAACTCATGATCTTCACTTGCCCCACAAACACCTTTAAATGGGAGACCCAAAATGGGTGCACACACATTTCTACATTAATGTACAGTCTTTACAGCCACACCTACACTTTTTCTCGTAAGTGTATATATTGTAATGTATATGATTGTAAATTTTGACTTGGTCCGCAATCGAAATGGACCGTGACTTGATGGATACCGTAATGAAATTGACTGGATTCTTTGGATCTGATATATTTGCATGTTCGTTATAAATAGATATAGAGTGTAACATATTTGTGGATAGTAGTCTATTATGACTAGATCCTCTGGATCCTGAGATTCTATCTTTAGTTTTAAATCGATAATTAATTGGTTTTAAATTGATAATTATTTAGTTTCGTAAAAATTGGTCGTTGCCAATTTACCGGCGGTTTTTACATAAATTTCCTATGTTCTTGTGGTTCGGAACCCACGTAAAATTGTAGGTCCCCTCCGCCACCACGGAGGACATACACAATACACGATTACGAACACAGTTAGGTAGACCAGCCATGAGTGAATCCTAGGGTCTTTGTTGGTCTGAAACATTATAACATTAAGTTTGAGGCGTGTCTTACTACTCTTCCAGGATATAAGAACAATGAACGAGAAAAATGTTGGGTACCTTTTTCGCGTCTCGTATCTTTGAACAGAGGGTGTGAAATATGCCTAAACAGTCTTCCAACCGGAATTTCGACTCATCTTCGCAGAAATAATTCGCCAATTTTACTCTGTACTCTTCTATTTGTACCATTTCAGAGTCCGAATCTTTCAGTTGAATTTCACTCTCTCCAATGAATTCTTAAATAAAAGAAGAGCTTATTAACACAATTGAAACATGTCGAAATAGGTGTAAATCCTTCTAAAAAGACCTAATGCAATTATGAGAAATTAGTTTTATGATGTCAACCCTAGTGAACATCTTTATAACGATGAAGTGAGATGATAATATTCATCGAGAACGTGGTTATAAACTTATAAAAACAAGATACGGTTAATCACAAACTTACATAGACACTAAGATTTACTGCTGAATAACCATAATACGGATATAAATTTCATAACTTTTCCTGATAAATCTTTACAGCTTTAAAATGTTGCAGACATATACTTTTGCAGTAGTTTGAATCCTTTAAGAACTTATTTATATTTTCACTAATATCCGAACATCTCTGGGGATACGGGTGTTGAGAATTGATATCACGCCTTCCCCGCGAGTTTAATAAAAGACGACTGTACGGGAACCGCTGAAGATGGGGTCGTATTCTCCACCTCCCTGCGCGTAACAGGGTTGGAGATCGGGATTGGGGATTCATTTTTGGAAAAATACTCTCCCATGAGCGACCTACAAAGCTTCGGACTTGGACAGCGAGACCAATAACGCTGCTCTCGGAAGTTTTAGCGTGACAGTGTGAAATGTCGGAGGTATAAATAAAGATGTAAAGAGGGTGCAAGTGGGGAAGATTTGTAGGGAAGAACGTTCTGACTACGATAGAAAACAAAGAGAATGGTTGTTTTGTGGATTGGGAAGGAATGAAAGGTGTGAAACTGGATATGGAAGGTGGTAGAAGCAAGAATATTTCACGAGAGTTAACGAGAAACGGAGAAGAATGAAAACATTTTGTAAAACGTGTACATTGGAGACGCTGGTCTCGCCTTACGTACCACTAGAACTATACTTTCTACCTTGACATGAAAGGTAACACTAGTTCCCTAACGTTAGGGTGAAATCATATTCCCGGTAGTGATTCCTATGTATCTGTACGTGTAATTGATTCCAGTGTTTTCAGTCCGAAGTTCAAGCGTCGTGTCCACCCCATTGAGAATGGGAAATTGGTTCTTAAGAAATGTATTTTAATGTATTAGAACATTTAAAACCAAACTTACAGATACTATAGAAAATGACAAAATATAAAATTTCCTACATATTCCATATGTATCCTGGCATACTACAGAAACCTCAGAGCTTTTCGTTAAAGAACTGGAAACCCTTACTTTTAAACTGTGTGCGAAGACCTTTATCTGAACCTTCAATTTTCTTCTTCAGTTTCTTGACTTCGTTGGTAAGAGTTTGAATCTCTCCCTTGATTCCGTCCACAGATATTCTTACATATAAAATTTCAAAATGAATAACTGATTTTGTAAGAGTAACAGTAACAGGAATAACAAATAGATTTCCTATTCCAAACACTAATAATAGTATTACAATTGGTAACAGTATCAATAATTGCACGATACTAATGGCTCAGATACCAGTATTAACCTATTGTGCCTAAAACCAATAATTATACCGTTCAGTTCCTGCCAAATCCCCTGCCAAATCGTCAACGAAACTGAGGATATTTGAATCATCCGCGCTAGTCTTCTCTTCGATGTAATGCAAAAGCGTTACGCCTGCCTGGTTTGCCCTCGTCTCCCACAATTTTGGGATGGTGTTCAGCTTGAAGCCGGGGGCGTTCCCTGCGTAACTCCCCTACAGGAAAAATGAGGTCCTGGCTCAGTACTAAACAATGAATCTTTGAACGGGTGAGTATACATAAATACCGTATACATAAATAAATACCGAATCGGAAAATGAACAAGCCTTAATGAAATACTGACAACTAACGCCAACACTTAATGAGTAGTTTATCACTTACAAATAAAAACTGTTTTGTTCTTGTACACTTAATGAATTAATGAATAAATGGCTAAAAAAAGCAATGAATAAAGAAATGTACATTAAATAATGAATACGGAGTCGAGTACTAAAAAATTAGAAAAATTGTTCTTAGTTAAGAAAAGGAAACCAAGACAAAACTGAAAAAATAAACAAAAATTAATGACAATTACCATATTGATAAAATTTCCCACCGTCAGAACATACGCGAAGAAATGTTTAATGCCTTCATTATGCAAGAGAGATTCGCACGCTTTTACCAATTTTTCCAACTGAGGCGTTAAAACCTTTATTTCAGGGGTAAATTCCGACATCTGAAAACGGCAATCAACGAAATCAAAATCACGCATATTTCAGTAAAGAATAGACTCCTATAAATTCATATCGGAAGTATCTTAAGTTTATGCGAAATTAAAATCAATGTTTTTTACTTTCGATATTTTACTCGTACGTAAGAAAAGTGAATTTTGAGCTTCTTTCGCTTTCATAAACAAATGTTTATTTTTACTCATTAAACATTTTATTCAACTTCATGACGAGTTAATCTTCAATCAAATTTTACAAATTCAATTTTAATTTATCATTACGATCACAAAATAAGAGACTGATAGGAGCACTCGATAAAACAAAGTTACACCTTACTAAAATCATTCCTTCGATTCTCGACTTGTACAGAGGAATTTTCAGAAGGTGGAAAAAGAATTTCTCGGGGTCGCCCAATTTCGTAATGTCTTCCTTGTAGTCTTTAATAACCTCCAACTGAAAAGTGAAACAACTCGTCATAAATACACCACCATGATGAATCGTCCTTCAAAAATTTTAACTACTGTTTAACTCTTACGATTGTCGCGCGTAATTCAGGCGTATCCCAAATACCACCGTTGGGCTCAGCAGTACTCGTTATTTAAGCGTTCATTAACAATTTCCTTTAAACTTGAAAAATTTTAAAGAATGTCAACAATGAACATTTCGGTTAAAATATAAAATGCTACCTATGAATATTTTTACCCAAAATTATTTAAAAAATCATAATGCAGTTTTTAAAAATAAATAAATTTTTAATTCGGGAAATAAAAGTGGAAGGACGAGAGATGCATTTGCAGTGAATAATCAACAGCAAATTAATCCCATCTACGAGTATGATTAACCCAAAATAAGTCCTCTGTCACTCTCTTACCTCGCTATCTTCTGGAATTATCTTCGAAAGACCCCTCAATCGGTCCCCTCCCAGGTGGGGAATATCGCAGTCTCTGACGAAAGCTGCAACGGTTTCAGGAGGGCACTTGTACTGACGTAGGAAGATATTGACGTTTAGGGAGGTCTTCGGGTCGACGAGAGACACGGTAGAACTCTTTTTCTTTTTGTCTTTACTGGAGGGCTTTTGCTCTGCCTTAATCACTCGCTGGCAGAATAGGTCTTCAATTTCCTTGAAGTTCAAATTGTAGGGCATAAGGTCGGTGATATCCTCCTCGATCTCCCTCCACACAGAGTCATTCCTCACGCCTTGTGACGTCACTTTGCTCCAGTTGAGGCGCTTCATTTTGGATTGCGGTTTCGGCAGGTGCGACGAAAACACTTGCGTCAGTACCGGCATGCTTGCCTTCGCCAGAGCGTGACCTACCGTCTTCGAAATAAAATGTGATGAAGGAGGACCGAAACCGGGAGGAGGGGGAGGGGGGAGGGCCAGAACCGGGAGGTGGGGGTGGAGGAGGAGGTGGTGCGCCAGAACCGGGAGGTGGGGGTGGAGGAGGAGGTACGCCAGAACCGGGAGGTGGGGTGGAGGAGGAGGTACGCCAGAACCGGGAGGTGGGGGTGGAGGAGGTGGTACGCCAGAACCGGGAGGTGGGGGTGGAGGAGGAGGTACGCCAGAACCGGGAGGTGGGGGAGGAGGTACGCCAGAACCGGGAGGTGGGGGTGGAGGTGGTGGTACGCCAGAACCGGGAGGTGGGGGTGGTGGAGGCGGCGGTGGGGGAACAGAACTGGGAGGTTGGGGTGGAGGAGGAGGTGGGGGTGGTATTGAGACTGACCCAGGGATTACAGAAGGACTCGAACCATTGATCTTTGCTTCCTTGACCTCCTCTTTCTTCTTCAGTTTGGTGGCGATTGTCTGCGTGCACACCGATACCAAGGACTTGATCGGGGGCGCCACCATAGAGTTGGACCACGTCGACGTCAGAGGCCCTTCTGTCGACCGGACGCAAATTCGCTCCAACAAGTTCCACACATCGTCACTATGGCAACAGAGGAAGAACCCTTTTTTTTTTTTGCGTTAATTAATATGGCAATTCATTTAATTCAATTAATAATGTCCTAATAAATGTAACAGATTAATATTTACCTGGAAGAATTCGATGGATCAAGTTGACATAAACACTTGAGGATAGACAGTAACTGAAGAGTTTGTGGCGTGTCACGAATCTGAGAAATTATAACATTATGACTAGTAACACTACCCTGCGCTGTACGAGTTGTTTAAAAAATTACAGTATTTTAGTAAAGCCCATGGTATGTGAGTTAAGATACAATGCATAATTTGTATCTGGTACGTCAGGATTGATAGGAAGATGACATACTGTAGGTTATTCTACCAAAACGCTTCTATTTCTTGAGAAATGTACCTCTCTCATATGACTAAAAGGGCATCTATATTTCCAATTATGGTTGGTTTGTTGTTTCATATGTGTAACCATCTGATTTCATTTCAAAATTGAACTAATGTACATTTTCTTTGTTTCAAATGATTTGGATTAAATATGCCCAGAGTTTGTAATAATACATTAATTCATTCTGTTATATATGTGGACGACTTACTACTTCTAAACAAAGGCAAGAAATTACTGTACAAGTACGAAAGCATTACCACGCCTACTCTGGCTGTAAGATCGGCGACCAGGACATGGTTTGGGCTCCACATTTTGTTTGTAAGTCATGTGTGGAATGTTTGCGTCAGTGGGCTTGTGGGAAGAAGGAAATGCCTTTCGGCATTCCCATGATTTGGAGAGAACTGAAAAATCACTACGACGATTGCTACTTCTGCATGACAAACGTGGCTGGATATAATAATAATAATAAGAGGCACATCACATATACGAGTATTCCATCAGCCATCCTCCCTGTGTCACATTCAAGTGAAATTCCTGTGCCGAAGCCGCCTCTTGATTTTGAAAATTTTGATTCAGATGTAGATAACATCTCAATAACGGCAGGGTCACGTTCAAATGAACATGACAAAGAATATACTGTGGCCGAAAATCATTCACCAAAATTGATAAGTCAGAGTGATCTCAATGACCTATTAAGAGATTTAGCATTACCGAAAGATTCGGCGGAACTTCTGGGATCAAGGATCAAAGAATGGAATCTACTCGCTCCTTCACAACATTCTACTGGTACAGACATCGTGAAAAACATTTCATCAATTTTTCTTGACTGAAGGATCACTGGTATACTGCAATGATATAGTAGGTCTGGTAAAGGTAACAGGCAAAGACTACCAACCATGTGACTGGCGCCTATTTATTGATTCCTCAAAGCGAAGTTTGAAAGCTGTCTTACTGCATAATGGAAACAAAGTTGCCTCTCTGCCTATAGGGCATTCAGTTCATTTGAAAGAGACTCGTGGAAATCTTTCATTTCTTTTAAACAAGATAAACTATGAAGAACACAAATGGTTTGTTTGTGGTGATCTTAAAGTGATCGGCCTTCTTTTAGGTCAACAGGTTAGCTTTACAAAATACCCATGCTTTTTATGTCTGTGGAATAGCAGAGACAGGGAGGAACACTATGTGAGGAAAGAATGGCCTCAGAAAAAAAAGATTACTCCAGACAAGCAAGCATCATTGCTAATCCACTGGTAGATCGTAACAAGATTCTGTTACCTCCACTCCACCTAAAGCTTGACTTAATGAAAAATTTCGTCAGAGATCTCAACAAAGAAGGATCTGGATACCAATTTTTATGTCAAAAATTCTCTCAAATTAGTCACACTAAGCTGAAGGAAGGAGTGTTCGTCGGTCCTCAAATAAAGCAACTCTTAAGCGATCCAGCATTTGAGGATGCATTGATAGGTCATGAAAAAGATGCTTGGCTAGCTTTTAAGGCTATTGTGAACAATTTCCTTGGTAACAGGAAATCTGATGATTACAAAGAAATAGTTAAAGACATGATCCGAAAATATCGTTTGTTGGGATGCAACACGAGTGTTAAGATACACTTTCTAGACTCTCATCTTGATATCTTTCCCGAAAACTTAGGCGCGGTAAGCGAGGAACAGGGAGAAAGATTCCACCAAGAAATTTCAGAAATGGAATGAATAATGGAGATGGGAGAATTCTATTGCTGGAGTTTAAAAGAGAGGTACCGAAATCAGTACACCAGAGAAAATCGACGAAAAGGAAGTTTCTTTAGCTACTGACTGCTCTAATAAATTCAATGCGTTACTGTTGACGAGTGGTAGGTTCAGTCATTCACAATTTTTATATATAAATATACTGTAACTTACTTAAATTCGTATATATATATATATTATATATATATATATATATATATATATATTAGCGTATATATGTAGTAATAATGTGAGTATACGTGCGCGCGTATAATATGCGTTTCTGGGCCCGCATTACTACCGCAAAATGTTTGAATTGAATAACATATGCCATATGATTCGTCCGTTCTCTTATCCAATTGGTAACATTTTCTTATCTATACGTTACGCGTGATTGTGGAATATCTAAATGTGATAGGAAAAAACTAAATATACAGCTGAAAAGAGCGTGCCTTTATTGCCTAGAATCACCCATTTTCATCGAAACAACTCGCAAAAAATTGAATTCGCGGGGCGGTGTAATTAAATGGTAATGATGGACGAGCAGCTTTCAAAGAGATTTTCCGTTCCTAATGTATTTTCTACCTCGAGGTTTACAAAAGATTTCGAGAAATGCCGTCACTTTAAAGTGCCATTTTAAATTTAGAGACGCGGTTATATCACGTACTTAATATGTTTGTATACGAGGTCCTCCGAGGAAGAAATGGCTAAGGGACAAAAGTAAAAAAAAAAAAAACAGAAAACGCAGTTAAAAGTTGTACCAATTTCAAAGTGAAATAACTTTTGAACTTTGAAAGATATTTCGTCGAAATATCTTCAAAATTTATATTCTCTATAAAAAATATTCACTTAAATGCGTAAAGTACATTATGGAAGGATAATCGTAAAGAATATTAAATTTATTGTGACCGCGCGCTTTTGTGTTAATTTCTTTATGAACCATCAGTGAATGTGCTTCTGCATTTTACATCTTCTAACTGCGTATTTATTGTTAATGTATAGATATAAATAATAATAATAATAATAATAATAATAATTTTTTTTTTTCTATTTGCAAATGACTTCGTTCGCGAACCTTTTCAAAGAGTGATCCAAACACCTCAAAATGGTTGCAGGTAAGCTGGTTTTCGTCGGAGCCCCCCAAGAGCTCGTCTTGGTCTTCCAGAAAATTGTCTTCGAACACCTGCACCTGAACGGCGACAGCATCGCAGTCGCAATGCTGGACAACGCTAAGAATGGACTGAAAGTTTAGGCCTGGAACAAGAGAGAGCAAATATATGAACATGAATTTGCGGAAGTTGAACTAAAACACATATACAGGGTCCCATAAGTCCGGCATCATAGGAAAAATAATAAAAAAAGGCAAAACAAAAGCTTTTATTTACAGAACGTGCTCAATATGTCCACCATTGTTTTCAATACACAAATTCAGACGTGATACCCAGTCAGCAAGCACACAGTGAATGATGTCAGGAGTAATGGTGTTACATGCCCCAATAATGCGCTGCCGCAAATGTTCAACACTCCTAATTTTCTCTGCGTATACCAGCGCTTTCAAGTGGCCCCAGAGATAAAAATCTAGTGGCGTGAGATCCGGGCTTCTAGCTGGCCATTCCACAGGCCCTCGACGTCCTATCCAGTGACCAGGGAATTGTTGGTACGGGTATTCCCTTACTTGGGTGCTGTAATGTGCAGGAGCGCCGTCTTGCTGGAACTATGTTGGGAAATTCCTTCTTCGTTCAAGATACTGGGAAATGCTTCCTTGAGCATACATAGGTAGGTGCCTCCAGTAACATGTTCATCGAAACAGAGGGGGCCTATGATGCGATCCTTCCAAATGCCACACCATACCATCACCCGAGATGCACCTTGTTCCTTTGAAGAGGTATACCAGTGAGGGTTGTTTTGAGACCAGTAGCGGGTGTTCTGTCGATTTACCTCACCATTTCCATAAAAAACAGCCTCGTAACAGAATGGTGGACGGGAAATTGGCATCCCGATCATAATTATGGTTTGTATTGTAGAAATAGAAAAATATGAATTTCTCCTATGATGCCGGACTTATGGGACACCCTGTGTGTGTGTGTGTGTGTGTGTGTGTGTGTGTGTGTGTGTGTAACCTTTGGTTTGCTTCCGCCCGAATTGTTCATTCTGACGAAGGTCAAGCTTTTCACTCCACCTTAAACCTACAGTTTAACGTGGAATCCGAGCCACGCCCCACCAGCAGCCCAGCGTTTTAACCATTAGGCTACCCAGGGTACCCATTTATCTATCAACCACTTTCTTTATTGTGTGGAAGGATGAACGGCTGGGTTTTGTTGTGTACCATCCCGGGGCCGATTGATTCGTAGTCAGCGACGCTAACCGCTACATCACCGAGGCGCAGAGATATATATATATATATGCTTGTACCTTGTGGTGAATGGACGTGCTGTGTGTGTGTGTGTGTATTTAACA
Organism: Bathynomus jamesi; assembly: GCA_023014485.1. Classification (NCBI taxonomy): domain Eukaryota; kingdom Metazoa; phylum Arthropoda; class Malacostraca; order Isopoda; family Cirolanidae; genus Bathynomus; species Bathynomus jamesi. Next base: position 308,492 of record JAJOZX010000658.1, on the reverse strand, counting down.
CCCAAATAAGAAGGGAATAAACTACTCGGCGGTTTATTGTTTACACCCGAAAGTGTATAAAGTATCAGTGAATCCGTGCATATAAAGTGAAATTCATTAAAACTAAGAAAGTGCAATACAGTTTACATAATTTATCACCAGTTTTAATGTATATACTTAAAACGAAATACGGTTGGCATTAAAGTTTGAAACAAGGCAGGAAAAAGGTCATAAAACGCAAAGGTCAGAAAACCCCCGGAAAAACCCTCGACCATCGAAAGGAAAAAAATAGAAATAAAAATAAATAAATCAAGAATTTGTGTGGTTATTTCTTTTTTACGCTAATTAAGGAATAGCATGGCTATGGGTCCAAATTCTCACTTAATCTGCAATTTGTGTAATCTGGAAACAACGGAAAACACGGCGATTCGGTGTGATTTCTGTCAACGACTGCAAGACTATCTGTATGAATTGGAATGATATGGAAAACTGATGTGTGGGTAGTTGGGAGGTAACGAAAATGGTTCACTGAGTAGGTAGGTAGTTAATCTAACAATTATTAAATTCCTTTTATGTCAATAACTGGGTGGGTGAAACCAATTGGTTGCTCACCAGAGTTATTCTCCACACTAGTATTTATATACTGTGTGACAAGAGCGTGCTCGGTAATAGATATACATTACCGATCAACCAACCGAAGAAAAAACCAAGACCACGCTGGTGGAAAAAGCCCCGAAAAAAGGAAGACAAGGGAGAACGAAAACGAGGAACGGGGCGAGAAGACGGAACGAGAGAAGGGAGAAGAACAGACACCGAAAAAAGATCCCCACCAGCAAGTACGCTCTCGACAATTATACAGGAAGGAGAAAAGAGACTCTCTAATAACTAGCAGTAAGTGACTAATTGTGTTTTAACCCAGTTAGAAGTAAACTCATTAAATTAAGCTGGGTCAGACAACTTAGGCCTACATTGTGGCCTAAGACCTAGCATCAACTCATAGCTTAACAAAGGTGAAGGTAGATTGCCCTAACCTAATTTGGTGAGGAATCCTACTGTGACCTCAATTTATCTGCCCGCTCTGGACCATTTCCGGAATCTCTGGGCTGACCCTTACAAGGCTAGACTTAATCTACTCTATAGTTAGACTGGAGATATTAGGGGTGGGTTAATTGGGGACCAATTCATACAGAGCATTTTTCACAATGATACGGAAATAACTCTTGTCTCGAACGCAAAACACGTCGTGGGGATCAAATTTGTGTGGCGCATGTACACAGACGGTAAATTCATTCGCGGTATTTAAAGAAATGGAGATAGCAGACTCGAATGTTACAAAACAGAATGAAATAATGGGGACACGAGGGTCCGGAAATGTCAACGAAAAACCAGGTGGATGAGAGAAAGGACGAAATAACGAATAACAGCATAACGAACAACAATTTAATAACGCGTAACAATATAAACAATATAATACGGAAGGAAGACATAGATGAAAGAAAAGAAATAAGTAAAAGTTGCGAAGTAGTCAAACTGTCCAACGAGCGAAATGATAAAAAGATAACTAAAAACGTAGAAAATAAACAGCCAAAGAAAAATAATGATAATACCAAAATTAAGAATTTTGAAAATAATAAAACGAGAAGTAGAAGCGTAGAAAATATCGTATGTAAATATTACGCGAAAGGGAACTGCAGATATCGGGATGGGCAATGCATATATGCACATCCCACATTATGCACACACACACACACACGTGGTTACTGCAAATTTGATAAGAAATGCAAGTTCCACCATCTTACGGTCTGCAACACCTATGCAAGATATAGGAGTTGCAAATACGGAAGAAAATGCCGTTACCACCACCCTCAAGGGAACGCAACGAGTGAACAGGAAAAACGAACATCAAAGAAGAGTGCCAATTTTTTAGACGCAGCCAACACAATTCAGCTGCTAAATACTATCCAGCAATTACAAAATCAGCTGACAAATATAGGAATCCGAGAGCCGGACAGAAGGCATGCACAAAGACACTTCATGCGTTATCGGGACAACAGGTACGACAAAGATAAAAAGAGGTAAATTTTCGGAGGGCCACAAGGCAACGAAACAGGCACCCCCATTGGAAAACGAATCGGAACCACCTGTATGCGAAAACGATAGAGAAAAAATAAAAATAATCCTAGCCAACATTTAGGGCCTTAAATCAAACCATTCCCCAAACAAAGTTTTATACCTGAAAGGACTCATGCAAGAAGCCGGAGCAGACTTTGCATGCCTCACGGAAACTCATCTAAAGGACTGCCAGGCGAACTGTGAAAATTGTGAGTCCTGTATTGACAAAAAAGAAATACAAATTGACAACTATAACATCCTCCGAGCCGACAGAACAGTGAGACGTAAAGGAGGATGTGCTATTTACACACGCGAAAGGCATATGGCAGAAATGACTATAAGTACCTCAAACAGCTACGTAGAATGTGTAGCAGCAAAAGTTGAAAAATTAAATATGGTACTAATTGTAATGTACAGACCCCCAAACACGCTAACCTCAAAATTTTCAGATTCCATTACAGAGGTAAGAAACTGGGTAAAAGATCTACACTCTCCAACCCCAAATATTTTTCTCTGTGGTGATTTTAATTTTCCTTTCACGAAATATAAAAGGATAGGAAAAAATATATGTATACACCAGGACAAGGGGGGCACACGGGAAGACCAGGAGCAGGTAAAGCTGCTACTAGCTCTAGCTGATGAATTTATGTTAACGCAAGAAATAACAGAAAACACAAGAAAAACAACTGCCTAGATTTGGTATTCACAAACAGCAGCAATCTAATTGATAATGTAGAAATATCCCCAACTAGGATATCGGACCACATCATTATTGAAATAACAACTAATATAAAGGCAACAGGAAAGGAAAGAACACGCACAACAGAAAGAAGCAAATTCGATTTTTTTAATTTTCACTCCAAAGCTATAAACTGGGAAGATGTGACATCCAGCATGGAAATAATAGATTGGAAAACCATTTTCGAGGCCAAGACAACGGAGGAGATGCTAATGACTTTAGAGGAGAAGACGTTAGAAATTGTGGAAAAACATGTCCCAAAAATACAACAAAGAGGAAAGAGAAGCAGGTTCGAGAGACAAAAGAAGGCATTGTTTCGAAAGAGAAAAAGAGTGACTGCAAAATTAAGTAACTGGAAAGATAACAACACCAGAAAAATATTAAATGATAAACTGCAAAGTATCGATAACGTCATACAGGATCTAATTGAGAAGCATACAGAAAAAGAAGACGACGACGCTATAGAAGCGATAAAGGCTAACTCAAAGTACTTCTATAATTTCGCAAAAAGAAAGTCGAAAAACCATGCGACTATCGGACCTTTAAAAAACGAGAACATTGCTTTATCTAATGATCTAACAGAAGTATCTGAAATATTAAGAGCTCGGTACGAATCATCTTTCAGTATCCCAAAAACTGACAAATTGATATGCGATAGAAACACGTTCTTTGAAGAAGAACTATAAGGGGAAAGTATAACGGACTTCGACTTTACAACAGATGATATTACACAAGTTATAGGGAAACTAAAAGCACACTCAGCGGCACGACCGGACAAATGGAATGCCACACTGATCAAAAACTGCAAGAATGCAATCGCTAAACCCCTATATTGGATATGGAGACGATCACTAGACACGGGAGAAATACCGGGCATCCTGAAGAGCGCGAACATAGTCCCAATATATAAAGGAGGAAATCGATCCGAGGCCAAAAACTATAGGTCATTGTCGCTTACATCTCATCTCACTAAAATATTTGAAAGAATTTACTACTTCTTCCTCAGCATAATTAATCCCATTTTTATATGGGGTCGCTGTTTAAGGCGAGTCGCTTCCATCTTGGTCTGTCGTACACCATATCCTCCTCCAAATTCTTCTCCCGTAAGTCCGCTCTAACACAATACTTCCATCTCTTCTTCGCCCACCCGGCAACTCCATCACCATCAACTCTACGTTCGACATAATCTTCATCTCGCCTCATCACGCGCCCATACCATCTCATTCTTGCCTCTTGTATCTTCTTTGATGCCTCTGCCACCTTCACAGTTCCTCTAATATACTCATTCCTGATCCTATCCTCTCTTGTCACACCGCACATCCATCGCAACATCCTCATCTCTGCTACATCCATTTTGTTCTCATTTGTCTTCTTCATATGTAATGCCTCCGTTCCATACAACATTGCTGGTCTCACCAGTTTTATTTACCTTTCCTTTCAACTTCACTGGCACCTTTCTATCGCGCAAGACACCCGACATTTCTCTCCAATTCTTCCACCCAGCTTGCACTCTATTATTAATTTCTTTCTCCACATCTTCCTCATCCATTAACGAGCCCAAGTACTTAAATCGGTCTACTCTTTTAATCATTTCTCCATTCATTACCATCTCATCTTCCTGATCCTCATGTAAGCCACACCGTAAGTATTCAGTCTTCCTTCTGCTTATTTTCATCCCTCTATCTTCCAACGTTCCTCTCCAACTCTCTAACTTCTGTTCCATCTCCTCCTTTGTCTCGGCACACAATGCTATATCGTCTGCGTAAAGCATACTCCATGGCGCTCTCTCTCTCTCCTCCCTCTGTCAGCACTTCCATCACTATGTTAAAGAGAAACGGGCTAAGCGCAGATCCCTGAAAGAATAGTTAGACAGAAAATCTATGACTTTTTGGAAACTCAGAAAAAACTCAATGCTAACCAACATGGGTTTTGGTCAGGCAGATCATGCCTATCACAACTAATGGAACACTACAACATTATTGATGCACTTGAAAGTAATGAAAACTATGATGTACTACACAGACTTTCCTAAAGCATTCGACAAGTGTGACCATGGAATCATAATACATAAACTGAAATATATGGGAATAACAAGAAAAGTAGGGAAATTGATATATAATTTCCTTAGTGAGCGGCGGCAAATCGTTACAGTACAAGGAGTATCTTCATCAGAATCGGAGGTCCTCAGCTCAGGACCACAAAGAACAGTATTAGCTCCACTACTCTTCATAATCATGCTAACTGACATAGATGAGGACGTTACCAGAGACAGCACAGTAACATCCTTTGCGGATGACACAAAGATCAGTAGAAAAATAAGAAACCCAGAAGATATAGGATCTCTACAAACCAACATAAACAGAATCTACAAGTGGACGGAAGACAACAATATGAAGTTTAACACCGAGAAATTTCGGCTGTTACGGATGGAAAAAGAGAAGACCTAAAATCCATGGAATATTATACCCCAAATGGACAGGAAATTCAGAGGATTTCTAAAGCAAAAGATTTAGGGGTTGTAATGACTGATGATGCGAAATTTGAAACACAAAATAAGATAGCAGTAAACAGAGCAGAGAGAATAGCGGGGCAGATACTGAGAACCTTTAAACGAAGGAATAGAAATGTAATGATTCCTCTACTGAAAACACTGATCATACCCAAATTGGAATACTGCTCGGTCCTAACATGCCCATATAAAAACGAAGACATTAGACAGCTGGAAGAGATCCAGAGAAGCTTCACAGCCAAGATCAACGGGTGCAAAGAACTAAATTACTGGGAAAGGTTACACGAACTAGACCTATATTCACTGGAAAGGAGGAGAGAGAGATACACCATTATTTACATTTGGAAAATAATGGAGAAACTAGTCCCTAATCTTACTCTGAACCCTATTACTCCCCAAACAACAACACAACAACGGTGGAAAGTAGAAACGGTAGACTGTGTCGTATTCCCAAATTAAAGGCGAGACAGGGAACATCCTTAACTCTAAAAGAAAATAGTTTTGTTGTGAGAGGACCAAAACTGTTTAATCAGCTGCCCAGACCTAAAACACGAAGGGAGTTGCAGTGGACATCTTCAAAAGAAGATTAGACGCCTGGCTCAGAACAATCCCCGATGAGCCGGGCGTACCTGGCTATGTGAGGTGGAGAGCACAATAAACGAACTCACTACTTCACCAGGCCAACTCGAGGGGGGGGTGGGGGCGACAAGCTTGACCTTCGCGAAATGAGGAATCATCGCGCGGAACCTTTGTCAGGTTGTAAGGTGTGGTGTGTGTGTGTAAGTAACGCCAGTGAAGAGAAATCTGATTTGAACTGGCTAAATTAGTTTCATAACACAAGTGAAGAGACAAATCCGATTTGAATTCGTCTAAACTAGTTTACAAGTTAAAAACATGTTGAAACTAGTTTAAACCAATTCAACTCGGATTTGCCTCTTCACTCGCGTTACGAAACTAGTTTAAGCCAGTTCAAATCAGATTTGCCTCTTCACTCGCATTACTTTATACATACCGGTATAAGTATATACAGTATATGGGATGAATGCATACAAAGGAATACAAAGGACAGCAACAGACCGGCTGGTCCCTACGATGCTGCCAGTTTAAGAAGGAAGGTTTAAAGAAGAAAATTTAAAGACACGTGAAAGCTTTCAAGCAAAGCGGAGAAAAGAGGTTGAGAGAAAGGAAAGAAACTTAAAGCTAAAGTGAAAATTTGAAAATAAAGAACGGGAAATCCAAGTGAAAATTCTAAAATATTTCTACGCGCTAACAAATGCTTCCAACTGCGGTTTTAAGGAAAGGTAAGCATCTAGTTTCTTTTTAAAGGATTCCATCGAATTACTTTGAACTCCGACTGGCTGGCAATCCATTCCATAAATTAACTATACGATTAACGAAAAAATGTTTAACTTCATTAGAATTAAAATGTTTACCCACTAATTTCGGGCCATTACCGCGAGTTTTATCCGCATTTTCTGGAGGTCAAATATTTTTTCGCGTCGACATTATCAAAACCTTTAAATCATCTTACAAATCTGGATTAAATCTCCTCCAATTTGCCTTTCAATAAATGAAAATAAATTCAACGTTTCAACGTCGTTGCACTCGTCTCCATTCTATCTATGACCTGTCGTAAATATGGAGACCAGAAATGAACGCAGTATTCCAGGTGGGGCCGTATTAAGGAATTATATAATGTTAGTATTATTTTCTCCAACTTAAATTCAAACTATCTATCAATAAATCCTAAGATTCTATTTGCTTTTCTGACAGCTTCGATACATTGCTTACTCGGTTGAAGTGTGTTGGCAACAATATCTAAATCTTTCTCTTTCGTAACGCTTGTCTTGTCGCTCGTAAAATACTTTTCTTTAACATTCTTTCTACCGATATGCAACGTTTTACATTATCTAAAAGTTAATTTGCCAAATTTCCGCCCACTCCAGTAATTTATCAATATCTTGAATCTGCAAACGTTCTGCCGCTGATTATGTTCGTTCCCCAAGTTTGGTATCATCCGCAAATTTTGAAATTATAGTCTTAATTCCCGAGTCGATGTCATTGATATAAATAATGAAAAGAAATGGTCCCAGAACTGAACCCTGAGGCACGCCGCTAGTTACACTTTTCCAGTTGGACGCTTTGCCATTAATGACCACTCTTTGTTTACGTGCACTAAGCCAATTTTCGATCTATTTGAGAACATTACCATCAATTCCGTGAAAATGAAGTCGAGCTAATAATCTTCTATGTGGCACTTTATCAAACGCTTTTTGAAAATCGAAATATATAACATCTACTGTTTTACTCTCGTCATATATATTTACAATATCATTAAAGAAATCGAGCAAATTAGTAAGACAAAAATGATTACGTCGAAAGCCGTGTTGAGAATTGATGGTATTTCTGCCGAGCATCTGAAATTTAGTAGTGACAGATTAGTGCCTCTGTTAGCTTTGTGCTTTACAGGTTTACTGTTACATGGTGTTTTGCCAGGTACAATGTTATCCCTTGTTTTGGTGCCAGTACTAAAAGATAAAAAGGGTAAAATCAATAGTAAAGATAACGATAGGCCAATAGCTTTGGCCAGTATTATGTCTATAAAGTGTTTGAATATATGCTCATTAATAGATTTGAATGTTACCTGTATACTAATGATAACCAATTTGGTTTCAAAGAGAAACATGGTACTGATATGTGTGTGTATGCCTTGAAAGAGATGGTCTGTAAATATCAAACTCTAGATGCTAATGTATTTTTGTTTCCTGAGTGCCTCTAAGGCATTTGATTGTGTTAATCATGACAAATTATTCATGAAACTTGTAAATCGTAATGTACCTGGTCACTTGGTCCGTATATTAATATTCTGGTATAATTGTTACGGCCTTTTAGCAAAAAGGCCAATATGATGGCCGTCTTGCAAATGGGCATTACAATGCCGGCCACTTTGCAAACAGGCCGGCATATTGACCATTTTGCAAAATAACTGGTTATCCAGCCGGCCATTTTGCGAAAAGGCAGAACTTCAATTAAGAGATTCAATCCAGTTCGACTGAAATTATTGAAATTTAAATTATTGAATGCCCGGTTAGGTTAAATAAATGCCCGATTAGGTCAACTGTCCGCCCTTGACGATTGGTTAGGTTAAGGCGTGTTATTTTCGTTAAACAACGAAAATAACACGCCTTAACCTAATCAATCGTCAAGGGCGGACAGTTGGCCTAACCGGGCATTCAGTTGACCTAACCGGCCATTCACTGTCCAATTCAATGTGAAGTTCTGCCGTTTCGCAAAATGGCCAATATGCCGGCCTGTTTACAAAGTGGCCTGGCTTTTAATGCCATTATGCAAAAAGGCCGAGTTTTTGGCCCTTTTGCAAAACGGCCGTAACATAATTACCAAACAATGATTGTAAGATGGGGTGGGGTCAATTCGGAGCCATTCGCTGTGACCAATTATTCCTCTACTTATTGAATGTGTATACGAATAATCTACCTGTTGTACTGAACACTTGTAAAATAGGTTGCTATCTCGGTACAATTAGTGTTAATCATCTGATGTATGCAGATTATCTAGTTCTTATTTCTCGATCTGTAAAAGGGCTCAGCACACTTCTCAAAGTTTGTGAAAGGTATGGGAAGGATAATGACAAAATTTAATCGCAGCGCAATCTCTCTCCCTCTCTCTCCTGACTCAATGGGCCTACGAGGCGAAAACGTTCTAGACTTGGTATTCACGACCGAAGACAATTTCGTCACTGGCCTCACCAATAACGAATCGTTGGGCGGGAGTGATCACGGTCTGATTAGGTTCTGTTTCTGCGTCCATCGGGTGAAGCGTGATAACTCGCGAGGCAGCAAGCTCGATCTACGGCGGGCGGACTTCGTTGGCCTCCGGGAGAGCATAGGTGAGATGGGAGTAGAGGTCGGCGGCGATGTTGAGGGAGTGTGGAGTGCATTCCGGGACCAGTTTATGATGCTGCAGTCTGCTGCCATACCCTCAAATCCGGTCACCCTTACTTCAACGCAGCCTAAGTGGTTCAGTCGGGACATCGCTTCGGCTATCCGAAATAGGAAAGCTGCGTATAGGAGGGTGAAAGCCAATCGTTCCCACGAGAACACTAAGGCGTATGTCCGCCTGTGCAGGGAAGTGAAGGCGAAGGTTAGGCTAGCTAAACGTAACGAAGAACTCAGGGTGGCAAGCCTCTGCAAGGGGAACCCTAAGGAGTTCTTCAGTTATGGTAATAGTAAAAGGCCTGTTGGTTTACGTCGTCGTCGGCCTAGGCAAGCTACGGCTTGGGACCGTAGCGCATCTATCCGGTATAGGTTAACCTGGATGATGTAGCCATAAGCACTGCCGCTAGTTAAGTGCCAACCAGTGATTATCTCACTAGCCGTATTGAGTCCGTTAGGCGAAACTGCGACAGTACCAAAGGTGGAAAATATAACCTTTGGTTTTCTATTATTTATTTGCAAAATGGACATGGTATTAGATTAAAATAATTATTTGAATATAAATATTTAACTGACAATTGTGATATATAATTAATTATGTTTACATACAATAAAATAATATAGTATACATAAAATTAGTATTAATGTGGTTTACAATTGAATTATGAGGGGTAACTAATTTAAAATGAATTTATAGCTATTCCGAAATTCAAGACGGTAAAATTAACGTTTAACTTGAAACTAAAATAAGAGTATTCACTACACACTCCCCCACCAGAGAGGAAGTTCAAAGAGTTCCGAACGACACTGATTTCCCCTGGACCTTTTTGGTAGCTACATGTACCTCGCTTAAGGTTGATTCCAAAAACGCAGGCTTAAGACGATCGATAGAAACCTTGTCGACCTTGGAACCGCGCTGGATGAGGAATGATTTGCGCGTACGTCGGAGAACTTCATAGGGTCCGTCATATGGACATTGGAGAGGCCGTTTTGGGACAGGTACACGAACGAAAACGTGGGTGCAAGACTGGAGGGCTGGGGAAACAAAGATGTTTGTTGGCTAGTCAATCGAGGGGGAACAGGGCTGAAGGGAGTGCATGTGAGAGAAAGTGTTTGAGCGAATTCCGTAGGATCACATGACTTATCCCCTGCAGTGAAGTAGCCACCTGGTAGCCGCAGTGTTGTTCCATAGACTAGTTCAGCCGCTGTAGTCTTCAGATCACTCTTAAATGCAGAGCGAATACCAAGCAACACGAGTGGAAGCTTATCCATCCAATGGGAGTCTTCGTGACACATAAGGGATGACTTCAGCTGGCGATGGAAGCGTTCGACGAGGCCGTTAGCTTGCGGATGATACGCACAGGTATGCGCATGTACTGTACCCAACAAGCTGGTAAACTTCTTCCAAAGCGAAGACTCAAATTGGCGACCTTGGTCAGTGATGACTTTTGTCGGCAATCCAAATCTTGATACCCATCCATGAAGAAAGGCTCTTGCAACAGTGTCCGCTTGGATATCAGGAAGTGGGATGGCTTCAGGCCATCTGGAAAAGCGGTCGAGACAGGTGAGCAGATAACGTTGGCCTTGAATCACTGGAAGAGGGCCAACAATGTCTACATGAATTACCTCAAATCGCTGGGATGGGGGCGGAAATGCGTCAAAGGGGGACCTGGTGTGCCTTTGGACTTTGGCACGCTGGCAGGCAAGGCACGTTTTGGTCCAATGTTTGACATCCTTCCGCATCGAGGGCCAAACAAAGCGAGAGGTAACCAGGTGTTGCGAAGCACGGATACCAGGATGGGAGGGCTTATGAAGATCCGTGAAGACTGCTTTTCTGTGACATGGAGGGACATAAGGGCGAATAGCAGCTGTTGATACGTCGCAATAGAGGGGCACAGACAATCCTGGCATACTCATTTTCTTGAGGGAAAGTGAGTGAGTGGAGTCTTCTCTGAGCAGGTCTTGTAGTTCCGTATCCTTATCTTGATCCTGTGCAATAGCATTCCACAGTGTAGAGCTGAGGGTAACAGAAGTAATCTCTATTCTTGAAAGTGCATCCGCTGGAGTGTTCAAGACACCTTTGATGTGGCGGATATCTGTGGTAAATTGCGAGATATAATCGAGTTGCCTGATGACTCTGGGAGAGTGGTTACAGCTGTTTTTATTGAAGACAGTGATCAAAGGTTTGTGGTCGGTAAAAACACAAAACTCTCGGCCTTCAAGGAAATGTTGAAAATGCTTCACGTTCAAGTAAATAGCAAGAAGTTCACGTCCGAAAGCACTATAACGCGTTTGGGCTGGCTGCAGCTTTTTCGAGTAAAACGCGATGGGTGCTTGTTGACCGTTAATGGTTTGTTCCAACACTCCACCGATCGCAACATCTGAGGCATCGACCGTCAGAGTTAGGGGGGCATCACTGATAGGAAATGACAGAGACAATGCACTATTGATAGCATTTTTGGCATTGTCGAACGCCTGTAAACTATCGCTACACCATACCAATTTCGTTACCTTGCGTTTGTGTGTGATCATAGCGTGTAGAGGAGCAAGAACACTGGCACAGTTTTTAATGAACTTGTGGTAATAATTTACCAAACCTAGAAACCGCCGTAACTCACGCTGATTATTTGGCATAGGGTAATTTTTTATCACTTCACACTTGTCTGAAGGGGGTAATTCCGTGCTGCGAAATCGTGTGACCAAGAAATTCCAAGGTTGGCTGTGCAAACACACACTTAGATGCATTAATAGTAACACCGTATTGTTCTAAGCGTTGAAAGAGGAGTGAAAGATGTTCCTTATGTTCCTCTTCCGTTGAGCTGGCCACAAGCAAATCATCGATGTAGGCATAAACAAAGTCTAAGCCTCTGGTGACCTCATCTATAAACCTCTGAAAGGTTTGCGCAGCATTCCGTAGCCCGAACGGCATCTTCACAAATTCGAATAACCCAAATGGTGTACAAACTGCAGTCTTGGGAATATCCGAAGGCTCTACGGGAATGTGGTGGAAAGCCTTAACGAGATCTATTTTACTGAAGATAGATTTGCCGTGGAGAAGAGAAGTAAAGTCTTGGACATTTGGTACCGGATATCGGTCCGGGATGGTTGTCGAATTCAAAAACCGGTAATCCCCACATGGTCTCCAGTCTCCTGACTTCTTCTGGACCAGGTGTAGGGGAGAGGACCAACTGCTTTTGGAAGGTCTTATTATTCCAAGATCTATCATAAGCTGGAATTCCGATTTGGCAGCTTTCAGTTTGTCCGGGGCAAGACGTCTGGGTTTTGCAAACACAGGGGGACCTTTTGTTGTAATGTGATGGGTAATGGTGTGCTTAATGGTATCACCCATCTGCATCGGTTGAAGAATTCCTGGATATCGCTGGAAAAGGCACTGGTACATGGAATTAGGGGGAACGAGGGAAAGTGCAGAGTTCGAGGCGTCCGGAAGGGCAACCTGTTTGGCAAGAACAGAAAGCAGTGTGGCCTGGTCGCATAAGCGTCGCTTGTCAAGATCCACCAGGAGTTTGAAATGCTGGAGGAAGTCAGCGCCGATTATGGGATGCCGCACTTGAGCACAGATGAAAATCCACTTGAAGGATCGGTGAAGGCCCAAGTTTAGTTCACGCGACTGAGTACCGTACGTGGGTATGCGTGAACCGTTAGCAGCGTATAGAGGCGGAGATTCCGAGTGCGTATGACCAGATTTTTGAGGGAATACACTGACTGACGCTCCGGTATCGACCAAGAAATTGACACCAGAGTTCCTGTCCTTTATGAATAACAGGTTGGCAGTGCGAGTACTAGACGCCATTAGGACTCGCTGCTGGGGTTTTTCCGACGAAAAATTGCAAGGGGAGATGCACTACCTAGCCTTCTTTCCAAATTTCGAGTGGTAGAAGCAGATCTTCCCGGAACTCGAACGATGCCTCTTCGTAAATCTTGACCGAGAATGGCTTCTTTGCCGTTGATTTGTAGCAGAGAACAAACGTGGTTGAGTTGTTGACTTAACTCTTCCACTTTCAACTCCAGTTCCGATTGTGTGTTCACGTTGTTGACCGGAGCTGTGTCAATCTCCACTACTTTGTCGGCAGTTTCTGCTAGTTTATCAACTGGAGTAGCAGGATCCATAGTGGCCAAGACACGCTGAGCTGATGGAGGAAGTTTCTGCAAGAACAGCTGTCTAAAGATGTCCTTATCGAA